>JAODUO010000121.1:167500-365000 GCA_025642075.2 Ridgeia piscesae
GTTCCAAGTCAGCTCTAGAAGTCAATGCATGGCCAACTGTTTGGCACATCACAGGAAGCCTGGCAATGACAAGGAGGAAGTGCAGGAAGGGCAGAGAAAGGGGAAGACTGGAGGTGGAGCAAGTCTCCTCCTTGTCGCGTAAGCCTCAATGTAGTTGTTTGGATGAAAGGACATTCAGATATATTATTAGACAGGGCTAGGGAAGTGAGATGTCCTGACTATCTGATAACTTAACAAACAGTCTTCTGGACATTTGGATGTTTCACAAACTAGATAAGTGGTCTTTCCACTAAGTGGTTAGACAACTTAGACACAGCTGCATGTATACTGAATATAATGTATTGAATTGTCCAGACTTTATGGAGACTAGGGGAAGCAATGTTATCGAAGATAACTAGAAATATGTTTACAGTGATCAATTTAAAATATAGCTCAATTCTGCCATTGTTTAAAAACATACCTTTAATGTAACCCTGCCTATGCACCTTAGATCCTTGGCACATCAAGCCACCTGTTGACAATCAAAATAGTTACTAATTATCAGTGTGATCAACCCTTTTATCTTGATGTGCTTCTGAGCATAGTTACCAGGGATATAGGTGGAACAATAGACATTTTCTTCTTCTTCTTCTTATAGCAAAGGATGTGAAAATATTTGTCTCCACCAATTAACTTGATGTGAGTAACCTATTTGGTAATAATGGCAATTTATAACAATGGCAATTTATACAGCAATTTATATAGTGATAATACATCTATTTAGTGACAATAAAGGATTATTGCCAGACAGATGACATGAGATAAAGCCCTAGATGTATACATCTCCGTAGTGTCTTTGTGTCTGTAGTTATCCAGGTAATCTCTGTTCTCTCATCCAGGTGTTTAGTTTAAGTACTCATTAATCAGTGTCCACTTACCAGGGTCTTCCACTGCCTGATTGCATCAATCAGTGGGTCCCTTTGTCTGGCTGTCCAGTTTTCCAGGTGTTGACATGTCCAGTTGTCCAGGTGTGAAATTATCCAGTTGTCCATGTGACAAAGTATCTGATTGTTTTGGTGTTGAAGTGTCCAATTGTTTGGGTGTTGAAGTGTCCAAATAAGTGTTGAAGTTTCCAATTGTTCAGTTTCTGAAGTGTTCAGTTGTTCAAGTGTTGAAGGGTCACTGTTTCATATTTTAAAATGTCCTGTTGCTCAGATGTTGAAGCACCCAAATTCTCAGGTTTTAATTGCCTAGTTGTTCAGTAGAATGCTTGACCAATTTGTCAACCATTAACGAATTCTGGTGTTTATGTAATGATGTGTCCAACAATTATCAAAACTTTCTAATAATTTATCTTAGTGTGCCTTTATTCACTCAAGTACCCCAGCCTTACATAATGGAGAAGAGGCTTGGGTCAACGTCCTTTCTGCAGTTTTTTTTATTTATGACCCGTTGTCTTTATCCCCCCAGGGTTCCTGTGATGAACCAAACAGTCTGTCCTTGACTTCTGTGGCTGGACTGAGCCCATTTAACACAACTAGAAGCTACCTGAGACACCCAGGCCGGCTGTGAAAGCTATTAGCCTTCCTTTGTCGTCATTGCCAGGTTCAATATGTCTGCATCGCGACAATGACTGTGATAATGCATCACCAGTGGCAGCAACAAGTTCTATCTGGAAAGTATCACTTAACCATCACACATGAGAACGCTGTGCACACACGTTTAATCACTCGGACTTCACTAATGTCCAACTATACTTCCAGGCACTTCTAGTGTGCCCTGAGTGTACAGCCAGGCACGTTTTCACGGAACACTCATTAACTGTTCTTTAATATCAGATCCATCATGAAGTCCTGATGCTGTAAATCTGTACTGCCCTAGCGTGACATCAACAGTCGCTGGGCCACACAGGATCTTGTCCAGGGATTAATTAGTCCTCTGGTAAGAGGCACTTGACAACCATGCCAGATCAGTTGGAGCCATGAGTTGAAAAAAGTATTGTTTCGACAAATACAACTGGAATGAGGAATACCTGGAAAAGAACAACGAGATAAGGAGCAATCAGATGAGGATGAATCAATGAATCATATGAGGAGTTCTGAGATGAGGAGAAGTTATATTAAGAGCAATTAAATGACAAAAAAATAGATGAGCAGCACCAAAGTTATTACCAATTGAACGAGGAGCATTGAGACAAGGAGCAACTATATGATGTACACTTACTTGAAGAGCAACAAAACCAGGAAAATGATATGAAGAACAAAAGTACAGATGGAGAAATGAGTAAAATTAGCCTAAGATCAATCTCATGATGTGATATGAAACAAGGAGTAGTCGCAATAGGAGCAATTCAAGGAGGAGTTGGATGGCAATACACTTGTAGCATAACAATAACAAACAGCAGAAAGACACAAAATAAATTTATCAAATATGGTTCTTTTAAAAGATCTCATGAGTGTCTGTGTACAAGGTCTTGCAAACATGTTATGTTTCTTTGTTGTGTCTTCATGCACATGTTTTGTTCCACCTTCAACTACTTCATTTATATTGCAATTATCCCAAGATACATAGAAGAAAGACGACGGCCAATATACAGTACACAACTATGACACAGAACAATGACCAAGGCCAGTGATCAAGGCCAATAAACATCCTTTCATGTGAAAATCAAACAAAGTCGTGTTGCTGTCTCTATGTGGTACAGTGACCAATCAAGCTTGATCATTGATTGAACAACCGTTGGTTCATTGTTGGAGGAAATAAAAAACAAAACAGAAAAATAATAATTTAAAAGCAATAAGACGGTAGAGACAAAAAATAAAGAAAAAAGAGAGTATACAAAAAGCCAGAGGAATGAAAACAAAAAGAAGAGATTTTAGTTGTCTTTTTCAGGTATCAAGTCTGTCTTTTGTATACTAGATTTTCTATTTTCTCCCAAACGTCATTTACAGGAAAACAAATCAAATGCTTTTAAATTGTTTTCCATGTAATTACATTCGAGACAAATATCTCACATTTGAAACATATTCTATATACTTGCTTCACTAAAACTACTATGCTACATCTGGTTACTGTAACTGGTAGTTTATATTTATATATGAAATTATATACACCAGGTACTTTACCAAATCCAATTTACACTTACAAACAATGCTAAATTGCAGTTTTATGGTTTTATGATACAGAATCCTAGTCCAAAAGTAATCCACTCGTAAATATTATTGCAGGAGTTTGTTATTGCCAAGCATATATCATAAATTGTGAATGAACATAGTCAGCATGTATGATGTCATAAAATTCCATTTACAAGAGGAACATAGTCAACATCTATGTCATTAAAACTGATATTTAAACATGATATTATTTGCCAACAGTTAGCTTAGGGTTAATTATCAAATCCATTTCTTCACTAATTAATCACGTAACCTATTGTAGATATAAGGAAAACTGCTTCTAATAATTAAACTGTATTTATTTCTACTGTTAGTTATGTGTAAAGTAACATATTTTATCATGCTTGTCTATATTACATATTTGGAGTAAATCAGTACAATGATAGACAGCTATGGTTTGAAGGTCTCCTATTTATTTTAATTTCTAGTTTCATCTTTGTTTAGTCTAACTATGTGCAGAAGAAATACACATGGCTCTCGTGAACAGTTCAGGTTGTCTAAAATATCACACTTACCTTTATATGTTTCATTTGTAGAGATCTAGATACACAAACAACAACTAAGAAACTAACTAACAAGTTAATTGAATGATTGGCGACTAATTGCAGTGTTGATGCACTGCTGGACTGATTGCTAAACAAACACAGACAGAGGAAGAGCTGTCCAATCACATTCCAGCAGACGACCAGTCAAGTGGACTTCATCTGTCAGATGAGGTCATTACTTGACATGATGATGACACAAATTGACACACAGATTATGTTGATGACACTCCAGGTGTGACCTAATGATGTGACACTAATTGACAATCATTGGGCTAACCACATTGTCCATCAAGGTGAACACCATGATGGGACCAGACAATCTGTCTAGCTCAGTGCCCAAAGTAACTTATGTGTAGCATAAGATGTCTCAGAAGAGAATCAAAACATGTCTGCCGCTTGTCAGATTGCCCAGGTGCCCAGAGAAATACAACAAATCAAATGTCCAGGTATTCCGACTTGTCACTCGATCCAGCACCACAAAGGACTGCCTGATTACAATCAACCGAACGAGTCTGTATCAAAAACATGTTGTCGTTTTGCAGAATTGTTTTCGCATTTAATCCAACTCCGAAATTGGCCTAGTTTTTGTCGGCAGAAACATGTCACGTACGTTTCAAGGGCTTCGCAGTACTGACTGCCCACTTGAAAAGAAGCCTTAAATGTACTAAATTGGAGGACACACCACTTGTGAAGTAAGTGCTTGGCGACTAGAGGCAAATTGCCCGAGTCTGAAGATAAACGTCTTGCATAAGTGGCTAACGTGCCCGGCGTGTGTGTGCCGTGCCACAAGATGTCTCCCAAGATGTCTGCGGCCGTCATCCATGTGGCATTTGTCACTTCCAGGGATGTCTCCAGATTACTCAAAGACAAAAGGTGCTTAAAACTGACAATGTTTTATTGGCGTCTACAAGAGCGTATTAATGAATGTTCAAAATGTGCAGGGGATCTGTCGCGATGCCTAATTTGTCATTCTTATGTAGAATAACATGAAATATGATTCTGTTACGGTTCCTTCGAGAGACAATCCTCATCATTCACTGAAGCCGAGCAAATTAATTAATTAAAACATTTTTTAATATAATAGAATAATGTGAATGTGTATTATTTTATCAGCCATAATTAAGACAACATACATACATGCATGTGTCTGTTTGTGTTAGCTTCCATTCAAGTCATGTTTCTTTGTAATAACAACATTATGACATGCTTGACATATAATCACTGTCTTAGCTGCAGTGTGGCTGCAGTTACGTTTATTGATTCAAAACTTCAGTTTCCTGTTTATTGACAAAGGAGCCAAGGAGAAAATAGAAAACAGATTCTGAATGTGATCTTGACACAGATATATTATGCCCGTGTAACAGATATGTCTGTTTGCCACTCGTCAGTTCATTAAGTGGACTTACTGCACAAAGACAGAATCACCAAGTGCGTGTCTTTTCCAAGAAATCTTTGCGAAGATCAATTTCTTTCACCATAAAACATAACAACAATACAATTGCAGCAAACAGAGGTTCATTGTTCTCTGTTATATTAAACGGTGGTAAATTGGTTCAGGCGAGGCCAGGAGGGAAACAAATCTGGTTGTATTTGACAAACGATACAATAAAAATTAACAACATGTATGTAAAATACATTCTTGTGGGAAGCTAAATTTAGCAGGTCTTACTACTGCAACTGGACACTACACCAATATTTGCCTTCATTAACACAGTTTATGTTGTACAGTCAACAAACAGCAGATTGTTTTAAGTTTGTTTGATGAACAGTCTCTTTCTCTACCACTAACCCTAATTGTAAACACCAGCCCCTCCACGGGAATTGGAAATAGAGTTGAAAATGGGAGTTTAAGGAAAGAGATCCCAGCTAAGTGAGTCGACGACAATGACTAATAATGTCCATTCCAAAGAAACCCTGGTAGAATGAACAAAACTGCCCAAATGATCTACAATGGTGGTCGGTATGGAAACTGGACCACTATACTTTTATACTGTTGCTTGGATTTTATAATCTTATAATACCACCCCATAAAAATTAAGCGCCAATGGCCTATATATCATCTCTAGAAAGATTCACATGTACCTCCTGCATATGATGTAAGAGTGTAAGAAAAGGACGATAGTTTAAGAAGAAGGTGGGCTTACACCACAACTTTACAATACATTTATTAGAACCTGGCTTACTTTCTTTGCAGCACATAAAAGGATGCATTTTAGCAAGTGTATTCTTTATGTGAAAGTGTCATGCAAAAAAATCAATGCTGCATTTTTAGTCCCGCTGTATTAAAAACACTTTGATGCAATACTAATGCAGTGTGCTTGTCACGCAGTAGCTACACTTTGGACTTGTATGCCAGACTTCATGATATAAATATATTATATTGTTAACAAACATTTGCATAATATGCTACTGTTACCAATTACCCATGTACAGGGCTGAGGTCTAGCTCCTGTACTGTTCTTCCTCCTGGTTCCCTTGTACAGGGGGAGATCTACCTCCTGTACTGTTCTTCCTCCTGGTTCCCTTGTACAGGGGGAGTCTACCTCCTGTACTGTTCTTCCTCCTGGTTCCCTTGTACAGGGGGAGGTCTAGCTCCTGTATTGTTCTTCCTCCTGGTTCCCTTGTACAGGGGGAGGTCTAGCTCCTGTACTGTTCTTCCTCCTGGTTCCCTTGTACAGGGGGAGGTCTAGCTCCTGTATTGTTCTTCCTCCTGGTTCCCTTGTACAGGGGGGGGTCTAGCTCCTGTACTGTTCTTCCTCCTGGTTCCCTTGTACAGGGGGAGGTCTAGCTCCTGTATTGTTCTTCCTCCTGGTTCCCTTGTACAGGGGGAGGTCTAGCTCCTGTATTGTTCTTCCTCCTGGTTCCCTTGTACAGGGGTGAGGTCTAGCTCCTGTACTGTTCTTCCTCCTGGTTCCCTTGTACAGGGGTGAGATCTAGCTCCTGTACTGTTCTTCCTCCTGGTTCCCTTGTACAGGGTGAGGTCTAGCTCCTGTACTGTTCTTCCTTCTGGTTCCCTTGTACAGGGGTGAGGTCTAGCTCCTGTATTGTTCTTCCTCCTGGTTCCCTTGTACATGGGTGAGGTCTAGCTCCTGTACTGTTCTTCCTCCTGGTTCCCTTGTACAGGGGTGAGGTCTAGCTCCTGTACTGTTCTTCCTTCTGGTTCCCTTGTACAGGGTGAGGTCTAGCTCCTGTACTGTTCTTCCTCCTGGTTCCCTTGTACAGGGGTGAGGTCTAGCTCCTGTACTGTTCTTCCTCCTGGTTCCCTTGTACAGGGGTGAGGTCTAGCTCCTGTACTGTTCTTCCTCCTGGTTCCCTTGTACAGGGGTGAGGTCTAGCTCCTGTATTGTTCTTCCTCCTGGTTCCCTTGTACAGGGTGAGGTCTAGCTCCTGTACTGTTCTTCCTCCTGGTTCCCTTGTACAGGGGTGAGGTCTAGCTCCTGTACTGTTCTTCCTCCTTGTTCCCTTGTACAGTGGTGAGGTCTAGCTCCTGTACTGTTCTTCCTCCTGGTTTCCTTGTACAGGGGTGAGGTCTAGCTCCTGTACTGTTCTTCCTCCTGGTTCCCTTGTACAGGGGTGAGGTCTAGCTCCTGTATTTTTCTTCCTTCCCGGTTCCCTTGTACAGGGGTGAGGTTAGCTCCTGTATTTTTCTTCCTTCCCGGTTCCCTTGTACAGGGGGAGGTCTAGCTCCTGTATTGTTCTTCCTCCTGGTTCCCTTGTACAGGGGGAGGTCTAGCTCCTGTATTGTTCTTCCTCCTGGTTCCCTTGTACAGGGGTGAGGTCTAGCTCCTGTACTGTTCTTCCTCCTGGTTCCCTTGTAGAGGGGTGAGATCTAGCTCCTGTACTGTTCTTCCTCCTGGTTCCCTTGTACAGGGTGAGGTCTAGCTCCTGTACTGTTCTTCCTTCTGGTTCCCTTGTACAGGGGTGAGGTCTAGCTCCTGTATTGTTCTTCCTCCTGGTTCCCTTGTACATGGGTGAGGTCTAGCTCCTGTACTGTTCTTCCTCCTGGTTCCCTTGTACAGGGGTGAGGTCTAGCTCCTGTACTGTTCTTCCTTCTGGTTCCCTTGTACAGTGGTGAGGTCTAGCTCCTGTACTGTTCTTCCTCCTGGTTCCCTTGTACAGGGGTGAGGTCTAGCTCCTGTACTGTTCTTCCTTCTGGTTCCCTTGTACAGGGGTGAGGTCTAGCTCCTGTACTGTTCTTCCTTCTGGTTCCCTTGTACAGGGGTGAGGTCTAGCTCCTGTATTGTTCTTCCTCCTGGTTCCCTTGTACAGGGTGAGGTCTAGCTCCTGTACTGTTCTTCCTCCTGGTTCCCTTGTACAGGGGTGAGGTCTAGCTCCTGTACTGTTCTTCCTCCTTGTTCCCTTGTACAGGGTGAGGTCTAGCTCCTGTACTGTTCTTCCTCCTGGTTCCCTTGTACAGGGGTGAGGTCTAGCTCCTGTACTGTTCTTCCTCCTGGTTCCCTTGTACAGGGGTGAGGTCTAGCTCCTGTATTGCTCTTCCTTCTGGTTCCCTTGTACAGGGGTGAGGTGTAGCTCCTGTATTGTTCTTCCTTCTGGTTCCCTTGTACAGGGGTGAGGTCTAGCTCCTGTATTGTTCTTCCTTCCTGGTTCCCTTGTACAGGGGTGAGGTCTAGCTCCTGTACTGTTCTTCCTTCCTGGTTCCCTTGTACAGGGGTGAGGTCTAGCTCCTGTACTGTTCTTCCTCATGGTTCCCTTGTACAGGGGTGAGGTCTAGCTCCTGTACTGTTCTTCCTCCTGGTTCCCTTGTACAGGGGTGAGGTCTAGCTCCTGTATTGTTCTTCCTCCTGGTTCCCTTGTACAGGGGTGAGGTCTAGCTCCTGTATTGTTCTTCCTTCTGGTTCCCTTGTACAGGGGTGAGGTCTAGCTCATGTACTGTTCTTCCTCCTGGTTCCCTTGTACAGGGGTGAGGTCTAGCTCCTGTACTGTTCTTCCTCCTGGTTCCCTTGTACAGGGGTGAGGTCTAGCTCCTGTACTGTTCTTCCTCCTGGTTCCCTTGTACAGGGGTGAGGTCTAGCTCCTGTATTGTTCTTCCTTCTGGTTCCCTTGTACAGGGGTGAGGTGTAGCTCATGTACTGTTCTTACTCCTGGTTCCCTTGTACAGGGGTGAGGTCTAGCTCCTGTATTGTTCTTCCTTCTGGTTCCCTTGTACAGGGGTGAGGTGTAGCTCATGTACTGTTCTTACTCCTGGTTCCCTTGTACAGGGGTGAGGTCTAGCTCCTGTATTGTTCTTCCTTCTGGTTCCCTTGTACAGGGGTGAGGTGTAGCTCATGTACTGTTCTTACTCCTGGTTCCTTGTACAGGGGTGAGGTCTAGCTCCTGTATTGTTCTTCCTTCTGGTTCCCTTGTACAGGGGTGAGGTGTAGCTCATGTACTGTTCTTACTCCTGGTTCCCTTGTACAGGGGTGAGGTCTAGCTCCTGTATTGTTCTTCCTTCTGGTTCCCTTGTACAGGGGTGAGGTGTAGCTCATGTACTGTTCTTACTCCTGGTTCCCTTGTACAGGGGTGAGGTCTAGCTCCTGTATTGTTCTTCCTTCTGGTTCCCTTGTACAGGGGTGAGGTTAGCTCTGTACTGTTCTTCTCCTGGTTCCCTTGTACAGGGGTGAGGTCTAGCTCCTGTATGTTCTTCCTTCTGGTTCCCTTGTACAGGGGTGAGGTGTAGCTCATGTACTGTTCTTCTCCTGGTTCCCTTGTACAGGGGTGAGGTCTAGCTCCTGTATTGTTCTTCCTTCTGGTTCCCTTGTACAGGGGTGAGGTGTAGCTCATGTACTGTTCTTACTCCTGGTTCCCTTGTACAGGGGTGAGGTCTAGCTCCTGTATTGTTCTTCCTTCTGGTTCCCTTGTACAGGGGTGAGGTGTAGCTCATGTACTGTTCTTACTCCTGGTTCCCTTGTACAGGGATGAGGTCTAGCTCCTGTATTGTTCTTCCTTCTGGTTCCCTTGTACAGGGGTGAGGTGTAGCTCATGTACTGTTCTTACTCCTGGTTCCCTTGTACAGGGGTGAGGTCTAGCTCCTGTACTGTTCTTCCTTCTGGTTCCCTTGTACAGGGGAGGTCTAACTCCTGTACTGTTCTTCCTTCTGGTTCCCTTGTACAGTGGTGAGGTCTAGCTCATGTACTGTTCTTACTCCTGGTTCCCTTGTACAGGGGTGAGGTCTAGCTCCTGTATTGTTCTTCCTCCTGGTTCCCTTGAACAGGGGTGAGGTCTAGCTCCTGTATTGTTCTTCCTCCTGGTTCCCTTGTACAGGGGTGAGGTCTAGCTCATGTACTGTTCTTCCTCCTGGTTCCCTTGTACAGGGGTGAGGTCTAGCTCCTGTATTGTTCTTCCTCCTGGTTCCCTTGAACAGGGGTGAGGTCTAGGGTCCTGTATTGTTCTTCCTCCTGGTTCCCTTGAAAAGGGAATGAGGTCTAGCTCCTGTACTGTTCTTCCTCCTGGTTCCCTTGTACAGGGGTGAGGTCTAGCTCCTGCATTGTTCTTCCTCCTGGTTCCCTTGTACAGGGGTGAGGTCTAGCTCCTGTATTGTTCTTCCTCCTGGTTCCCTTGAACAGGGGTGAGGTCTAGCTCCTGTACTGTTCTTCCTCATGGTTCCCTTGTACAGGGGGAGGTCTTGCTCCTGTAGTGTTCTTCCTCCTGTTTCCCTTGTACATGGGTGAGGTCTAGCTCCTGTATTGTTCTTCCTCCTGGTTCCCTTGTACAGGGGTGAGGTCTAGCTCCTGTACTGTTCTTCCTCCTAGTTCCCTTGTACATGGGTGAGGTCTAGCTCATGTACTGTTCTTCCTCATGGTTCCCTTGTACAGGGGAGGTCTAGCTTCTGTACTGTTCTTCCTCCTGGTTCCCTTGTAGAGGGGTGAGGTCTAGCTCCTGTACTGTTCTTCCTCCTGGTTCCCTTGTAGAGGGGTGAGGTCTAGCTTCTGTACTGTTCTTCCTCCTGGTTCCCCTTTTAAGGGGTGAGGTCTAGCTCCTGTACTGTTCTTCCTCCTGGTTCCCTTGTACAGGGATGAGGTCTAGCTCCTGTACTGTTCTTCCTCCTGGTTCCCTTGTACAGGGATGAGGTCTAGCTCCTGTACTGTTCTTCCTCCTGGTTCCCTTGTACAGGGATGAGGTCTAGCTCCTGTACTGTTCTTCCTCCTGGTTCCCTTGTACAGGGGGTGAGGTCTGGCTCCTGTACTGTTCTTCCTCCTGGTTCCCTTGTACAGGGATGAGGTCTAGCTCCTGTACTGTTCTTCCTCCTGGTTCCCTTGTACAGGGATGAGGTCTAGCTCCTGTACTGTTCTTCCTCCTGGTTCCCTTGTACAGGGATGAGGTCTAGCTCCTGTACTGTTCTTCCTCCTGGTTCCCTTGTACAGGGATGAGGTCTAGCTCCTGTACTGTTCTTCCTCCTGGTTCCCTTGTACAGGGATGAGGTCTAGCTCCTGTACTGTTCTTCCTCTGGTTCCCTTTGTACAAAGGGATGAGGTCTAGCTCCTGTACTGTTCTTCCTCCTGGTTCCCTTGTACAGGGATGAGGTCTAGCTCCTGTACTGTTCTTCCTCCTGGTTCCCTTCTACAGTACAAGGGTGAGGTCTGGCTCATGTACTGTTCTTCCTCCTAGTTCCCTTGTACATGGGTGAGGTCTAGCTCATGTACTGTTCTTCCTCATGGTTCCCTTGTACAGGGGAGGTCTAGCTTCTGTACTGTTCTTCCTCCTGGTTCCCTTGTAGAGGGGTGAGGTCTAGCTCCTGTACTGTTCTTCCTCCTGGTTCCCTTGTAGAGGGGTGAGGTCTAGCTTCTGTACTGTTCTTCCTCCTGGTTCCCTTGTAGAGGGGTGAGGTCTAGCTCCTGTACTGTTCTTCCTCCTGGTTCCCTTGTACAGGGATGAGGTCTAGCTCCTGTACTGTTCTTCCTCCTGGTTCCCTTGTACAGGGATGAGGTCTAGCTCCTGTACTGTTCTTCCTCCTGGTTCCCTTGTACAGGGATGAGGTCTAGCTCCTGTACTGTTCTTCCTCCTGGTTCCCTTGTACAGGGATGAGGTCTAGCTCCTGTACTGTTCTTCCTCCTGGTTCCCTTGTACAGGGTGAGGTCTAGCTCCTGTACTGTTCTTCCTCCTGGTTCCCTTGTACAGGGATGAGGTCTAGCTCCTGTACTGTTCTTCTCCTGGTTCCCTTGTACAGGATGAGGTCTAGCTCCTGTACTGTTCTTCCTTCTGTTCTTGTCAGGATGAGGTCTAGCTCCTGTACTGTTCTTCCTCGTGGTTCCCTTGTACAGGGATGAGGTCTAGCTCCTGTACTGTTCTTCCTCTGGTTCCCTTGTACAGGGATGAGGTCTAGCTCCTGTACTGTTCTTCCTCGTGGTTCCCTTCTACAATACAAGGGTGAGGTCTGGCTCATGTACTGTTCTTCCTCCTGGTTCCCTTGTACAGGGATGAGGTCTAGCTCATGTACTGTTCTTCCTCCTGGTTCCCTTGTACAGGGATGAGGTCTAGCTCCTGTACTGTTCTTCCTCGTGGTTCCCTTGTACAGGGATGAGGTCTAGCTCCTGTACTGTTCTTCCTCTGGTTCCCTTGTACAGGGATGAGGTCTAGCTCCTGTACTGTTCTTCCTCCTGGTTCCCTTCTACAATACAAGGGTGAGGTCTGGCTCCTGTACTGTTCTTCCTCCTGGTTCCCTTCTACAATACAAGGGTGAGGTCTGGCTCCTGTACTGTTCTTCCTCCTGGTTCCCTTCTACAATACAAGGGTGAGGTCTGGCTCCTGTACTGTTCTTCCTCCTGGTTCCCTTGTGCAATACAAGGGTGAGGTCTAGCTCCTGTACTGTTCTTCCTCCTGGTTCCCTTCTACAATACAAGGGTGAGGTCTGGCTCCTGTACTGTTCTTCCTCCTGGTTCCCTTCTACAATACAAGGGTGAGGTCTTGTCCCGTACTGTTCTTCCTCCTGGTTTCCCCTTTTACTACAAGGGTGAGGTCTGGCTCCTGTACTGTTCTTCCTCCTGGTTCCCTTGTACAATACAAGGGTGAGGTCTGGCTCCTGTACTGTTCTTCCTCCTGGTTCCCTTGTGCAATACAAGGGTGAGGTCTGGCTCCTGTACTGTTCTTCCTCCTGGTTCCCTTGTACAATACAAGGGTGAGGTCTGGCTCCTGTACTGTTCTTCCTCCTGGTTCCCTTCTACAATACAAGGGTGAGGTCTGGCTCCTGTACTGTTCTTCCTCCTGGTTCCCTTGTGCAATACAAGGGTGAGGTCTGGCTCATGTACTGTTCTTTCCTTTTCCCTTTTCAATACAAGGGTGAGGTCTGGCTCCTGTACTGTTCTTCCTCCTGGTTCCCTTTTACAATAAAGGGGAGGCTGGGCCCCGTACTGTTCTTCCTCCTGGTTTCCCCTTTTACAATACAAGGGTGAGGTCTGGCTCCTGTACTGTTCTTCCTCCTGGTTCCCTTGTACAATACAAGGGTGAGGTCTGGCTCCTGTACTGTTCTTCCTCCTGGTTCCCTTCTACAATACAAGGGTGAGGTCTGGCTCCTGTACTGTTCTTCCTCCTGGTTCCCTTCTACAATACAAGGGTGAGGTCTGGCTCCTGTACTTCTTGTTATCTGGTGTCTCTCCCCACCTTTCTTCGTTTTCCTCATCATCTGATTTTTCTTAAATATCTCTTAGTGGATCCAGATAATTACACAGCGAAGTCATTCTTGGCTACTGCATGATGGATTCTAATACAGACATGGAACATTATTGTTCATGACTCCAAGATTTTGTTATTTCCTGACAAAATAAGGCTCCAATATAGACTGAACTGTGAGGTCTCTAACTGTTCCTGGGGTAGTTCCTGGGAGGAGGTCCTTTCAAAGACAGTCCAGTTGCAGGTTTTATGGTTTCATGACTGACTTCAACAGTTTTATATCAAAATTCAATATTCTATACAAACACTTCTAATGTGATTGTTTCAAAGTGTAATATCTGTATTTAACTAATCAAACAAAAAAGGCATAGCTGTAGTGCTTTCCTTGGTAAATGTAACTGTGGATCAAGCTTACAAATTTATGGAGAAAACAGTGTGAACATTAGTTTTCTTGTCTAATGCTCTCCTACCAATGTTGAACACCCCAAACATACAAAATAAACCCATTTCAATTTAAATTCTTTGACTTTATGGAAAACAAATTGTTGTGTTTCTTCCTGCAGACTTGCATAAAATTGGTAATAAATTTTGCCTGATGTTTTTATCTCTTTGGTATGTCACCTAGCCTGGGTGAGTATGGTATGTTAAGATTTAAATGATCACACACATATTTAAAGGTTGCAACATTCTCAATTCCACTACACCGTGATTATTGCATCTTTACTATCGTGCCATCATTGCCGTACCAAATAAACATGAAAATAAAAGCAGTGAGAATAATTTTGTGACGGAAGTATTGAAGTGTCCCTCACGAGTCCCATAACAATTGCCCACTGCAGTGCTTTACTGCCTGTCTCCAGCTTACTGCATTCTTAATGCAGTCCTCTCCTAATATCCTGTTTTTCTGCAATTATGACATTTTCCCACCTGTGTTCTCTCCCCACACCCCATCTTACGAAGCAGCTTCTCCGCAATTTCCTGCCTACATCATCCAGTGTTGGTATAAAGTTTGCACGAAATTATGGAGTACAATTTAACAACCCAAACGTTGTTAGATCTATGCAGGTGCATGCAGGTAATAGCCACATGGTAAACAAGGGGTGTAAAACTATGAACAAAAAAAGCATTTATGTAAGACATTACAACATGTCACTACAAGATTGGATGTTAGCAGGAACACAAGGGAAGATGCTTAGTTTAATTTTCCAGTTTCCCACATCATAAATGCATCGTAAATGTACACAATGGGATATATAAAACTGCTGTATAAGACCACAATAAAAATAATTATAAGTTACTAAGTTGCAGATACTGTTATATTAATTACCTACCAAGCTACTAACAATCTCACAGATAGGAAAGTGTTCAATATTTAAACACAATGCCACTTTGCTAATATATAATCATCCAAAGTAGTTTTTATGTATTTAGCAATTTAAATAATGATACCAATTAACTATGATATTGACCACTTCCCCATGGCCTTTAACTATCTTCAACAAATTACCTCTCCTGAAAATTAACATAGATGGAGAGGAAACAGTAGACATGATTTCCAAAAAACATTACCGATCATTACTAAGAGCGTTTCCAAATTCTTGGTATGGTTAGTAGTGCATGTGTTTACAGCAGATTTTACTTTTTGATTATTTTGCACACATTTTATGGGTGTAACATTCACATTTCAAACAGACTTTTGAGCTTATCAATAAACCACCATTTTACACCATCAAATTTATTTGTCTTAGAATTAAGAGCATTATTATTATTAAATATGACAAACAGCTTGTCAGTTTAACATTTGCTGCGACTCTCAACCAACTTTCCCAATACTCCACAAAAGTGGCAAAAGACCCAACAAGATGATTTCAAAATGACAGTTTTATGACAGCTGTTCACCGACTTGGCTTGTGAATAATGTTTGGGTGGGCTTGGGAAGGACACGGTGGCTATATGTTAGGGCGTAACTGAGAGGACATTCTGTGAGTCCCTCTGTCATCTAAGTCTACCTGGTCTACACTCTACAGCCTCATAAATCTTCAAAACTGCCTGCAAATGTAAATCGGCACCCTCTTTGGACACACAGATGGAGCAGAGGTTTCTAACGAGACTGCAATACAGCCATCATTCAGTACTGTTTACCATTTTAATCGCTTGTTTACAATTTGTAGTTTCATAAACGTGGCAACAGCCCTCCTGCAGCTTGGCCGATGCACAGAAATGGGGCACTTGAAAACTGACCAGCTGTGAGATGGCTTAATTAGTGATGGTCATCATTCAAATGACCACCCCTCTGGGAAGGACCAATAAATCTGCTGACTACTTAGCTGGAACTAACTGGACAGGAAGATCATAGCAGCAGTTAGTTGGTTGAGTCTCTTGATAATTAGGACTGTAAGGTCATTAAAGGTATACACAACTACTTTCAGACAACATATAATTGTTGTACACATTGCTAAAGAGTCTGTTAATGTACCTGCATCATAAAGATGAGCAGAGGAAATACCTGATCATACTGACATGTGAAAAACTACACTGTAGGAAGATTTATTTAAGATATATATATATATATATATATATATATATATATATATATATATATATATATATATATTAGGTTTGTTTATATACAACATAACTTGTATATTTTATACACACTTATTATGACCAAAATGAGTATTATCAAGACTAATAAATTAAACTTAAATTTATAGATATGATGCCCATTCTGATAGATACAATGCTTAAAAACACCTGTGCATTAGAATAAATATACCTAATTAATAAAGCCAAAACAGGCTTAAAATTAGAAAGTTACATTTGTAAAAAAGACTCCTCGCAAAACTAGGACTAAGTACAGTTGATTCATTGAAGTCCCAGATGAATGGGTAACCTTCATATAAAACAAGAACTTAAGACTGATTGCTTTCAACGTAGATATTTACCTGGTGTCAATGGCACATTTTAAAACTTCAGTAATAACAGACACATTTATCTTCTTACCTGGCTGATTTTCCAAGTGGAAATCATCCGAAAATTCCCTTCTCACCACATGAATCGTCACATCTCTGGTAGGCGTGTAACAGATTCTCTAGTTTATCACGCTCGAGTTACATTACAAACCTCTCCGCTCCTTGTCACCCTCCTCTGCACAAAGAATGAATCTAAATGGGATTTGTCATGTGCAATCTGAGCAGTTTTTCACCCGAGCACGTCTGCAAGTGTTGATTAGGTTACAGTGGACCCAAGTTGGTCGCCGTGGCAACACAAATGGAGACTTCAATCTTGCGTGGAAATGATATCTACACAGGCTTGTGCTGTCAGATTTTGACACTGTCGTTCAGCCTTGAACATCTGGGAAATGGATCAGTCTTGGAAAAAGTGTCACGTAATCATCTTGTCACTTGTCAACCGCAGATGTATGACTAGTCATAAAGTTTTACTTGAACCCAGAATGTAGTGCACATATGGCAGGTGGTAAGAGAAGACAGTGAGTGGGTGGGTGGGTGGGTGGGTGGGTGTGTGTGTGTGAGTGTGTGAGTTTGTGTGTGTGTGTGTTTGGTGTGTGTGTGGTGTGTGTGTGTGTGTGTGTGTGTGTGTGTGTGTGTGTGTGTGTGTGTGTGTGTGTGTGTGTGTGTGTGTGTGTGCTTGTATGCATGTGTGTGTGTGTGTGCATGTGTGCATGTGTGTGTGTGTGTGTGCATGCATGCATGCGTGTGCGTGTGAGCAGAAAGGAATGAAGGACAAATAATGAGTAATGGAAGAGTGGAAGTGTGGGTAAGACTGGGAGAAAGGAAGAGAATGGGGTAGAAGGAATGATACAGGTGAAAGTGAGAGAGGAAGGAAGCGAGGGAGAAAGGTAGGGAGAGGGATGAAAGGAAAGAGTGATTGAGGGAGGTGGGAAGGATGTGTAAGGGAGATTTAGAGGGAGTGAGGGGTGGATGAAGTGAGGAGGCAGAGGGAGGGAGGTAGAGGGAGGAAAGTTGAGAGAGGGAGGGTGAGGCAATTGAGGGAGTATGAAGAGAGGGACAGAGGGAGGGAGGTAGAGGGCAGGCAAAGGTTGAGAGTAAGGGATTGATGGATGGAAGAAGGGACAGACTTAAGAAGGGACAGAGGGAGGGAAGGAAGAAGTGATGATTTGGCAGAGAGAAGGATACAGAGACAGCAATGGATGGATGGATGGATGGATGGATGGATGGATGAGATGGATGGATGGATGGATGGATGGATGGATGGATGGATGGATGGATGGATGGATGGATGGATGGAAGAAGGGAGGAAAGGAGAGAATGAAGGAAGACTGGAGACAACAGTCTTCAGATGGTGGTCATATCATATGACATTTCTTCCCAGAGAATGCAAATCCATAGAGCTGTCGTGACAACCAAGATATTTGTATAAATTGTGTGAACAAAAAGTGACCTAGAATGAGACAAGAGATGTCAGGTAAGTCTTGATGCAGGAGCCAGCAGCGAGTGTAAATACCACACCATATTTCAGTTGCTTAGATCAGAGTGTTTGATTCGATATACAAATATATATTTGACATGAAGCTGATGGAGACAACTTTGTTGTGGCCGTTGACAGCATAGCATCCATACAGAAACATGAAGAAAATGTGGTAAAGATTGTGTCAATGATATATCTTTAAAGAACCAGGAGGGCTCAGCTCCGTGTATGTTGTTACTGAACCTGCTATGCACTAAAACAGCATGTAAAAGTATTATGTCCATTCATCGTTGACTAATGGGGTGTCATAGTATTAAAAAAGAAGATGCACAGCCTGGCAAATTGGCTTTAACAGCATTAAAATAATGGTAGAAATCTGAAAATTATGCCTGCAGAATGTTCAAATTGTAGCCAAAATATTCAGTTTGTAAACAATCATGACTGACATTTACTGAACAGCCAACCTTCCTACCTACTGGACATGAACTTGTTTAGAGTATAATGGCTCCAACAACTTTCCTCCTAATAATTACCTCCTTGGCCCTAGAGACAGACATCACTTGAAGTTACAGAAACTTGGCAACTCATTTCCACTACCATCACTAATGAACCTTCAGTCAATTAATAATAACAAAATTGTATTTAACATGGGGGATATTGCAGGAAATTTAGCAGATGCAAGAAGTTTTAACCTTACCTTGCCAACAAGCCACCCTCCAGCTCCGACACCTGCCTGTAATGACTTGTACGGCAATTACCCGTGGACCAAGTCTCACATTCCCCATGTTTAAAACAGTGTGAAACCTGCCACCACAACTTAGCGTGAACTCCTTTCAGTGGACCCGGAGCGAAACATGAACAAGAGAAAGAACATAGCAGAAGTGATCCGCATTCGGAAAAGCTCGCTTAGCGTGCATAATGAATTAAGACTAATGAAATAAGCCCCCAGGTGTCGACAGGGTGAAATGTGAGTGTAGGGCAAGGCAAACACGTTTCCTTTTCTTCCCGCAACAAAAACTATGACTGGATAAAATGATTAAATGCATAACAACTGTATCAATCTATGTGCATTTTGTGTCAGAGTCATACTTATAAGTAGATATCACACAGATATCACAGCTTAAATACCATATATCTCATGACTATACATCGACTTCACATACCATATATCACTTCACTCTACACCCATTTTATATACCATAAATCACATGACTCTACATTCACTTTACACACAACATGTCACATGACTCTACATCCACTTTACACACAACATATCACATGACTCTACATCCACGTTACACACCATGTGTAAAGTGGGTATGGAGTCATGAAATGTCACCACATATCACATGACTCTATATCCACTTTACACACCATTTATCACATGACTCTACATCCACTTTACACACCATTTATCACAAAACTCTACATCTACTTTACAAACCGTATATCATATGATTCTACATCCATGTTCACACAGTGAATCACATGACCCAAGCTATCCCTCTGTTCACCTCATACCATATGGCACATGACACTATGACACTGTGCCCACTTTACACATCACAGCATGTATCTCATGACCAAATGCCCATACATACAACATATATTATAATACCCTTCTCATGACCTCAACTCATGACAAAAAACTACAACCGAATAAAATGTTTAATGTATAATAACTTTATCGAGTTCCGTGTGAATCATATCTATGGACATTCTACCCTTCCGTTTCACATGACATGTCACACAAATAACTTATGTGCATAAACATGGTACTGTATTACAAATCCATGACACAACAAAATGCAATCTTTGCGTTTTAAATATCCACCCCATAAAAACACTTTTAAATAATGTAAAAATGTATCAAACTGACCTCACATTTTTTTTAGTTTAACCTTATATGGGTTTCGAACATTGTAGAACCAAGTATTTCATTGGCGAGAAGAACTTTATCATGTTTCATGATGCTATAAGACAAAGTGTCTTGTTGGGTTTTAAAACTGATTCATAACCTTGTAAAATATATTAAGTACATGTATGTCACAGACTAGTTTTAAAAACTACATACATAGCTAGCTATAACCAGAACTTGACAAAGCCTGTCAAGCACTTGGTCCATTGGCAAGGTAAATTGGCCACAGATAAACAAACTGTGTTACCAGCACATTGACTGTAACACATTACATCAATCAGTACGGAAAGATCAATATTTGGAGGAGCTGAGAGAAAAACGAAGGTCAAGGGGCAGTCATTTGTAGCTGTAGGTCAGGACACTTAAGAGTTGAGTTCAGAGAAGAAACACTTAAGATCCTATCTCTACCCCACACAATGGTTTCACTGTTGTGTGATAAATTGGCCAATTGAGACTGAAGCTATTAAATACGGATCAAGTTGAGAGACTCAAAAACATGACTACCTCGGTAGCCACAAACGTCCTGACTTGTATGGTGGGTACTCAGGGGACGGCGACAAAGCACCTACAATAACCTCCCCCTGTAGACACCCTGGTGTTCATGACACATGACACCTGACATCTAAGCTACCCTGCCCCCTGACATTTGTGTTAGCCTGCTCCCTGATGTAAATATTATATGCTACATGCTGCATGACTTGTATGATAGCAAGCCACCTGACATCTACGACATGCTGTTTCTGACATCCAAGAAACGCTCTCCCTCACATCCAGGCAATCCTTTCACCTAAGAAACCCTCTCACCTGACATGCAAGAAACCCTTTCACCTGACATCAAAGAAACCTTTTGATCTGACATCCAAGAAACCTTCCCATATGACATCCAAGAAACCCTCTCCCTCACATGCAAGAAATCCTTTCACCTTGCATCAAAGAAACCCCTAGACTCACCTGACATCCAAGTAATCCTCTCACCCAGCATCGAAGAAACCCTTTGACCTGACATCCAAGAAACCCCCTCACCTGACATCCAAGAAACCTACTCACCTGACACCCAAGAAACCTTCTCACCTGACACCCAAGAAACCCTCTCACCTGACATCCAAGAAAGCCACTCACATGATATCAAAAAAACTCTCACCTGATATCCAAAATACTTCTCACCTGACACCCAAGAGACCCTCTCACCTGACATAAAAAAACCTCTCACCTGACATCCAAGAAACCCTCTCCCTCACATCTAAGAAATCCTTTCACCTTGCATCCAAGAAACCCTTAGACATCACCAGACATCCAATAAACCCTCTCACCTGACATCCAAGAAAACCACTCACCTAATACATAATAAACCATCTCACCTGACACATAAGAAACCATCTCACCTGACATCCAAGAAACTGTCTCATCTTACATCCAACCCACTCACCTGACATCCATAAAATCCCTCTCACCTGATATCCAAGAAACCATCTCCCTCACATCCAAGAAATCCTTTCACCTTGCATCCAAGAAACCCTTAGACTCACCAGACATCCAAGAAATCCTCTCACCTAGCATCCAAGAAACCCTCTCACCTGACATCCAAGAAACCCACTCACCTAACACATAAGAAACCATCTCACCTGACATCCAAGAAACCCTCTCATCTGACATCCAACCCACTCACCTGACATCCATAAAAACCCTCTCACCTGATATCCAAGAAACCCTCTCCCTCACATCCAAGAAATCCTTTCACCCTTCATCCAAGAAACCCTTAGACTCGCCAGACATCCAAGAAATCCTCTCATATGGCATCCAAGAAACCCTCTCACCTGACATCCAAGAAACCCATTCACCTGACACATAAGAAACCATCTCACCTGACATCCAAGAAACCCTCCCATCTGACATCCAACCCACTCACCTGACATCCACAAAAACCCTCTCACCTGATATCCAAGAAACCCTCTCCCTCACATCCAAGAAAACTTAGACTCGCCAGACATCCAAGAAACCATCTCACTTGACATCCAAGAAACCATCTCACTTGACATCCAAGAAACCCTCTCATCTGACATCCAACCCACTTACCTGACATCCATAAAACCCCTCTCACCTGATATCCAAGAAACCCTCTCACCCGACAGCCAAGAAACCCTCTCAAGTCTCACTTGACATCTAAGACACCGAAATGTAATAAATAACTAAATTCACCATGACTTCAATACAATTGAACCGTGTACACACATAACTCCTCCATAACAACATAACTGCTGCCACAAGTTGAGTTTGTTTACTTACCCAATAATCCTCCCAAGTAAATATCACCAGACCAAAACAACAATCGCTGTGGCATCGGGGAACGACATAAAATCAACCACTTGTGACTGACTGACACCTGTGATTACGTGCTCGAGGCAATTAATTAATCTTTCATCTGGCAAGCAGGACACATACCTGGATGCAGTCTTCTCAGTGCCGGGCAACCTCACAACTACGTGCTGGTCCAACGACAGCGTGTTATGCTTGTCCTGAGGTGTCCTTTGCGATTACCTCGGATTCCGTCAAGGAAGTTACCAGTGTCAGTACGCGCACGTGCGTGTGTGGTTAATCAACAGACATGCATCGTTCGGTCGGTTGGTTCAGTTCGATCGACACAGCACGCCGCACAGCCCCGGGCTGATGTGAACACAGCACGGTGACTCAAGAGATGCTGATGGTCGGATCGGTGAATGGACGCATCACTGTCAATCACACGCCGTCGTCAGCGCCACCACAACCAGCCTTGTCAGCATACGCACTCGCACAAAAACAGCTTCCCCTTTCCCTTTAATTCAATCGGCGCTGCACAACAGCGTAATGTGGCGGGGTGGCCAAGCGCAGCAAACTTTATTGTTCGATCGTCGTCGCCCAACACCGCACCGCAGTGTCGAGAGCAAATCAGGCGTCGCAAATTGTCCCTCATCAGCAATCAGCCGGTCTGAACAGGAAAAATGCAAGTCTTATTGAGGTAATGAGGACTAGGAGGTAGTTCGCCTTCTGGTTGACAAACACCCAGGGCGAACGGAGCCAACTATGAATATATAAACTGGAAAATTATATGTCTGGTGGTGTGATATGTTATAGAAATTGTTACTTCAATTGTTATGTCATATAAACATAAATATATATATATATATATATATATATATATATAGCAGTGCATATATGTGTATGCATGTGTGTGTGTGTGTGTGTGTTTGTGTTAGGGCATTTGTATGTGTGAAATGGCATATCTAGGATTGCAGACACGGAGAGCCAAGTTTAGTGACTAATTAGTTTTCCTTATTAAAATGTAGTGGTGCAAGAAGTTAGGTAGATATAATTTTATAAACAGCTGCCAAATATAGCATGGCCCAATTAGTGGTTCACCCATATATGGGTTTGCATGTTTGTGTGTGGTGTGTGTGTGTGTGTGTGTGTGTGTGTGTGTGTGTGTGTGTGTGTTTGTGTTGTTGTGTGTGTGTGTGTGTGTGTGTGTGTGTTTGTGTGTGTGTGTGTGTGTGTGTGTGTGTGTGTGTGTGTGTGTGTGTGTGTATGTGTGTGTGTCACCATGAGTTGAGTGTCTGCTGTGTGTAGATATGTGTATATGTATGTTCATGCATATATATATATATATATATATATATATATACAACATACATTATATAAACAGTTTACCTTCACACGCACACCGACGGCCTGCTTGGCCCAGAGTCTGTGTTTACATACATTCCAACCAGCACTCTGTGCCCAATTATTACTCAAGGAGACCCTCTTGAGAGAAAGCCCCCCCTACCGTTTTCTTGTTACAATCACTAACATTTCATTAATTAAATACATCCACCCAACCATGAAACACCAACAGGTGCCAATTAATTAGGCCTGCTACTCTTTATGATACCCAACCAGCCTGCCAACAGATTGTGGCCTTCCCTTTCATATATCTGCCACCAATATGTCCAGTGAATGGTCAAACACCTCAGTTGCACACTTCTTGTGGCTTCTGTCAGTGGTTACATGTTTACAATACTACAGTCTTACTGTCGCCAGCGTTAGACTGCCTTAAGTGTCCCCATAGTGACAGGTTGCCTGTGAATGGCACTCCACTCCAGTGCTGTCTATAACCCCTGGCTGATGCAGTGTGTGTACTGTTTGTTCGTGTTAGGCAGGTTGTGTGTGTGTGTGTGTGTGTGTGTGTGTGTGTGTGTGTGTGTGTGTGTGTGTGTGTGTGTGTGTGCATGCACGTGCGGGCATGCATGTGTGTTTGTGTGTCAGTTGCATGTTCATATGGGATAAGTTCTGAATGTCTACTTTTTGTTCACATCAGGAAGGTTGTGTAGGTAAAACAAACTAGGTATGTTGCTTGTTCACATGACAGGTTCTATTGCAGTCTGTCTGTTTACTTGTGTCAGCCAGGTTCTGTGCGTATGTGTGTGTCTATTGCATGTTCATATAAGACAGGTTGTTTGTTTATATCAGGCAGATTCTATGTGTGTATTGCATGTTCATATAAGACAGGTTGTTTGTTTATATCAGGCAGATTCTATGTGTGTATTGCATGTTCATATAAGACAGGTTGTTTGTTTATATCAGGCAGATTCTATGTGTGTATTGCATGTTCATATAAGACAGGTTGTTTGTTTATATCAGGCAGATTCTATGTGTCTGTTGCATGTTCATATGAGACAGGTTCTGCATGTGTTTACACTTTGTTCATATGAAGCAGGTCCTGTGTATGTCTACTAGATGTTTGACTGAGTCCTCTGTGTCTTGTCATTCGTATTAGGCAGGTTCTGTGTATTTACAGCTTTTTCAAATTATGCAGGTTCTGGATGTATAATGCCATATATGATTGTGTTCGAATCAGAGAGGTCCTATGTATGCACACTGCTTGTTTGCATCAGAAAGGATCTGAGTGTCTACTGCTCGTTATAACAAACAGGTTCTCTACATAAAATTGTCTAATGTGTCTCCATACACGTCTGTCCAGTCATATCAGACAAGTTTGAGTATGGAAACAGCCATGGTGCTTTGGAACCTGACTTTACCAGGTCAACACCTCGGAGAAAGCCTGGTTTATGAGACAAGTTACCATAGCTTCTGTTGTTACGGTTGCTGTGCTACTAGCAGATGTCCTGAAGCTTCTGGCTCTCCAGTTCATTGTTGCTGTTCTATTACAAAGCAGTTGTGGTGCACCGTGGCCTTGTGTGGTTAGATTATTACTCTCAGTACAGGCAATCCAGGTCCAAATCCTCTTAATACCATTTCAACACTAGGATACTCCATTACATGTCGTTTCAGTTCGATCGGCTTTAAGAACGAGTCTTATTTGTGTAGTAATAGTGCCATGGCTGAATATTACCCAGACGTTGCAGTAGTGTTTGAAAGAACAGATCTATTTGCAAAATGCACCAAGCAAGAATAAAGAAAGATTAGTGAAGGAAGCACATTAAATCAATCTACATAAGCAGCTACGTTGTGTGTCAGCCGTCAAGCATCTACACAAAGCACTTTATGCACCATAAGTGTGTCAACTGAAGAAACCACAGAAAAAACGTGAAGATTAAAAACAAATAAACCATCGTGTGAATCACAGAGTTTGCACCTGAAATGTGTAAAATCGACATCCAGTGATTCAGCGAACGAGAATCAGTTCGGTGCATATAAATAATACATAAATTTGTCTGGTTTTTCTCCAAGTTCACCATGCTGTGCAGCCATGATTCACTGGTTTTACGAGTGCGATTATATAAGAACGTCCTGATGAAAGTGACACGGTTCTGTACCTCCCCAAACCCTACTTGTGTGGCCAAGTCTGATAAATATTAAATGCTATCCTTGCATCCCCCACGAGTTGTGATCTACTGAGATGTGGCACGCCATTGTAGCTGTCTGCACGAACGCACAAAATCAACACAGGTAATTCATCACAATTTCACAACAATGAATGAACTGAGGGTGCCCCTAACAATGACCAAGTCTACGTCAATCATAGACCTCATGTTTTAATATACTGCCTTTGTGTTTCATACGTCCGCATTATGCTATTTCAATATTGTGGAAATTAAATTTGACGTAATTTTTAAAAATAGTATATACAGCTGGGAGGGAGATAGAAACCACAAACAGCAAGTCCCACAATGGCTACTTCAGTCTAAAAAGGTAATAAAGACAAGTTCATACATAGTGCAGTATCCAGTCTTTATGAGACTCCTCACAGCGTTTTATAGTTTCCTCTCTGGCTGACCTGTTCAACTGAACATTGTCTCAACTTCTCTGGGAAACATTCAGCCACATTGCAATTAATCAGCAAACACTATTCAAATACAAATATCCACCAATGTATATAGGCAAGTATTCATTCATACAGATAAGTGAACTGTAACATGTAGAGCATATGGACTTGCCCAAGGTTCGACACGAAACACAGACATAAAACCTGGGTTCCCTCAATTTAGGGTCCAAAGCTCTATAGCCATTGTGCCACTGCTCTCCATATTCATGTGTTCCCACAATCAAGTGGGCTGAAGTACAACTGATTTGACAACTTCCTATTCAAGCATTTACCACCTGTGGCATGAAATGGTGCTCCTGGGTAACATAACGTTGACGATTACTCTAAAGCACTTCCTGTGTCACTAAACAACACAAAACAATAATAGGCTGTAGATTGCAGTTTCACTAACTCCTCCAGCAGGACACCATTTCAGACCCAATTTTATTCTTCAGCAATGATCCTGTATCATGAAAGCTGTCAACTCCACCAGACACTTCCATTGTTATATAACGGAAATGGTTTAATCAGTGAAATAACACCAGTTTTTTTTAAGTTACAACAGATTGTGTTTAATGATGTACTTTTGTTATGAGCTCGTTATCTTAGTGAATCAGTCCCCTGCAGCAGTGACTCACATTGTCTCTGTCCATCGAAGAGGAATAACAGTAACAGTCAGTTACAGTTTTATAATTTACAGCAAAAAGCTTGCACTATATTAACAGTCACAGTCAAATGCTCTTTTAAACATCTTAAAGGGATACTCCAGTCAGTGAGAGATTCACACTATTTACTTACACCTGTGTAATATATTGGTTGTGCATAGTAATTGTGCACAAAGATCGTTAATAAACAATTAATTATAGTATAATTGTACCAGAAACACTCCATGTTGGATTCAGGGCGCTGCCATCTTGAGACTTGTGCACCAGTGACGTAAACCGCTTACGTCACTGGCGCATGCATGTTTGAATATCTTACGTCTATCCAATGGTATTTGATGTATCCAGTACGTCGCGGATTGCTTACGTCACTATCACAATTATTAGCGAAGATTCCGCCAATCCTTGCCTTTTTTCAACAATGCGCCAGTGACGTAAACGATTTGGCTTACGTCACTGGCGCATAAGTCTCAAGATGGCAGCGCCCTGAATCTAAGACAGCATGTTTTTGATACCATTAAACTACAACTAATTGTATATTAACGATCTTTATGCACATTTACTAGGCACAACCAATATAGTATACATATGTAAGTTAATACTGTGAACCTCTCACTGACTGGAGTATCCCTTTAAAGTAGTTTACTTCCCCATGACCTTTGAGCGTAGTCAGTCACATTTAACATCCCTGTGGGTTTCTGATAATGCAGTTGCTGCACCCAGCATACAAATAACAACGCACACATTTCACGCATGTTGCATGTTATTTGTGACACAACAGTGTGTACATGCACATTACAATTGGCTCTACAGTATGATACAAATTGTACAATGATATACACATACATACAGGTACAAGAGTACCTCCTGCGTGACACCACATCATTAGATGCATGTATTTTCTACACAGAATGACTAAATAGGTTCTGAGTAAAACGACTCAATCTCATATTACATGAGTTGTTATGTACTAAGGTCAAGTACGTCATTTCTTTCCCGTCACACAGAATACTGACACAACATTTTTTCTTTCCTGCCACACATAGGAAATACCCATTCATGACTCACAATGAATAATGTTGTTTTTCTTTTCACTTCGATAAAATGACCATTCCAATGTTTACCATCAAATACAACAACAAATAAACAAGTTAAACACAAGAATACAATGGGTCCTGTTAACTTGAATTCCAGTAAAACCAATTTCAGGAAGATGACAAACTAGAAAAGAATGCAAAGTAAATTTAATGTATTAATGCTGTGATAGATTGACTCACTAAAGTCAGTCGGAATTATGTTGCAATTTTACTTAAGAAAAGGTCAAATTACTTAGATTTTCATAGATGAAATTAAATCTTCTGAAATGGAACACTGGATAGGTAGATATTGTGAATCCTAAGTTTGTGTTACTGTCAACTGCAATGTTGTTCTACAATGGTAACATGTCCACCATACGTCAACACACTTAAAACATCAGTAAGCTAACTTACTAATAGTTCTGTATTTAACCACCACAATGTGAATGTAGTCTGTGACATTTGTTGCAATGTTCATCATTTTAAATTAACTGTATGCAAAATACAAGAAACAAACAGCTCACAAAATTCAAGATCACACATATAGGTAACTGTCATCCAATGGAAGATCTCGCAAGTCACATTAAACATGACATGAACTTATTTTGATTTTTGTACAATACCAGACATACAGATTCAAAATACCTAGCAAAGAATGAAAAGAGAGATAAACCTCTTAACAAAAGTGTAACTAGAAAAAATATGGTAGAGCAATAGGAAATTGTTACATAAGTTATAATAATACAAAGTTGTTAGGCTGGAGTGATATCATTACCCATGGGGTAATCCCAGGCATTCCCTGTTAGTGAAAAGTGTGCGTTGTTCGCAAATCTTTTCAAAATGTGACTTATGTTCTTTCATCGGATGGCAGAATTGTTTGTAGCGACATCAAGACTGTGTCATTACAAGGTGGACACTGCCCTCTGTGTGAGTGAGATGTCCCAAGTAGGAGGGGCCACCATAAACAGACAGATCCTGCACTTGATCCCAGATGGTGCTCCCATCTAGTGGTCAGTTGTGAACCACAACTGACTGTGAATAAAACAGCTTTCTATTAAAGAATAATTTGTCCGACTGTTTTTATCATCTTACATCATAAAACTATAAAACATACATTGTGTTTTTCTGTTTATGAATGTTTTCCACTCAATAGGAACAATTTAGTAGGCAGATCAATGCAAGTGGTTGGGCCTGCTTATTGACATCCGAGTACAAAATTAATCAGTAAATTGATATCTCCACATTGTAGGCATAGCAGCATGTAATATCCAACTCCACCTTAGTCTGTTTATAATCTGAAAATAAAAACAGATTTTTTTGCTAATTGTTCAAGTAAAAATATATATGTTGACGAAACAGTCAGCTCTTAAAATCCCTACATTGCTCAACAGAGCTTTCAGGACTATCATGGCCTATATGCCAATGCCACTGTACACTACTTTCTGATCATGTGATCATATTGGTGGTGTCACATGACTCTGACTATGAAGGTCACCTTTGGAACTGGGCAAGACTGACCTGATAACCAGGGTGGCCTTATTAACTGAACTAATTTCCTGTGCGTTACTCTATAAGGAAATAATTCAGAATTGTCCTAGACTGACCTTAATTGTAAGGTGGCTGTTACACAGGGGTGACCATAAAGCATGGTTCCACTGTATTTCAATCGGATCAGGTGTTACACGCCAACATGTTGACATGTTTAGCCATGACAATGTGGTGCTCACTGACTTGTCTTCATTAGAACATTCACTGTTCTTTTTCAGTTGAGGTCACAAAAGAAGAGACAATAAACTTGAAAAATGAACTTCACGACTGCTGTTGATTATTTCTAGTTGTTTCCAGCACTCCAGCTTTTCACTAGTCTGTGTATACTATGATTACAATGTCATGATCACATGAGCTCTCATTGGACGAGTCAGTCTTTTTTAGAACATTTACCTCAACCGTCCCACTGGTCTGCGGGTATCACAGCCTAGGGAGCTTGTCGTCCTCAGTGGTTCTTTTACGTCCCAAACTGAGACGTGACCTACATTAACATGATTCTGTGATTCACGAGGGCTACACAGTTGCCAGTATTGAGAGCCATGTTTGTACACCAAATATAAGATGCCTGCCACATCCAGGTATTGCACCAGGTGGATGCGCTATCCACTACACCATCCACTCTTCTCAACACAACAAGCTCATAAGGATACTATTCATTAAACAGAATCCATGATTAAATTTGAAGGGTTTTCAATTTGAAAATCAATTACAGAGGACAGTTTTCCATAAGACACAACAAAGGTGTCCTGGTGGTGCGATCTGACCTTAGTAGTTTCAGTACACAAGAGTGAAATCAATTTCAAACAGTGACTTCACGTTTATGAACTCACAATAATGTTAGTTCTGTAGGCCTCCGAGAGCTTCCTCGAGAAAGAATTAGGATTCCGAGAGGTAGCAGTACTCTACACAAATTTAATATTACAGAATTCGAAATCAACTTAATGCAAAAACAGTTTTGTTTGCAAAAATAGAATGCGAATGATAAATCTATAATGATCAACAGAATCAGTTTAGAAATGTGAGAGTCACAAAAGAGCATTGCACAGTGGCAGCGACGGACGGCATGATCTCAGTTTATTGCTACACATGAACGTGTTCAGTGCGATCCAATGGAAACATTCATTGTATAAAACACATTTCAAACTAAAATCAATCAACAACAAATATGAGGCACTGGCTCAAAGAATGGACGACATAAAAGTGAAAACAGGACAAGAACAGACAGAGGAGTGTGATGGTATATCACCTGCAGCCAAGTCTCAGACAGACGCCAGAGCTAGACTCCCGTCTTTTTTGTTGTTGAAAACTTGAGGGTCAGTTTTTGCTAATCCTGCACAAATTCTGGCACGTTTCTATGTAAATAGACTGTAAAAATATACTAAGAACATGAGATTCTCCAACTGCCAGCATCACGTTTCCCAGTCGCATATCCCTCTTTCTGCATTATATATATATATATATATATATATATAATATATATATATATATACATATATATATATATATATCATATTTGACTGTTTCTGAGCTTCTTTCATGAACCCAAGCTTATTTTGCAGATTCTATCTACAATGCACACTGATGCTAAAGGGAAAAGAGAACTACAAAGACCCCATTATCTTTCCTCTCCACTGTTTATCCCACATTACTCCTCCACCTGTCTCCCATTATTCAATCCCATCTCCAGAGCCACTTTCCAAATATGAACTGGCAGAAAATGCCTGGTTTAACCTGTAACCGTTTAACTAATCATATTTGCAAACATATGAAACAACAATTTCATTGGTGCTACACCAACATTTATGACATCACACTAAGTCAAGCCAACCTTGTCTGCTGTTGTTTTTATATAACGTTTTTTAAGGGAAGGTATCTGTTCCAAGTTATTGTTTTATTTATTAATTAACATAATGCTCTTAACACCATGCTGACTGAAGTATTCTAAAGTTATACTGCACCCCAAGTTATGTTTGGTAACTTTATTAAGCTTCCAATTTTAAAGTTTCCACCATGATACATGCTTCAACACCTTATTTCAAAACAAGCTTTATTGGCAATACTGGGCCAAAATGATCAAACCCTTCATTTGAAGTTCAACGATGTCGCAGTTTTCCACATTCAACGCAGCAAACTTCCAGTTACAAATGATTATGCTGACTAATTATGGCAAGAGGAACAGTTACCTTCCCTTTCATTCTACAACAAACATGCTGATGGTGTACTGTCTGTATGATTGTGTTTAATAAACTCAAAGCAAGGCTCCCAATTTCAATGTTTCATCCACAAACATACATGTCAAATTAAATACAAAACATTCAAATAGTAGACAAGCTATTGCAGAGGCAAGTGGAGCTAACAGCAAGTTCCTGAAGTTACTCTCTGATGACATCTGGTTCCCATGATCATGACAAAAGGAAACTGTAAGCGGGCCAAAGTACAACCGAGTCAGGGGAAATGTTTTTACATTTGTGTAAACGTAAAATACACAATGGATATGAAACAAATCGATTTTCCAGCTAAAAACAAGCCACCATGAAGAATGTTCCATAATCTGATAACATAACCGACATGATCACATTAAAACTATAGTAACATCTAGATCTAGACTGACATGAACACATATGTGTGCCACAATGATTGTAACTGGGAGATGTAACAGCAAAAATGAGTTGAATTCCTTCTACGTTATTCAAAGAGCTGCCTGCTACAACCATTAGATTCGCTTACTAATTCCAGTCACTTTCAATTGCTTCTGCGCATTGCTAAGTGTCTAAAAAAGTGCCAAAGGCTGCTGATTGGAAGTGAATTATGGTGACATTTTGGTAACAACATTTGCTGTTTGCAATAATGCAATAAGCTGAAAATAAACACACAAATCTGAGTACGTATGAAGGTCACATTTCACTCACAAAATACACAGCCAATGCATAAATGCATAGAAATTTTAACAGCATGTACATGAGAAAAATTCACGACAATATTGAGACAAGAAACACATAAAAACAACAGCTTCAGAAGCTGTTATCGCAATCACCTGGAGGTAGAATCGGTGTCAAATACAAATTCACGTTTGGCTTATTACTACACTTTCAAAGATACAATTTAAATTATAGAAATGTTACTGCCGATACATAATTCTGACAAATTTGGACAATACAGTGATATAAGGAAAGAATGGCTGAATATAGAAAAGTGCGACACCGCTAGCTTGGTGTAAAATAAGAAATGTAATAGAGTGGAATCGTGGAACGTTTCTTGGGCGGCTGTCCCATCTGCATAGCCAAAGTGGACCAGTGGATTCTTAAATCAGGTTAAAATATATGTGACAGGCAGCATAAGCAACATTACATTCATACGGGGTGAAAGTATCAATATTTATTCTTTTTACAACCGATGAACAATTTATTATTAATTTTAATACTACAATCTGTAGTTTTCATCATGAAAGTGTTCTTGATGCATGTTTGGGACTCAATGACTCGACATACACACATATCTAGATGATGGTGGCTGTCTCAAAACCAATATTTTTGGATGGGAGAATTCAGTCACCTGGCAACAATCTGGCTTTTACCAAACGCACTGAGATCATTGTAAAACTGAAATGTTGCCCTTCAAAATATCTTCAAACAGCCAAATGAACTTTTTGTCTGAATCACAACCCATCATATGATAAGAATTAGGGTACTCCCATCTGGTGGAAAACTGGGTGTAGTTAGTGTACATTATGTGTGAACCAAACCTCTAAATCTTCTTCCTTTGGCTGTTATTATGGTAATCAGCTTGTTGTATATTACAACGATTTATGTAATGCTGGTTGATTTAGGTAGCCATTCGACACAGGTAAATTATTGTTAACCAATCTGTGACATGGACGTTCACTGCTCCTTGGTTTTATAGACTTCTCTAATAGCAACTGTTATTTGTTTGTTAAACAGAACTTCTTACTAATAAATCATTAATCAGGCTGGTTGACCAATCGGCAGTGAAATTCTATCAGAACTACAGTGCAAATTCAAGCTTTTGTCTACAGGATTTAACTCAATGCTCACTACAAACAATTCTTTTGTTGTAATTGATTACACATGCAAATGTAATCATTAATAAAAAAACATCAACTTATTACATTTATAGTGAAATGAAATGTAAATGGTTACATTATGGTAGTAATGCGTAATGAAATACCACCTTGCGTTGGTTTGTGGCATTGCCAATAAATTACATTATGCAGCACCTATGCCCAGCAATTTAATGAGGCATCAAAACGACTTTGTACGCTGCAATTACAGAACATGAAACAAGACATCAACTGATGGTTAAATAGCCTATAAAAAGTAGATATTGTGGCTTATCTACATTGCAATGATATTAATTATGTACACATTAATGCTCTGTGAGGTTGTGACATAATATGTGCAAGCTAGTCGACAGCCTAACAAAGCAGATGATAATAAATTATGTCACCTTCAAATAAGCTGCATAAACTAGAGTTGGAAGGATCCTTAGAATATAACTTGCTGTCTTCGATGGTCTTTGTCAGTTCCCCTTTACATATATAGGGATTCTCTTCAAATGGCTCTAAATTTGGCTACGTACAAACCCACCCATCAGCTGCCTTGTAAGGATATTCGACGGACAAGTAGGCGGTACATTTACATCCAAAACCATTTCGACATACTAAAACCTACTTTTAAACTGGCACCATTCTAATGAACCCAACACTCTGCAGCCATTGTGGCTCATATCAATGAAAATGGACATGCAGCCTGGAGCTTAAATTTGAATCAACTTGGTTTACACTTTTTGCAACAACTAAGTTTGAATTACCTCTACATATCAGCATTCTTAAGAAAACCTCCCAAAGCTGGCTACAACTGACAGCTGAAATGCATAAGTCTACCAAACCGAACCGGTGTAAAAAGAATGCCATTTGTTTCAAAGATAAAATGACTGATGAAATTTAATTTCTTGAATAAAAAACGACCGGCAATGACGTCCATATGTCACAAGCGAGTGGTAGTCGTGCATTCGCTGCCTGTCAGCACCGTCGAATCGTTGGCATCCATGGTGTCCACTGTAAAATTGTCTGAGTCTAGTTGTTCCCATGTCTTCCCTCCTGTAAAATCTCCCTGTCCAACTTCACTGCTGTCGCCATTGCCCTCATTTTCATCGGTTACGGTGGGCGACACTGCTGGCTGGCTCTCAAGATGCATCAACTTCGCGAAGCTCGATGTTGATTTGGACATTGGCCCCCACTCAGATGCGGAAATCAGGTCCTCTTCGATTGCCTCAAACCCAGACTTGCGTCCCTGCATTTTGCTTCCTAGAATACCCCTGCAGCACTTCTGCAGCGTGACGCTATCAATCACGTTCTGGAAATAAAGCAAGCAACAGTAAAATTTCTGAGGCAAATAACATTTTCCTTTACAATTATAAAAAACACTGATTTATCTTTGAAAAATGCTTCTTATTGAATGGAATATTTTGTTATTGAATGGAAAGAATTTCATACATATACAGAAAACATGAAAACATGACTGTCTAAATTTAGATTCATGGGTGTTAACTAGCTTGGATTCATCGGTGTGTGGCACATCAATTATCTACAATATCCATCTGTATATGCAATTGACAACTCAAAACATGTACTTTTACCATATTACACAAAACATAAAAGAATGTCAGTTTGTCCTACACAACCTACCTCCAGAATAAGACAAAGGAAGAAGTTGATTGCGGCGAAGCCGATTATCTGTCCTCGGAATAGCATGGACGGTGACAGCGACAACTGTAATAAGATAATAACAGATGAATGATGGAGAAAAAGCATCAACTGAAGTATTTCTGCTTCCTTGTGCGAATTTACTGCCAATCAAATTAATCGTCAAATGAATGTAGCTAAACAATTAATTTGTTAAATGAGCCACATCTAGTTTCGCTCTGATCAACACTCATTATAATTTATCAAGTGTTCTTTCATTTGGCCATTAATCCTATGCATATTGTTTCACAAAATGTCATATTCACTGTAAAGCATCAAAATGATTATATAAATAACACAACACAACACAGATTTTTATATACCAACTGTGTTTCGTGACCTTCAGAGATATCTAAGTATATATACATGACACTATGAAATGTAAATATTTACCATGAGTAAGTTGGCCAGCCAAGGAAATGGATACAGTGAGATGTAGACAGACACCGCAGTGCAGATGACAAGATTGGCCAGGAATACATCTAAAACATCACCAGACCAACACGTAAACAGCACATTTCTATAAATCGTAAACAACACATTTCTTTAAATTGTAAACAACACATTTCTTTAAATTGTAAACAGCACATTTCTATAAATCGTAAACAGCACATTTCTATAAATCGTAAACAGCACATTTCTATAAATTGTAAACAGCACATTTCTTTAAATTGTGATATGTTATCAGACTGTAAAGTGTTAAGTTAAATAAGCTATAACATCTTAGTCTTATTTCAAGCAAACGTCCTACTGACATGTCGACTTACAATGTGTGACATAGCGCAATAAACAACAAAGAACACATTCCATATGTCACAACTATTTATGTTTCATCTAAAAGTCATTTCTGCTTACCAAAAAAAAAAGATCCCTCAATAAATGTATCTTCATTTTTTAAATGACATCACGTTTTTTTAATCGGGGCAAATGGTTTACAGGTGTAAATGAACACAAATAGAAATAAGTGAGTGGATAGCGCCACCTGGGAGGATACGTTGCCAGACTTCCCCCAAAATATGCAGATATTGCCTGGGTGCTAGCTCCTGTGCCCAAAATTTGCCAACCTGTAATTTGCTGTCTAGAATATGAGAAACTGTTAACCACACAGTTAACTGTGCTCATCAAGAAATTTTGTTTTGAAATTGGATGTTTTGTTTATCATTTGAATCTTTCAAATTGCAAACAGTGTTCCAACTTTAGGAGAGTATCTAAACACTCAATATACATGTTGTAGTCAAACGAACGTAATATTAAATGAAAAACAAATCTAGGAGCCGACACTGTCACTTTAATGCATGTAGAGAAGCAGAAGAAGGTCTACTCCTGTTGGGGTGGAGCTAGGATGGAGCTAGGGCAGACACCCTTGATCTGTGGAGCAATGAAGAGGAACTATCTGGCGTGAGATTGTACTCACAGTTGGTGAAGATGGAGCGGCGGAAGGGGGTGCCCTTCGAGAAGATGACGGAGAGAGTGATGTACTGGAAGGACGAGATGCAGAAGACAACGGTGACCTCGTGACACGTGTAGTTGTCATCGTCATTCGGCACAAATGGCATGAACCTGTCACATATGCTACATGTGAGAATCCTAGATGATACTATGTCATATCTTCTTGGTGACAAGCTCACGAGAGACCTCCTCACATGTAATATGTGATAAAGTTTTACTTGATAGGTGACATTCTTATACGTCATACATGATAACTCTTGTACCTCATTTGTGATATTCTTTTACTGTATGTGACATTTTTATAAACCACAGGTGACAGTCACAAGACACATTCTTACAAGTGACATAAATTGACACCTTATCAGTGACATTCTTATACCACCTAAGTGACACTCTTACACTTCATAAATGACATTCTAACACCTGATCGGCGACATTCTTACATTTAATAGATGATATTCTTACACTTCAAAGGTGGCCTTCGCATACTTCATCAGTGACATTCTTACACTTCATAGGTGACACTTCTTAAAGTTACATGTGACAAAACCAATTGTACTCTGTTCACATTTGTCACCCCAGTGTACGAGACCATCTCATATCACCAACAACTCATGTCGACATTCTTAAAAATTACGTTATGCAAAATAAGATATTACTGGCGCCACCTACCAAGGTTGTGTGCGGACATACTGCCAAGTGAGAACCTGTATGATTCCCATGACGACAAGCTGCATAGCCAGGGAGACGAGAGGTCGTAGTGAGATCAAACTGACCGTGGGAACGTTGGGGACGAGGTCAGGGTAGGCAGACGTGTAGCCAACTGGAAGAAAGGGTTAAGTCATCTCTTGGTGACAGTGCTAGGACACTTTATTTAGGAGTGACCTCAAATGTTGCAACACAGGTGGTACCATATTTGGCAATTTCCAAAAACACAGGTGGTCTCAAATTTGGTAGTTGGCATTGTCTAAAACATAAAGGTGGTCCCTAATTTGGCAATGTTCGAAACCATAGGGATGGTCTCAAATTAGGCAAAGTCTAAAAAAACATTATTTTACATTTGTTCACATTGCCACCCGCCACCATCAATACAGAGTAAAAATTGAAATTCTGAGTAATCCATTACATCAATATGGTTAGTCAACAGAAAGACATGCTACTTAGGGATAGATGGGGTTGGTGACTACAAACAGGTACTACTTACACGTTATACAGAGGGTGGTCAGTAGAAAGAGGTCGATGTAGAGGAAGGTGAAGTCTGTGAGATTGGCCCCAATCTGCAGAGGAAGACATTCTGTCAGTGTCCGCCAATAGACCACAAGCACTATGGCCCATTCAGAGCAACAGGCCAGAAAATTACAAAAAAAAAACAGCGATCAGCGACAGGCATTTGTTTTTTTCAACTGTGTAAGTCATTAATCAAATATGGCGCATAGCTTTATGCAGAGACCTTTGGATGGCTAAAAACCGTTGTGGACGGGTAGAAATATGGGTGGACGGGTAAAAAAATGAAGAGGCAAAAAAGGTCTTCCCAAACCATGGATATTGTCAGTTATGCCTTAGAAGTGAGTGTAAATAGTGGTCCATTTCAGGTCATCAGACACATTTCAAAGTTTGTAAACTGGCTTAACAGTTAATATCCATGTGTCCACCAAAACATGTGTGACTGTCAATAATTTAGTCCTGCATAAAGCCCCGATATGACGTAAATGAAGAATTCATCGGGAAACTTCAATTATAGCGTCACAAGAATTGGCAGATATAAACTACATCTAAACCATCCTTATAAATAATAACAGCAACAAATACAGCAGTATATAATCAGTACTCCCATGTACTCACCCAGTACAACACACAGACAGAGATGAACTGAGTGATGCTATAGCCTGCCATGTACTTGAAAATACCAAATGACGTCACAAGGGCTGCTCGACCCTCCCTACAAACAAGACAATTTACAAGTATAGTAACGGGAATATTTCATATCTAATTGCTAATTTAACGTTTCTTTCTTCTGAACTCAACAATGCATTGTATCACTGATAGTAACTAACAGGAATAGACAATTAAGTAAATCCGCTAATTAAGCTTTTCATTACAGCCATCACATGCTGTGGTCACTGAATACTGTATACCTGGTGACTACACATAACAATCGATGGCATCACTACAACTCAAGAATTCAACAGCAATAACACATTTTACCAATGGGAACGTCATATATACATTCTAACAGTTTAATACTCAACAGGTAATCATCATAAACCTGACAAATACATCATTTACATTTAGCATAATGACCAAATACACTGCTGCTGTCAGTTGCTGGTGTGCTTCCATCGGTAATGCTTACAAGGATTATTATCACCAGCATTATTTACTTATTATGATCGTCACTGGCTACATCTGACACTAATATTATAAAACAATCCGTCTAAGTAAGTTATTGATGACATAAGTAATCTCAAAATTAATCCAGCAATACAATGTTCTCATCTGATGACAATGGGGACACAGACAATGTTCTCACCTGATGACAATGGGGACACAGACAATGTTTTCACCTGATGACAATGGGGACACAGATAATGTTCTCACCTGATGACAATGGGGACACAGACAATGTTCTCACCTGGTGACAATGGGGACACAGACAATGTTCTCACCTGGTGACAATGGGGACACAGACAATGTTCTCACCTGATGCCAATGGGGACAAAGACAATGTTCTCACCTGATGACAATGGGGACACAGACAATGTTCTCACCTGATGACAATGGGGACACAGACAATGTTCTCACCTGGTGACAGTGGGGACACAGACAATGTTCTCACCTGGTGACAATGGGGACACAGACAATGTTCTCACCTGGTGACAATGGGGACACAGACAATGTTCTCACCTGATGACAATGGGGACACAGACAATGTTCTCACCTGATGACAATGGGGACACAGACAATGTTCTCACCTGATGACAATGGGGACACAGACAATGTTCTCACCTGATGACAATGGGGACACAGACAATGTTCTCACCTGGTGACAATGGGGACACAGACAATGTTCTCACCTGTGACAATGGGGACACAGACAATGTTCTCACCTGATGACAATGGGGACACAGACAATGTTCTCACCTGATGACAATGGGGACACAGACAATGTTCTCACTTGATGACAATGGGGACACAGACAATGTTCTCACCTGGTGACAATGAGGACACAGACAATGTTCTCACCTGGTGACAATGGGGACACAGACAATGTTCTCACCTGGTGACAATGGGGACACAGACAATGTTCTCACCTGGTGACAATGGGGACACAGACAATGTTCTCACTTGATGACAATGGGGACACAGACAATGTTCTCACCTGGTGACAATGAGGACACAGACAATGTTCTCACCTGATGACAATGGGGACACAAGTGATGTTCTGTTCCTTCGACGTAAATGGGGAAGCGACTGAAGCCTCGGCCTCAGACAATGAGATTCCTGTGTGTGCGGTCTTCAATGCGCCGCAGTCGTTAGCTCCGTCCCCACACATCCCAACATAGTACCTGCAACACAACGCCACACACAAATGACACTCTAAGGGCAGAACACACCACCTCAACATATGCGAAACGATTTCCATAAATTTCCACATAAACTTTTTACATAAAAAATTTCCAGTACAGATGAGCTAGAAATCTGTGTTATGTACCTTTCTTAGCAAAGCATGGAACATGCCACTAGTCACATCATACAATATACCATACCCCTTTAGCACTGTACGAATATATTTCATAAAAGAGTTAAACAATCACTTTTATTATCGCAGAATAGTATCCCCGTCTGCTGACCATAAGTGTAGCCAGTCCGAGATCACTATTAATGAGCCACAGTTTTTCAGATCTGCCAGCTAGAAATGAAATCTAAATTAACCAGGTCATCTTTTTCTCATTAATCGTGTATACTGAAAACTGTCAACACCAAGATATGCAACTGCAACACTTCTGCCAGTGTGTCAAGGAAATAGCCTCCTGTGTGATACAGTGACAGATTTTTGCATTTTGAAAAAGCTCGTGAAATTTTACAAAAAGAAGATTCTGTTTAAAGATAGATTTTACTTTCAAGCCTATTACATTAGTGCCGTGCCAGTGAAACGGTTCCCTGCTTTTGTCACTCACTATCATACCAAGGAAGGGCACGTTTGTTTGTGTCAACAAGTTGTCTTACCCAATCTCCTGCAACAGTTCAACAAGTTGCTGTTTCTGGTCAGGTGACATGCGAGCAAAGACAGTGCCACGCACCACGAGCTGAAACGGAACATATGTTCAGTGGCCATCAGACAGAGCAAGGGACAGCGCTTCATAGCATTTCTGTGAATAATGTCATCAACGTCTGGACGTAAGATTCACCATTTACAAAAATATATATGTGCACTGGAAATATTTTGGTAAAGTGTATGTGTGATCAGTTTCTTGTGATCTAAATAGGTAGGAATACTTTGTATTATAAAAATAATTTATTATTTTCTAAAAATACACCTAACAGCAGATAAATTGAAATAGTTTCCACCCTTCACACTGCCTTGTTCCCATGTCGATAATACCTTCACTGTGTATTGGGAACTGTTCCGCCTGGCACAACTGTGGTAACTTATTGTCACACGGAAACAACCAACCCACAACCAACATTTAACACAAACTTAACTAGAGACTTTAACAGCAATACTCATGAAAACAGTAACATATTTAGAACTGAATAACACAGCCTACATCAACAATGGTTCTTTCTTTTAGGCTATCTCACGGATTATTAGTTTTCTTTGACACCAACATGAGTCAACCTGCTGTGACTATGTCCCCTGTCAGTGACCTGCAGTGTGCCGGACATTGGACACAGCCTGTCATGGTATTTTTGGGGTGTTATGAGCCGAGCAGACAGTCAGAACAGTTAGGATGCTTTACCCATGCTGAGCCACGACCGCAGGAGCCTTACTACTACCATGTGAACATCCACCAATCACCACAATGTAGCACGCAACATTCTACCAGCCCATACACTTGTAAGCAACGTTACATGTTTTATAGGCATATGAACTTACAGAATCACTCGTTAGCTGTCTGGGGTATATCACGCCAAGTAAGGAACTGTTTTGTTGGTCCCCAGACACTCCCTAGAAGACTCACCTTGGGCAGGAGTTCTGGGAAGTGTTGTCGGATGAGACGCCAGGTGCGACCAGTGAGAGCAAAGTGTAGACGCTCGCTGTATTCAATGTCGACATTCACAGAGTTCTACACGAGACAAATTTGAATGTACATCAGTGTCAGTAATACTTGACTGTAGGGTGCTTGGCACAGTGGGTACTTTCAACCTAGAGAAGCCACATTCAATTCCTGTGTTATCAGACTAAGTTGTTCAAGTTTACTCAACTGTATGAATAAATACCTGGATAGATATATATTGTGTAGTTTTCGCATATTAAAGTAATAGATATGCAGTATATTAATAGCGTGCCATGATATCTGGTAGATCAAATACTCGTAGACAGTTGTAGTTAAAAATGTTGCCAGTTCGTGTAAAAAATGGAGGCTTTTTGTGACCATAATATATATATATACATATATATATATATATAATATATATATATATATATATATATAAATATCGTAAATCCTATATTACTAGCCACAACCCTAATTATACCAGCACCCCGACTTTTGAACTAAATCCAGAATTGTTTCTGTGCCAATTGTTGCAGGAAAAATCCTTATTTAAAGCCACACCAGGACTTTGAGCCAAGATTACACACACACACACACACACACACACACACACACACACACACACACACACACACACACACACACACACACACACACACACACACACACACACACACACACACCCCACACACACACCACACACACACACACACACACACACACACAACACACACACACACACACACACACACACGAGGGATAAGCCAGTTGAAACAAATGACAATGTAATTGACCTTACAGGAACAAATAAAGTTCTACTATTGTTTTGCAAGCAGTTGAGACAAATGTGATCGGTACCTCTGAATCAGTGTGAATTTCCTTCACTTGTCGGGTAATGTCTTCAGCATATGTCCATTGGATGCAGGGATGGCTGTCGCCACCAGAGTGCAGCACGTGCACAGAGATGACTGTGTCATTCTTCTTGATCATTTCACATTCGCGGGCGATGCTCAGAGCAGTGAGAATGTTGTCGCCTGGTGATGTGCATGACACGGTTTATGACAATGGTCTTAGTCTGCAGGTGTAGTGTGTGTGTGTGTTTGTGGGGGGAGTATGTGTAGTGTATATCTATGCATGCATACATGCATAATATTGTGAAGGCATGCAATATTGAGCAAATGTCTACTTATAAGCACATATATGAGTATTTGAGTACTTCTTTATAGTAGCAGTAACTAAATTTTTTTTACTTATCTGGTCTGTTTCCAACGATTTATGTGCAATAAAAGTTGACAGAATTGTTTCAATTTTGAATCAGCTATCACAGAATGTGGTTGTGTGGTACAGATATAGTCATACAAGGACAGTAGACTGAACTAAGTGGACCAGTGGTACACACCAACACCTTCGTTTCACACACCTGTCACCATGACGGGGCGGATGTTGGCGCCTCGCAGCTGCTCAATGACAGGCCGAGTCTGGGGCTTCATTCGATTCTCCATAATCAGTAGACCCAGAAAGACAAGGTCACACTCCACTGTCTCCCTGTCAACAGCAAGTATTCAACCACCTCTAGCAAATTGGTTCCTCTCAAACACCTCCAATTAACTTCCATGTTTGGGGCAGAATAAAAAGGGTGAGCCATTTTGAGATAGTACACCTCTCCAGGATAATACGCACTCTGACTGAAATGTTGAGGTGAAGTATGACCACTGAAGAGGACATATTTAAAAACTACAACAGTTATGGAATATATTCTAAAGTCTGTCAAATTATCCCCCGAAACCTGAGTCATCTCATGTGACACTAGACTCAGAAGCAAAACATCCTACATTTCACAAATCATGCTCCAAAGTAAGCGGTTTTCTTACAAAAAATACAACAGTTGTCGGCCATTTTGAGACTTAGCACCCACTTTGATGCGGCAAATCTCATGCAGTGTACGTGACAGAAACAGGTGCCTTGTTGATTTACTCAACGAAATTGTAGGAGTTTTTGGCCATACGTGTGAACTTACCTCTGAGCGCGCTGCAGCTTCACGTAGCCAATTTTGCGCAGCTGTCGCGTGGCGAGGGCGATCACGCGGAACCCTTGTTGGGTGTAGTGGAGCAGTACTTCGTGGAAATCTGCCGGCACTGGTGACAGAATGGCACAGTCACTCATGGTACTGCTAGTTTATTCTTCACACTTCGTATCGTATGCTTTATAACTCACACAAGCTGTATGAGTATGAAAAAGTGGTCATTTCTAATGAGTAATTATATCACATAAATCTCATACAAGCACAGCATGTTTAGTTAAATGTTCCCCAGGTGGAGTTCTATCCTTCATGCAAATGACAATTGCTGTCATTCCTTTCTTGCTCTGAGCGAGACATTCAGCTATTATCATTACTATATTAAGGTCCATGTTTTGGGAGGGACTCCAACATACTTGTTTCGTGTCTACACAGAGAGCTGATCATTTCAGGAGATCCTTTGGCGTACAAGTCAAAATGACTGCTCCCTAGACTACGCACAATCACCGACATTCGTTGCAGCTTTGATGAGAATGGGAACTGTCGAACGATGCCAATCTCAAATGGGATACTCTGCAACAAACATGTTTACGTTTACTCATATTAATCATGGTAAGGCAATTTACTTTATTATATCATATTATTTATCAAATTTTTTTTTAAGCCCATGAGAAAAATCCAAAATTATCACGTGCATATACTTTTCATATTACTGGAAATCAGCTAAACAACTTGATGACATATCGCACCTCAATACTCTCAAATGACTCTGATGCCCTGACAACATCTGGCTGCTTCGGTCGGACGACGGTCGGCACAAAGATGTCGTACTTGGTTGCGTCTTCTCCGGGTTCTTCAAGCTCCTAAACACACATCGACAGTAGAACAATACAGAATATAAATTTTTTTTTCTTTCTTACTAAGACCACCACGAGGGTCGGTTTAACTACACGTGTATCACTGTGATAACATACACGGTGGCCCCATGAGTTCACAAAGGCACAAACATTGTCTCTGATGAACCAGGCCTACTCAGCACAACAGCCAAAAAAAGCCATCAAGGTCATGTACCAACAATATTATAATTTGGGTAGAAATGTACACATTCTTTCTAAGCCCAGTGTATTTTCTTCAAAAATGGAAAAAGCATTTGCACACCCACCAATTAACAAACAATAGATTACATGAGTCACAATGACATCATTTCTCAAAATGTCACTTTTTATAAAAATTTGCTTCAATTTAGCAGTAAATAAATAAAATAAAAAACAATAAATAAAGAAAACAAAACAAAACAAATACATAACTACTAATGTAATAACTACTATTGTAATACTCAAGTAAGTGTGTGGTTAGCACTGTGTATCATGGGAAAGATTAATCATTACAGTAAAAGTCCACTGGGCTCCTGTTATATCAGTCATATTATGTCAGCTAAATCAGGAAGCTTTTTATTTATTCTTTTTGTTCATTTGTTTCTTTTGTTCAAAATCCTCTGATTCACACACACTACTTGTAGACTGGTCAGATGGTGATTTCACTTGGTCAAGGTATGAGACCCCCGTAAGATTTACGTCGATCAGGTAAGGATTGCTATCTCACCCAGTTGGTTGTTTCAAACATCTTTAGATCGAGTGGGTCGCCAGCTAGCGTGTCCTCAATGATGGTCAACGAGTGGCACGTTGCCATGCAGGCTACGACAGGCTGCCGACCCAGCTGCTGGACATCCTTGACCACCGTTTGGAAACTGTAACCATGGCAACCACAGGTGAGCTGACGCTGACAGTAACACAAATGTATGTTTAATATGAACTCATTTTAATGTAAGAATTTAACACATCATCCTGTCATGCTGTAACGCATGTGTTACTATGTGCATGATGTTTATCTCCATATCTCATAGTTATTCTCCATTCACAATCTCCTCACAAAGAAAGACCTTCCAATTCAGTCGGTAGTCCTCTCCTGTCTCTATCCACTCATACGTACTCATTTTAATATATAATTATTACATTTATTATATAATTTATAGTATTATTATGTTATAATTATATTATAGTATAATTATATAATTAGAACCCACTGACCAGAATGATGATAACTATTAATTGTCAATATGATACAAACTATAACCCGAACCTTGCACTGAGACTAGGAATGACACTGTGCATGTCCAGGCCATCTTCTGTCAGTGTGCCCGTCTACAAGAAAACAGAATCAAGTACTATCACCCTATAGGATAAAACAACAAGACGATTAAAGACAGCTAACGTTGTGAAAATTTTTTTTACGGATTGTCATCGTATATATATATATATATATATATATATATATATATATATATATATACACATATATATATATTTCACTCAGAACAACTGCTTATAACCATGTTTTGATTAAAATAGTGTTGTTTTAATTAAATGTGTTATAAATCCCCAAGGGGGTCATGCAATATCACCAATGTATAGCTATACTAGGTTTTTGCATTTAAATTTCTATATTTTGTTTACTAATACAGCAAATTGTGTTTATTTTTTAAGTTTATTGATTTCAACACAAGATGATTCTAAATATATTATTATGTATTCCGTAGATTGAAAACTCAACATTATGGGCATCTGTCATTTTAGTGCTGAAAACTTACAAACAATTCCATGTTTTCCATACCATTTAGGCATTAATTTTGAACTAACAAAATTGCTATCCAAGTGTATTTCCATAAGAACCCTGGCTAAATGGCTTTCGGAGAACTGCCCATACCTTGTCGAAGCAGAAGACGTTGATGGCGCCACACAAGTTGATGCTGTGTGGGCTGATGCAGTAAACCAACTGACGCCGCAGTCGCTTCTGTGCAAACACTATCCCAGCAGTCATTGCAGCAGGAAGTGCTGGCGGCACAACGATTGTAACAAGATCCAGAGTGCGAACAATCACGTGTGACACACCATTGCCCCTGCGGATCTACGAAGAAGACATTTAGTGAAATAAAAACATTCACCCAAATTAGTTAGGTAGTTTAGGTAACATTAGTTATCATATCTTGCCAGTAACAGTGCATTAATGGTATATGCAATTAATTATTTCATTGAGTATTATAAATGTGATAATAACTACATAAACTTGTTTATTTGGTTTCCTTCTTTATTTATTTAAAGAAAATTGGTTATCAAAGTTTTAATGTGCAGATCAAAATAAAAAGCCATCACACTGTTAAGTCAGTCTAACTCTTTTTGAATATTACACACTTAATGTTGTTTTAATATAAACACAGATCTGGAAGTGCACCAACATAAAATATAAACACTATGATGTTGACATCAACATTTTAAAATTGTTACATTAAAAAATATGACAAACATTTGTCAAAATCACAAATTCAAACATGACTTTTTTACAAACATTTCTCGTAAATACAACTGCATATTGCCCACCTATTTAACATTAGTCATGTCTGACCACACAGTTAACACTGACCATTAGGACAAGTGTGTAGATCATGCCTATGCAGGCAATAATAGCTAGAGCTCCAATGAACTTGAACGCATCCTGGCTGAACTTGAAGTCCACAGGCTTTGGGAACATTATGGAACGGACAAGTTCGCCCTTTGACGTCATGAATCCTGAAACAATCGACACAGGCTGGTGTTTGTGGCCCTCGACTTGTATTAGGGAAACTTTAGTGGGTGAAAACTGCAGCAGAAGCTAAACGTGAGCTAATGCTAGTTATAATTTAACAAGATTTTAACAAGATTGCCACCTAGAGATTCAACTCTAAATGGCAGGTGGACTAGGAAGCCATTTGGCTTATCGAGAGTCCAACCTATCTATCTAAGTATACCCCGCCCTTCTTAGGTATATGTCGATTTTATTTTTAAATATATTAACACTACTAGCACCTACACAATCAGCTGATAATCTGTTCCATTCGTTGGTGCTAACATGTTGATTTTTGTGTCAAGACAAAATTAAGATATTGCCTTGGCTATAATTATGAACCACACACACATTAAACAATATTTTTATACCATTAGCATCACATATATAATGCAACAAGTTATGACAGTGTTAACATGACACACAAATATTTGATACAACACTCACAGACTGATCAGTCAAAAATATTTTCAAAGTACAAACCTGTGCGGACAACGACTGCCTTGACCTTTTGGTTGCCATAGTAACGCGCCTGTATGACCTGGGTGCCACAGAAGAGAATATGCCGGGAGTGGTCTTTCATGTTGAATGTCATGTCACCACTGGTCGACTGGCGAGGGTTTGGAATGGGTGTCTTGGTGACGGGAACACTCTCCCCTGGAACACATTTTGACAGTTATCAGGCGAGACGAGGTTATTTACATAGACAGAAAATTTGTTGGCACTGGAAAAGCCAAAGGTTTCATTGTCTGCATGCTGTCTGGAGCTTACAGCTCTAGATGGCAATGTCATTAAAACTGTTTCATGCAACATCTGCGACGACTGTCTGCATTTTCTGCAGACATTGGTTATGATAACTGTCTTTAAACATCTTTCTTCATCAATAATGGATCAAGCCTATCCAGTAGCAATAAAAATTATCTCAGCTTTACCTATACAAAAATAAGAAACAGGATAGACACTTTATACAAGAGACAATAATGTGACATATAAACTATCTATGTATTGTCAAAATGTGAAAGTGTTAAGTATCTATGACTTGTGTGATTATATTTTGGGCCATGCCTATAAGTAGTAAAATTTACTTTTAAAATGTAAATAATATGCATCGTTTTCTAATCTGCTTGTTTCACAATGAAAATACAGTGATCGTTGCGCGACATCTCTAGAGAAAGGCGCCAGGTGAGTTGAGACTGGAGCAGGTGTTATCTTAGTACCTGTGAGCATGCTCTCATTGACAATGCAGTTGCCAGTGACAAGGACAGCATCACACTGCATGATGCAGCCACTGCGTGGCACCTCCAGCACATCCCCCGGCACCAGCTGGTCCGACAGTATTTCCTCGTACTCTGAAACAATCACCATGGCAACCGTTGTAATGACACACCGCGCAGTCTTATTTTTAAATTGCATGATTGTATGTATGTGTGTGGTGTGTGGTGTGTGGTGTGTGGTGTGTGTGGTGTGTGTGGTGTGTGGTGTGTGTGTGGTGTGTGTGTGTGTGTGGTGTGTGTGTGTGGTGTGTGTGTGTGTGTGTGGTGTGTGTGGTGTGTGTGTGTGTGTGTGTGTGGTGTGTGTGGTGTGTGTGGTGTGTGTGGTGTGTGTGGTGTGTGTGTGTGGTGTGTGTGTGTGTGTGGTGTGTGTGGTGTGTGTCTGGTGTGTGTGTGTGTGTGTGTGTGTGGTGGTGTGTGTGTGGTGCATGTGCGTGTGCATATGTCCATTACTAATTCTTCTTTCCCAACAACAGGAATAGTTTATTATTAATGTATCTGTCAAAATTCACAATCTTGACTGTGACCCTGACTAAAATAGTATTTCTTCTTCCAGTAAATAGTCACTGTGGTAATGGCACAATCATCGCAATAATAAACTTCTCTAGTGGCTCCATTACCCATCCAAAATCCTTGGCAGGAACCTGTGCTCAGTGATGCGGCATACATCATGCAGATACTTATGAGACTAATTCCTACCGATTCTTTGATAGTTTATGAATCCTGGGTAATTTTGACGTGGGTTTGCATTGAAAAAAATATTTATTCTTGATTGAAGTTCACCATCTGTGGACCTTCAAAAATGGCGGCGCCTTAGACATTGTAGCTGTTAACTACTGATGAAGTTTGTGCTTATATATCATTGGATTGGACACTTCTGATATTGAATTAAAGGTAAGTTTACATTATGTTCAAAATACAAGTGAACGAGCAATAAAATTAATAATCGGAGACTTTTTAATGTTTTTCTTTTCTTTCAGCACCAACACTGTTGATTGTGTGTGGCTAATTATGAAATGAAAATTAGGTATTTTATTCTAACAACTTATTAGGTAACACTGTTAATTATCCTAATGGTTGACATTTATATGTTTCAGAAGTTACAATACCAGTGATCACAACGTCAACATATGCATTGACATGACACAGAAGCCACGTGTAGAATGGTGACAACCAAGTTAGAAGTCTTGCAAAGCTGTGTTTCCTGTCCATATCCAGACAAACTGAACTGACTTACCTAGTACCATGTCTAAGCAAGGCAAGGCATGTGCAACATAATGCAGTATAATGCATTTTATGTCAATAAAACAAATGATATTCTACTGTACAGTTGTCTAGACTAGAAATGTAATGTTCTATGTTTGTCACCTATACATAACAACATGTCTTTCACCAACAGGCACTGAAGTCACACCATTTTAAAGATAATTAAATTTAAATAATTACATTTTTGAAGATACAACTTAAAATGTGCAAGCACCCAGAACTGGTGAAATCAGTGGCTGCAGCCTGGGAACAGGGGCACAAGTCAATTTAACTGGCTGGGGTTTAATGTGTTAAATATCTCTGTGTAACATGTGCTCCCAACATTTTGTATGTTTCTCACCTCCAGTCTCCCGGCACACAGACACAATCTGATTGGACGTCACAGTCCCTTTCAGTGCTCGTTGCATCTGAGGTATCAAAACACACAAACATATATTACTTCCTTAGATATGCAAATAGGATAATAGTTTGAACTCAAGTAAGCTTTTTTGCACTTTCTGAATATTCTAGTTTTATGCTGTTTTTGACAACAATTTCTTAGCAGTTTTTTTAACGACAAAATGATCGAAGACTGTTCTCAGTAATGCATAAACACAATGTCAACATGAATAGTTCGTGTGAGACTCACAGCTGTATTAGGGAGTATTCGGTGTTTTTGAGTCAATTTACAGTTTTGTCAGAAATATCTTAGCAGCTAGATCATAAGACTAGTTATATTATGCAGTGCTACAGCAGTTGCAACTCTCCAAGCTACCCGAGACCGCACTGTATAAGCATCATCATCTAAACAGAATAAGTTTGATGAAGACTGCTGCTAGCTACTGAAACACACCTGAAGGCTAAGTGTGTAAAACTGGAATTTATTTCAAAACATCCCATTCTGATGACTGTCTTCTCATTTTGTCTATTAGAAATCTCAACTATTTTTGGATAGATAATTTTGTTGATCACATTTCTTCTATCTGGAAATCAGGATAATCTATGACACAGACTCAAGTAGGCTTCATACACTTTAACACATTTTGCTAGAAATGTGTTGACACGTTTGTCGACACATTTTCTGGGTACTTGCTTAACAGACATACCGTTCTGATCTCATGTATCTCAGTCGTGAGAGAGATGACCGAGATGATGACGATGCAGCCAGAGTAGTAGTAGTACTCGTCAAAGCACCAGAGGATCACACTGAACACTTGGAAGACGTAGAATGGATTCAGCACCTGCAACAAGCATGTGTAATATAATAGGTGACCACTAGACAGCCAGAGGGAGCCACCAGTGTGTGGCAGTTAAGCAGTTCTTGTCAGTGGCACTGTGCCACTAGTGCTGTGTTATAGATGGCCCAGTGGTCACTTTGGTCAGTGTGTCACTTGGGTCAATGTGTCACTCGGATCAATGTGTCACTCGGGTCATAATGTCACGTGGGTCAGTTTGTCAGCCATGTAGGATACACCAAAAACTATTGATGATAAAGTGACTTTTCATATGATCATAGGGAGAATTCATTGGATACAGTGTCCCATCTCTTCCCCGGGGAGAGTTCATTGGATACAGTGTCCCATCTCTTCCCCAGGGATAGTTTACTGGATACAGTGTTACCTTTCTTCCCCATGGAGAGTTCATTGGATATAGTATCTCATCCCTGCCCCAGGAAAGTTCATTTGATACAGTGTCCCATCCCTTCCCCAGGGAGAGTGTGTTGGATACAGCCTCCCATCCTTTCCCTAAGGAGAGTTAATGGGATACAGTCTCCCATCCCTTCCCCAGGAAAAGTTCGTGGATGCACAAAGGGACTGATGATGCCTGTGAATCACTCTCCCATTAATAGATGTTTCCACACGTCAGACTTTAGTGACACCCTATGCATACACACAGAGCTTGTTAAATATACACAGCAAAAGTTAATACGTGACAATTTAAATACCATTTAACCTGCTGTGCTCCCTTACCACTGATAAAAGCACGTGAATAAAAGCCCCACTCATGTGACTCAAGCAAACATATCATGCAAGATAAGTCACCAAGAAAGCCTACAATACCTGTGTGAATAGCAGCTTGATTATAGGTGTCACGTGCACTTCGATGTTGTTACCTCCAAACACGGCACGTCTGTGGACAAACAGAAGGCCATTGTAGTTGTGAAGACATGGAAACTGATTGAGTTGCTTCTGACTCAGTAGCCCTTTCAATCCTAATTAGACATGCTGGGCAACAGACAGGGCGAACTCACAGAACCCAGATGAAAATCCCTGATATAATGTTAGTGTTCAAAGAAGCCAGTCATAAACACACTGGTGTAAACTTGTACAACTGTAAATAGCTTGGTAAGCTTTTCATTGTTTAAGTATAAAAGCATGCCGGTGTCATATAGAATATGGACCCCATGGAAAATGGACCCCGGGTCCATATTCTATTATAGAATATGGACCCCGGGGGTCCATATTCTATGGGAGTCCATATCCTATATGTGCCACAGAATATGGACCCCCATAGAAAATGGACCCAGGTCAATAATCTATGGGGTCCATATTCTATCTGACACCGGATCTATATAACAGATCTCTACAAAACCAGACAATACCGCATTCAGTTGTAAATGGAAGTCTTTATACCACACTACATCCAGTTTTTGATAGCAGGTTGGCCTAATCATTCAAACACATTCTGCACTTTTTCAGAAAGCACAGCATTCAACCATGCAGCAGTTACTCAAGAACAAACTACTTGTTTACATCTGTCAACCATTAACCACAGCCAGGCAGCTACCTATCTATCTGGTTGACCGGGCACAATGTGAATGTAACATGCCTGGCCAAGGTTTAACACAGCATGAAGATGATCTGAGACTGGCTCCCTCGATAGAGTCTGATGTTCTAATCATCTACCACTGTGCTACCTTCTGTTTCTAAGTGTCATGTCTGTCACAGGCATTGGCGATTATAACACTTCAAAGCATGCGGTCGCTTATTTATTTTTAACAAGAAAATCAACCAGGTGATCTTTAATTAGTCTTTCTAATAGTTTGCAAATCACCGATGTTAAACTCACTATAGACCAGTGAGTTTAACATTGGTGATTTGCAAACTACTAGAAAGACTAATTAAAGATCACCTGGTTGATTTTCTTGTTAAAAATAAATTGATAAACCCATCTCAACATGGGTTTTTAAAAGCGAGGTCATGCTTAACAAATATGTTATGTTTTTTGGAAGATGTCACAAAGTGGGTAGATGAGGGATCACCAGTAGATATAATCTACTTAGATTTTAAAAAAGCCTTTGACAAAGTGCCACACCCAATACTACTACTTAAACTAAAGGCCCATGGCATAGGAAATGGAATGATCAACTGGATAGAAAAATGGCTTATTGATAGAAGACAAAGAGTAGTAGTTGATGGGGAGGTTTCAAAATGGAAATCGGTTTTGAGTGGAGTACCGCAGGGATCAGTACTGGGACCTATTTTATTCTTAATATATATCAATGTTTTGGATGATGACATAACAAGCAAGGTGTTGAAGTTTGCGGACGACACAAAAGTGTTTAGGAAAATAAAAAATGATGCAGATAGAAAGCATTTACAAGATGATCTTAATAAGTTGATAGAATGGTCTGAGAAGTGGCAAATGCTGTTTAATTTTGGAAAGTGTAAGTGCCTTCACACAGGACATGGGAATGAAGATGCACAATATACAATGGGTGGTACTGTACTAAATACTACCTTAAAGGAAAAGGACTTAGGGTTAACTATTAGTGCTGACAAGAAAAGGTATCAGAGCAGTGTGGAATTGCAGCAGCGAAGGGAAACCAAATTCTTGGATTAATTAGGCGGAATATAGTATACAAAGAAAAAGAACTAATAATACCACTGTATAAAACAATAGTTAGGCCTCACTTAGAATATTGTATACAAGCATGGAGGCCATATCGCAAGAAGGACATTTTGGTTGCTCTCCTTTGTACTCTTTCTAGCATAGAAAGAGTACAAAGGAGAGCAACCAAAATGATACCAAAACTCAGGAATATTAGTTATGAAATGTGTCTAAAAGAATGTGGTTTAACAACACTAGAAACCAGAAGATTGAGAGGAAATCAGATTGAGGTGTTTAAAATATTGAATGGATATGAAAATATTGACCGAAATATTTTTTTCACAGTCAAGGAAGAGAGAAGGACTAGAGGACATGGAGTTACATTAGCAAAGAAGCAGTGTAGACTAGATATTAGAAAATTTTCTTTTTCCAAAGAACAGTGAACGAATGGAACAGATTATCTGCTGATTGTGTAGGTGCTAGTAGTGTTAATATATTTAAAAATAAAATCGACATATACCTAAGACTTAAGGGTATACTTAGATAGATAGGTTGGACTCTCGATAAGCCAAATGGCTTCCTAGTCCACCTGCCATCTAGAGTTGAATCTCTAGGTGGCAATCTTGTTAAATCTTGTTAAATCTTGTTAAATCTTGTTAAATCTTGTTAAATCTTGTTAAATCTTGTTAAATCTTGTTAAATCTTGTTAAATCTTGTTAAATCTTGTTAAATCTTGTTAAATCTTGTTAAATCTTGTTAAATCTTGTAGTTGACAGCAATTCTATTGTGCTCCTGCCACACTGTGTTCATGATTATGTATCATTTTTATTTATTGGCGTTCTCTAGATTAGATTTTCTCCTTCAAGTCTTTTGATTTGATGTCACTATGCTCCAGTTGTGACAACGTCTGGACAAGATAATGCCCCACAAAATTACGTAACACATTTACAACAATCTACTACGTGTTCTCTATGTCAGCCCTCAATGACCTACCTGCCAGCTTGTTCCGTGACGGAGAGACCACGAGCCCCGTGAAAGAAGGAGCAGGCCACCCCATCCTCCAACCCTCTACAAAGTACACACATTCCAAATACCTGGTCACACACAGAATGTGGAAGAAAACACACAATCAACACCTCTTGTCTTGCTGTCTTTGTAACACTATCACATAATGAGAGCTCCCTGGAGACTGACACATGAGGCTGATCCATAGTTGCTGATGCCACGTATATAAAGTTAATTAAAAAGTAGACCTATCATCTATGTTCTGCCTTATTATAAGTGCGTACAGTAGACCCATTCGAACACTATAACGGTCACGCCTTCCAAAATACTTATATTGATATTTTCATATCCTTAATAATACTAGTTTGAGTCTTCTACAGCATTGAAATTCACCTAGATAAAATGCTTATACTCCACTGTCAGAGAGTTTAGCAGCAGCTACTTAGGCACCCAGATAGGTCTTTGAGGCCATTGCCTCTGTTCATAATAATAATAATTTGGCATACTCATAAATAAGGACAGGCAAAAGTCGTATTTTGGTATGGAACCGCCGAAACGTTACGGCAGAAATGCAATTTCAAACAAATATGTTTAAGACAAAAGATAGCTTAGATTTATGAACGAAAAGTTGTTTAGAAATGGTTGATCTAAGGGTCGTAGAGATATTCTATCAGAGAAATGTGGCAAAATAACTAATGTCGTTTTTTGGAGTAGAAAGAATATGGTATGTAACAGGACCAAATTTAAATTTAATTCGTTATACAACTGGAAGCCAATGCCACTGCCTAACTAGCCGTAGTGTTGATGAAAAGGGACCTGCAAAGAGGAGTGAATGTGCCTGTCCAGGTCACAAAATACCAGTTAAGCGATTCCAACCCCTGCCCCTAAACACACATGCTTACGTACTATAACCACACTTCCGTGTCCGCAATTAACAAACGTAAAAGTTTCTATCGCTTTAACATTAATGTTAAGTAGCATGATGCGATTTCCAAGACAAGGCAATTTATCTTTGTAACTTTTAAGACAAATCAGTCTGTCTTCCCAGTGTCAGGCACAAAGAATCAATCAACATACTTGAGTTTTTCAAACTGGTCGTTCTCAGCTGCCCACACATACTTGATCTTCTTGTTCACAAAGTACGGCAATCCCTCCGACTACAAACCATCACAAGAAACATGATTTAGACATAATGTGCTTTGGAGAAACATCATTTCAGCCGTTTACTCGTCTCAGAGAGAAGATGAGTACAGTCACAGCAAAACACATTAAAAATTTGCTCTTTCATATTTTAACAGTGCTAAATGTAACATTTTTGTCGTGTTCGCTGTGAACATTTGAAACCATCCCAAAGTCAACACAAGAAATTATCTACTGATTGTGTAAATGCTTGCTGTAATACTGTTAAAACCAAAAGTCACGAGTATTCTGAAAGACAGTTTACACATAGATAACAAATATTAGACTCTTGATAAGCTACATGTATGCTTCCCAGTCGGTGTCTTTTCATGTTTATAACTATCTCTTGTGGTTTATTGTGCCTAATGTTTTGTCAATAGACATGATTGTGACCAGTCACAATCGTGCCTATCATGGCTAAATACTTAGTTTGTATTAACTCTTTTCCATGTGTAAAACAACACTTTCTCTCTAAACTGTTAATGCATTAGTCGCAGCAATACACATCTGAGTATCAACACAGGTGCTTCACAAATTAAAAAAAAACAGACAACCGATAAATCGCTTGCCTAAATATGCAGACTAATTTAGGAGAGCGATTTTTACTTTTGTTTTTATCCACCAGGTGATGTTCTATGTTATCCATGTGGCGGTGCCACTGTATAATCGTGTCATGTGGCTGGTTTCACAAAGTGATTTTTTAAATTATGCAGTTACTTACTTAGTGTCTTGTATTTACGTAAACATCTGTGGTCGTGTATGTACATTCTACATCTAAACACAGTTACTGTCAATTATCTTATTAGCATTACGTCGTCTGGTGTTGGGAGCGATTATCGTAATTAGTGTGAGCGATAAATCACTCCCTAGATGGGTGATTTGCATGAGTGATAGGGACTCCGATTAGGGAGTGAGAGCGATTGCTCCCCTCAAAATGAAGCACTGACAAAGTCAATTTGTGATGGCATAAATTAAACAAATGTGGAGTTTCAACACTACACGTATGACAAGGCAAGGAAGCCATTACCGTGGCACTGCTGTGTGTGACACTGTTCCCACTGGTCCCACTGGTCTCACTGGTCAGTCTGTTGCGGTGTATCAGCAGAAGGTCCGACTGATGAAGGTCTTTCCTGGAAGAACAAAACAGATACATACTGAACATTTCCCCATCATCAGTGAATTTGGGAGACGACAGCCTCCATACCCAAGAAGATGTATTTCATGGCATTATTTCTAACTGTTACATGTGAAGACTTAAACAACTTAGACATGACTACTTGTATATTGTAAATGTGCACATAATTGAATTGTTATACACTGTATTCTGTAAGGTTGTAAATAATAATATAATTTGATTGAGTTTATTCAGTAAATTATATATACACATAAACATATTAAGATACAAAAGCAAATAAAACAATATAATATATCCAATAATTATTTAAAAAAAATATAATATGGAAGACCATACATGAAAACACACAGGTAGACTTATCTCCAATGTGGTCCTTTGTATATTATAGGTATTTGTATGAAAACTGCTTAATACTACTGGGTATTTCTTTACTTATCACTCACTTATTATATTTATAATGTATTAATGTTATTTATTATTATAAATACCTAGTACTTGTATTATTACTATTTAAAAGGGGGCAACTGTACTAACAATAGTTTATATCTTAAGCTCTTTATTATATAAAGTTACATTATTTCAATTTGTAATTTTAAGGTTACAACAGTCTATCTTATCTGTCCAACTTCCTACCTGATATGGCCTAGAGTTTTGTTCTACAAATATTGTTCTATTTTTGGTATGTGGCTAAACCCTGTCCTTAATATCGTGACTCGAGAAGCAAAGTCAAGTACATCTTATATTCCATATTTAGAGTTCTGATATCTCGCAAGATAAAACTATTTATCATCTTACATAGTCAATTAAAGGATTACAAGTCCACACAATTTAACAAATATACAAGACGGTGCTTTACTCTGTGTCTGGTCAACAAATCTTCTCTATAAAGAAACAGCTGATGTCTCTGAATTTCATTAAATTTGTAACTATTGTTACGTAACCAAGCTATTAACATTTCACGGTGGAGTTGTCTCATTTAAATTAGCTAGAAGTATATAGGACACATATACAAATTAAAAACTCCATTAACACCTCAATAATTTGTTATTACTGTCACCGATTTTTTTTAGTTTATTTATGTAAACATATAGCTGAATTCCATTTTGTTGTGTGAGTTGCCCTTGCCACTGGCCACAGAGTGGTGACCACATCTGTCAACCCAATCTTACAACTTACAAGATATATAAACATGAATAACTTTGACTGAATGACATTGTTCGTAACATGTGATATGTACGTGTCAAAGTTTACATTAACTTTATCATCCATTGCAACTACACCAATGTGATGACATGTTATTAACTACCATTTCCAGGATTACGTTCACAAAGCTGTTCTCTTGATTACAAGTTGATAGTAAACTGCTTCACAGTTGCACTATGTCACTCTTTCATGTTTCACCGACTAGCACTGGCTGTATTTTGGAAATAATAGGTACCTAGTACTACCTACACATTATATAATATTCTACTCTCACAAAAAACAATGCAAATCTATGCAGATAAACAATATATCACGGTACCAAAAATACACCAGTCATTATTATTGGTTATCAGAATAATTCACACCAGGTCAGAGATAACTGTACCTCAGTTGAGCTATTTATAAAATGTTTACATAATATGACCTGTGGGTGGATTGAGATAACAACTGCATGACTATTTAATACTTAAAGTTGGTAACTGAGAACTTGGTATATGATTTCATCCATTTCGCTCATCCTCACAAGCCATGGTCAGGGTTGTTTACATAGCTTTATGCACAGACCCGTCCACCCTTCATTTGGATGGGTAAAAACCATCATGGACGGGTGAAAAAAACTGAAGGAGCAAAACAAAAGGTGTTCCAAAACCATAGATTATGCCTTTGAAGTGAGTGTAAGTGGTGTCACATGTGTGTTTGTAGTCCATGTCATCAGACACATTTTAAAGTTTGTCAACTGAGCTTAAATTCAGAGTTTTGCAAAGGGATCAGCCAGGGGTACTGTTGTCTGCTACTGACATAATCAGGCGCATGATGGACAGGTGGCAGTTATGGACAGGTGGCTGTTAAGGCAGGTTTTACTGTTTTATTATTACAACTCACCCATCTTCAAGCTGTGACAATACTCTCACTTTCTCCACATACAACTCCTTGTACTGGTCCTGGCCACCAAACAGAGAGCATTGTATGTAGGTGAGAGAAGCAGAGGCGAGGGTGTACGTGCCCACCACCAGGGCTCACTCATACAATGCACACTGGTGGTACACGCTTCACAATTTACAGCAAATCAAACTCACATGAAAAATTAGAATTGGCACAGGAGTGACCCTTACATAGAATACATGGCCTTCTAGCACACAGGAAATTACCTCCCTCAATGAACTGTTACCTTTACCTTATCTCAACTCAAGTGCACAACGGTCAACAGTCACAGAGGGTACATTGTGTGTTTGTGTGTGTTTGTGTGTGTTTGTGTGTGTCTGTGTGTGCGTGTGTGTGCGTGTGTACGTGTGTGCGTGTGTGCGTGTGTGTGCGTGTGCATGTGTGGTCTGCACGTGTATTTGAGTCCTCGTATGTATGTGTTTCTGTTTACGTGTGCTTGCATGCGTGCATGCATAACATTATCATAAATGCCTTAGTTCTTCTAAAAATTGCAATACATTTTTACACACAGCTGAAATGCTAACACGAAAAAATACCACAACAACATGTGACCAACCTGCAGCAAGACGAGAGTGGCCTCCGATAGATCACAGCGACATTTCGTCAGTCGCAACCACCACGCTGGCCGCCAGTGGAAGACGAGACGCAGCACCCCTAGTGTCAGGATCACAAACACCCAACTGATGACTTCCTTGACCCGATCCGGCCGGTAGCCCCGGATCTCCTGGGGCAGAAACATGTAATGACTCAGTAAGGGATATCAGTACATGTAGGCTTAACTATTAGTATTCATGGTATACATCATAACCAGGCATGGAGTCAATTATGTCCCAATCTAGTCTGTTACTAGTACTTGATTTCCTCCATGTTACTATTACTGTTACTGTTACTGTTACTGTTACTGTTACTGTTCTGTTACTATTGCTATTGCTATTGCTATTGCTATTGCTATTGCTATTGCTATTGCTATTGCTATTGCTATTACTATTACTATTGCAGTTACTGTTACTGTTACTGTTACTGTTACTGTTACTGTTACTGTTACTGTTACTGTTACTGTTACTGTTACTGTTACTGTTACTGTTACTGTTACTGTTACTGTTACTGTTACATGCCGAATGGAACATATTACTCTTACATTTGTAGCAATCACTATTACACTTGTTCAATTTATCAGTATTATTATTACTTCAATTTTTGTAATTGTTACTATTACTAATACCGGGTACATATTAATTACAGCTACTATTATCCCAGCCATTCTATACTATCATAGCACCAGAAATACAAATCAGATATATACCAAACAACTAAATGGATTATAATATAAGATTCTAGCAAATTTAAGCGATGAACCAATGTGATTTTGTAATGCTGGTTTTACTTGTGCTGACTTCACTATCAGTATCAGAGCTGTTTTAGCTTTATCAATTCGGGCCATTGCACATGTGCATGCACAGACCTATTTACCATGACAATTTTTTGAACGGTAAACATTTTATTTTACATTTAGACCGGGATTCAAATTATTCAAGCAATAGAAATACTGTACCATCTCATCTTCGAGACCGACGTTCAGGCACGTCTTTGTGGGCTGCTGCTCCGGAGCCATCCTCTCGGTCTCCAGCAGCGCCCCCCACACTGAAACATGACACAACATACATGACAAGAAGATATCTCTTTAGTTGGACTCTATCACCCTACAACTGGACACAACCCTCTGTCATCACAAGGTGTCTTCATCACCCTGACCTAACACGACATAACCGTTGTCATCATAAAATGTTTGCTCTTCACTTAGACTCGACACATCACACCTGTTGCACTGGAGACAATTAATCTTTTGTAGTGTAATTATTTAGTGCACATCAATCGTCATACATCAGAACATATTCCCAGGTTTACCCATTACTACCAACACAGAAGTGTAATAACTTTTTGCTACTCAGGCAGTGATCGAAATTTAAGGCTTGCCCCTCCCCCCACCCCCAACGCGAATAGAAATACTTGGAGATGTGTAATCTGTGGCTAACACCTAACACTAGTTCCCCGGGCGTGTGTCCATCCATTTTGCACTTGTTTGACGAAACTAATTACATAGTGTCATCAGTTACAAAATTATAATTTATTTGTTTGCAGAGTTTTCTGTTTAAGGAGCATTGCCAGTCTACAGATGAATTTGCATAACATTTCACACAATTTATCACTGTTAAGCACAAATGGTGGACTATTCATAGTGATTTTTAATGAAGATGTGTAACATATAAAGGCTACTTGTCCCACAGGCCAATAGGTAATGATTGGTTTAAATACTTTAATGTCTACCACTGCTCAGGCATACCTACACCAGTTGATTACAATACTGAATTAATGGTCTGAAGTACGGCAGTGGTGTAGTAGTTATGTTTAATACTGATGTTCAATGCTCAATGATAAAGTACAAACAAAATACTCATGTGTGTGTGTATGTGTGTGTGCCTGCGTGCCTGCGTGGGTGCGTGTGTGCATATGAATATTTTGTTTGTACATTATCATTATATATTCATATTTATGAAGATCATCCAGTAACAAGTACTTTGTGAAAAATTGGTACCTGAGTCCCAACGAGTAACGAATACTGTAGTTTGGGTCCAACCTTGCCGCCATCACAAGACGTCACTTTAATCATTCTAACCACACAACATGACACAATCTCCACCATCTCAAGACTGCACAGCTACAGAAATATTTCCATCTGGTTACAGAACTGAATTGATGGTCTAAACACGGACTTCTAAAGTAAAATTTGCATACCAGTGCAATGGCATGGTTACGTTTTACAGGTGTGTAATGCTGTCTTTTGATGCAGTCTTTGAACCAAAGGAATCATATAACTGGTCAGCTAGAATATTTGTTTAAGCAGCAAGACGCATAATGTACAACACAATAACACTTTTAAATGAGTAAAACTCACGTATACCACAATCTTGTCCACACTGTTACCTGCTGTTATCCTGGCAGGTCAACGCCTACGTAAGGTATACCTGGTTGTGTTTGAAAGATCAAAGAGTACTCAAAAGTAGGCTGACAGTGCCAGCAGCCAGCGAGGGCAACTGATAATAAATCAAGGCATTGTGGGTGATTCCTTTTTTATGAAGCATCTTAGCCAATTCACTCACATACAATGAATAAGTTTGCATGAAGTCAAAGGAAATTTCCTTACTGCACTAGTAAGTGTTTCTTTACACGATGCGGAACACATATTTCATGTAAGATCACATAAACAAGACCATAGATATTGTCAGTTATGCCTCAAAAGTGAGTGTAAGTGTGTGTTTGTAGTTCATTTTAGGTCATCAGACACGTTTAAAGTTTGTAAACTGCCTTAACAGTTAACATCCATGTGTCCACCAAAACATGTGTGACTGGCAATAATTTGGTCGTGCATAAAGCCCTGTACTGAATACATGACCAGGTAATAGTAACAATCTCAACTCTATCCCTGCTACCATCAGTCCATCACATGATGTCAAGTGCATGCATCTGCCACTAACATTCAACTGGAGATGGTAATAAGAAAGTACCTGGTAAAAACAAGTTCTGATAAAAACATTCCGCTAGGAAAACAATTAACATGAAGAAAAGTCATGGAAAGGTAGGTGTTTGCCTAAAGAAAAAGGTACAATTACAAATAATATGTTTTGTTTATAGGAATCAATTGAAATTATAATTATTTACATTTTGTTTTAACAGCATAAACTGTTTTATTTGTTTCTGAACAGTTTCATAAGTTTCCTTATGGTAAGACTTAAAGTAATCCTTTCTCGGTTCTTTGGTACTTTCTGCTTTTTATTACAGTTCATTAATCCAAATTTTTGTCATAACAATTTTGTTTTTATTCTAACCCTATCTTTCTGTAATTAACTTACACTCTCAAAGAGTAAAACAGAATTGTTTTATAAACACCTGTCCACCACACATTCCACATATCATACTCTGCTCCAATCTACAGCTAACAATCTGCAGCAAACACTATCTGGCTAACACACCAAACTAATACCCTTTGGTTAAAACACACTGATTACTCATTCCACCTAACATTATGGCTAACATTCTCCACGTAACATTCTCCAGTTAACATTTTCCAACTAACAATCTCTACTAAACACTGCAAATATGACACCGGCTAACACTGCAGCTAATGCTATGCTCTGAGTGGGATTACTCTCCACTTATTTGAGTATAATTTAACTTACTTTGGAGCTCCAAAGTAAGATAAATTACACAACAATAAACCATTCTTGGGCCATGAACAATATGTTCACTACTCTCCACTTATTTGAGTATTAGTCTCCATCTAACACTAACAGCTAATGATAACACTCACCAGGTTTAAACTTCACTCTCACTCTAACACTCTTCAAACTTGTCACAAAAGCAGTTCCCCGTGCACTTGACAATGTCCTGCCCTGGGCTGTGCACCCACTGGTGACTGGGCAGTAATGACTCCGTTTATATAGTGACTGGCAGTAATCTCCAAGATTTCAAGATATACATCACTGTTTACAACTATCAATACAGATATTGACCAAGATTACAATGACATTGACAACTCTTCATTTACGTCATATCAGGGCTTTATGCAGGACCAAATTATTGCCAGTCACACATGTTTTGGTGGACACATGGATATTAACTGTTAAGCCAGTTTACAAACTTTGAAATGTGTTTGATGACCTGAAATGGACTACAAACCACGTGACCACTATTTATACTCACTTCTAAGGCATAACTGACAATATCCATGGTTTTGGAAGACCCTTTTTGCTCCTTCATTTTTTTACCCGTCCACCCTATTTCTACCGATCCACAACGGTTTTTACCCGTCCACATGACGGTTGAACGGGCCTCTGCATAAAGCTATGATGTGGATTTGATACATGACAGACTCGTATAGAGTCAGGGTCAAGTATATTTTATCATGTACTATAAGTATGTGGCAGTTGTTAACCATGTGTATTCTCAAATAAACTAATACAGTTAATTGTAGATCTATAATATAATCATGACAGGCATTCGATGTTGTATACCACACATAAAAAACAATTGAGACCTATTAGTTTACATTCAAAATAATCATGCCACTTACTTAAAAGTACTTTAATATTTGACATGAAGTTTGTACAACTGATTACGTACACGTTTGTCATTTGGAAAACCCATGTACAGTGCTGAACTTTTTGCTTAAGTACAAGACAAAATGATAGGTACCTGATGCCCGCTATTTCGTAATGTTATGCTCAACTTTTTCGCTCCAATGTAACTAACCTGTAGAGTGTGGTGCTTAGCAGAGAATGAATGCAAGATGGACTCCTTCGTCAAATATATCAGGCAAACAGACTGTCACAACATTGTATTTAAATTAGCTTCATATATCAACTGATGGAGCTGTGGCCCAGTGACCAACATGCACCTTGCACAGCGACAGAAACCACTTTTAACACATTGTCTGCATACAGGTTAATGGTCACACTTCATGGTGCTATGCATACACTGTCTCTGAAACCCAAGCCGACATGCAACAGGCAAGCGCAAGCAACTGATGCAAATTTAATGTAGATTGACAAACTAACACCCATCACCCATCGATGGTGCGAATCAAAACCACTGTTGTATTAATGGTCACCGAAATAGTTTATGTTGGATGTCCAGCTACTAGTATAATGGTATATGGAGTTATGGACATTACCCCCAGATGTGTTCTGGGGACATTTCCCCACACTGAAATTAAAGGATGGTCATTTCCTTTTTTAAGATATATACAAAGGTTTGGCTAAATTGGCTAAACAACAGTGACAGAACGGTCCACCAAACTGAGTTGTCCAAGACTGAGATTTGAATATTGGTTCACTAATCGTTTTAATTATTACCCAAGTTTCCTCCATAGAGGAATTTTTTAATAATCCAATGTCTATCTCACCTAAGGTTTTAAATATTGATGAGAAATGTTGGGCACTATCATGTAACCATGAATGCATGAATAAAAAAGACAAAGCTATGTGGACATTCCCTTTGCGTTAGGATATATAAAGGTTTGACTAAACTAGTTAAACAACAGTCCACCAAACTAAGTCTTGAGTTAGTCCTCAAACACTAAAATTTGAATAAACTGTCAGTTCAGCAATTTTGTTAACAGGTTTACCTCATAGATGAATGTTTGGATCAGTCAGTGTCTCTCTCATCTAAGGTTTTACATATTGGTGGGCATTATACATATATGATGATGGATTAAAAAATGAAAGTATGTAATGAAATATGATAAATATATTGATGATAATTAAATGATACATGACATAGGAGGAATTTCAGATTTTCCTATGGTCAAGATTTCGTACAATCTGATAAACCATTCTGTGGCCATCCGTGGGAGAGCTACTATGTAAATATCACAGGATAGAAATATTGAAATTTAGAAATTTAATAGGGCTATGATCTATGATTATACACGATGCTAAATTAAAGAACTGAGAACAACACCATGTGACCAGTGACCACCCATATGATTCCGATTGATTCGTCGTTCTGGCAGACTAATTACTCAAATTAATTTACCTTCTACCAACACCAAGTGTTTCTGTTTGTCAGTTTGCTCGACTTCTGTGGCCTATATTATATACATTCTATATGAGCTTATTTTTATTCCTTGAACATGGTCATCATTTGACTGTTTCAGTTTAGTTCTGAGGTATGACCTATTACAAAACACATGTACCCCGGTACATAGTGTTATTATGCTTTAAGCCTTTAGTGGTATAATTAATATGGCTTAGAAGTTGTGGTCCTTTGGGGTTGGTCCCAGTGCTACAATTAGTGACATTATTACACACCATTTTATTACTGTATTACTGTTGCAGGCTTTGACATTAAAGGGAATAACAACATCTAATGCTTGAATTTGTATTATATTACATCCTTTTATTTATTTCCATACCCACCAATCAAAAAAATTAGAAATTCCACACTTTATGCAATGCCATTAGACTTTTTGCAAATATGCATATTTTGTTCACGCTTTGATACAATGATACCTTTTGGGTGGAAACAAACATAAAAATGAATTATTATGCGATATTCCACTGGTCATCATAGGGACATACATTTATCCTAAGATTCCTTACGAATAAATTTGGTAGAAAAATTGATGTAAGATGTTTCACGGAAGCCTGTCTGAGCTTCAAGATCACAGCCGTCTTCAGATCACCTCACCAGCCAGGGGCGAGTATGTGTTAGACATAGTTTTGACCTCACAGGAGGAATTTGTTGATAATGTCACGATATGTGAGTCACTGGGGTGTAGTGACCACAACCAGATACATTTTATCATCAAAGTAAAGGGAGAACGGAATAGAAAAATATGGTATAGAATTTTTTCTAACAAAGGACATGAGGAAGTATTTAGCACATGAGGAAATATTCAGCAAAGATAGACTGGAATAACACACTGACGAATGAGACAGCAACAGAATGCTGGAATATCTTAAAGAGTGAAATTAACTGCCTCATCGATAAATTTGTCCCCTAGATAAATCAGAGTAAGTGGTAAAACAAAACATCAAAAGAAGCCATTAGAAAAATAAAGCAAATGATGTGGAAGTCATATAGACATACTTGAAGTGAAGAACAATATAACATTTATAAAGTAGCACTTAACAAAGCGTACTGCTGAAATTATATATTTAAAGAAGTTATTAACAATAGTTAGCTTTTAACATGACAGCTAGAATTTTTATGCATATGTTTGAAGTAAACAGAAAATTAAGGATAAGGTCGGTCCTCTAAAGAAAAATTGATTGATTGATTTGATTTAATATAAAATGTAAAACATTTTACAGTAGTCCCTCCCTTCACCAGACCCTCTGACGAGTGGACACCTGCTATGTCGGGACACTATCTCAATGTACAAACTGTTCTACCATGTTAATGTCCCTCTGATGAGGGGACACCTGGTGGACACGGACAGCGGACAAGATATTTTGATTTTCATTCCCTGCTAAGGCAGACATCAAGCATTAATTAACCAAAAATCGGTCGAAATATTTTATTTACAAAATGGCGGCGGACAGAGCAGCAAATCTCTCCGTTTTCAATGAACCAAACACAAACAAATTCTACCTAATTTACCCAACTGGGTGTGGATAATTTGTTTTATTTCTGGCTGGCTATTGTCTTGTGTGTTTTTCTGTGTCACCGGACAATGGGAATGCCTGTTAAATAATTGCAATCAAGTCTGGGGCTGAGCTAATGCTCACAGACACTGATGGCACAGACAACAAACTGAACATTGCCCTGAATTGGAGTTATTTAAATCACTTCTTACTTTGATGACTGAGCATTGAAGGCAGTCTAATAAATACCTAGGTGCAATGCATACCCCTTGCCTCAGTTGCCTGTCATTGAAATTGTTTATAAGCTTTATTGGAGCTCCCACAAACAGCTTCGATACCCTATTATCGCATACCTTACAATCTTGTAGAACGAAGTGCAATCCAGTCACATCTATACAAATAATGTCCATCCATACATCTACGCTACATGTGGATGTTTTTAAATTTATGTACTTGTTAGCTAAACATTATTATTTTAGTATATTAGACATGTAAATGAAAAACACATTCTTGTTATTATCAACTGACGAAAGCATGCTGATTTAAATGTCTCCCACCATGCCTCTGTCCCCATGGCTAAGTTTGGCTCACACAAAATAAATGCCATGTTCAATTTTACATGTAACTTTGTGTGGGGATTGTTAGGTGCTTTCTGGCCCCCACATTTATTTTGCTTAGATAGCTAGTTGATTAGATAATTTCTTGTGCAATCCCCATCTGTATAAGCTGTGCACCCTAAAGCTGAAATGATCCAACTCCATTCGTTGTACCACTCCTTAGAGATATCTCTTAGGCAACTTCAGAGTAAATTAGACGGATTAACTTTGTATTGTTGTAAAGGTGTAGAATTGTGGTAAAGGTGTAGCATTAGAGATAGTGGTACAGTGGTATACAGGCTCCCAAAGGGCTAGAGCGGCCGCTATTACATTGTGTTTATGGTAGCCTTCCTGGTAGGGAAGCGATGAGAATGTGGGAGTAGCGCGTCATCTGTCGGGCCATGTGGGGGTAGCGCATCATCTGTCAGGCCAGGCTTTAAAAGCCGGCCTGCAGCTGAGCCATATGTAGATGGACAGCGGACGTGGACAGCGACCAGTCACTTAATTGTGCCGGCGTTGTCGCAAAGGAGAGCTTGTAGAGGAAAACCACTAGGTATGTTGATTATATCACACATGTTGTGAATGTAAGTAGTTTGACTTGTGTTATTGTTATTAGTTGTATTTTGTATTAGTATTTGTAAACGTGGTGTTTGATATATCATGCGTTTCTGAAGTATTTGTAAATGGTGTGTTTGATATATCATGGGTTTTATAACTATTCCTTATAATAGTCTATGTAGATGAATGATGTTGAGAATGGGAGAACTTAAATACTATGCGTTCGTGTACTACGTCAATATATACGTCAATATAATTATATGGTTCGGTCACTCTATGTAACATTAGTTTTATTGATTTTTACACCACGTATAGGTGTCAATTATACCAATAAACATTCTCACATCGTCAGTGTGTTGAGTCTGGTGTTCAACATCACGATCCATTACACTGTTATAATTAAATATTAATAAACACACTTAATTCTATAAAGTCCGACAGGTACAAACTTTATTTTACACTTCAAAATAAATGTAGTAAACTAACAGCCAAATCATACTAAAACTAAAGATACAAATCAAGCACCACGTGGCTCCATTAAACTCTCCACCCGAACCAACCTATTCGCTCTCCTAGTCACTGGCCCAAAAGCTCATCTGCCAATGTTGGAATACTGCTGCTACAGGCAGTGGGTGCAGTGGAGCAGGTTGTCATTGTAATACCCCAGGCATGTTCAGCGTCCAATAACTTTGGCTATGTGTCAGATATGTCCATAATTTTTACACCGCTGGAAAGCTTAATAGGCCTTCTTTCCAATGGTGTGACTAACTCAATTTTTTTTACATACAACTCATTTCGTTAGAACACGACACATTAACGTTATACTTTTAATTGTGGTGTTAGTCTGCTAATATAAAATCTGAGGCGCTGTTCGCATTATACAATTTTAGCACATTTATGTATAGACTATTATATGGATTACTACATATTACGAGAAAATGTATTATGATGCATCCGATTACATAATTCGATTCCACGATTGCCCAACTGACACGCGGTGTCAGTTACTTATATTATCGCCCACCAAAAAACGGTACTATAAGTGGAATACCTAGCTAAGTTCGTTGTTTGTAAACCTGTAGCTATAGCAAACCTGATTTCCTACCTCTGTTGCTATCCATTCTGCCAGAAACGCGGTGTATAATACACGGAATGTCGCTGCAGTTGCATTATGCACGGTAAATGGACATGCAAAGCATGCAACGTCATTTCCTGGCACGAAGTTCAGCGCCAATCAACGTGCAGCTTCAGGCAAAGGCATTTCTCGGAAGCGGTTTTTTATTTATAACTACGCGCACTGGCGATTAGCCATTAATCGCTTCTGATAGGACGTGGACTAGAAAACCTAATAAGTTTATCGAGATTCAGACAATTGTCCATTTTCTGATGCTTTTTTCTTTTACTAGCGGGGAACGCCAATTCCAAGAAAATAGCCGAATATTATTATTAGACATACGGTAATATTTCATAACACAACAAGCCGTGAGATGGCAGCACTTTTGAGCCCCTCAGGTCTCGGGTGTTTTATTCCAAACAGCCCAAACTTGGGCTAACGCAGGAGTTGTCCTTCTCTAGATCGAATTAGTGAGTCCACTACAGGTTACACATTTACCCCCTGTATGGGATCTTTTATTTCCCCTCGCATAAATACCAGATAGAACGGACCATGTGCACCGGCTTTTAGTATCTCTCCCGAAAGGCACCACAGGCAAATGTAAGGGTGAACGAAATTGCCGAAGTTTCGAAACGGCTGTAGGTGGGGTTGAACCGGCCACCGTCTCCTCGATTGACATTCTGGCGCTCTACCGCACTACGACGAGAGCTATCACTAACAGATGGGAGCTGGGGCACTTCTAGACTAGGGCGACTAGAAAGCCTAATAAGTTTATTGAGATTCAGACAACTGTCCAGCACGGATGCAACCGAGTCAAAGCTCGCCGCGCGTTTGTGGCAGACGGTGTGGCGGTCCAGAACGTCGAGCGGTCCAGAACGTCGAAGGTTAGCGGTTCATGTCAAAAGGTTAGCGGCTAATGGCGAAGGTTAGCGCGACGTTACGGCCCGCGGCTAGCCACTCTGGAATGTATATCCGGTCCAGGATGTCGTTCCACCTCGTTTTGAGTGTTGTTTATGGACTTCTTACATGCGTGACATAGGTTAGCATCTACTGTGACCAGCGTAAACATGGTGATTGCCGAATTAACATATGAGTGAACCATATGCATGTTATAGTTTATGTTAATCATTTATTGATGCGCTTCCTTTCTTGCAATTATTATTAATAAACATAATAAAACCTCACAATCAATTGTTACTTGTAATTTTTATAAACAGTGTTTTCTTAATGTCCTTGTCTCAGAGCGTTGTGCATGTTGTGGCTTCGTTACAGCCATGGTTTTCAATGCAGTCTATAGTACGTGCAGCATTAAATACAAATCCCCGCGTCTTCGTGACATATAACTCTGGCAGTTTAAGATATATGTAACTATGTCTACTAGCTGAATGTATTGGATGTAACATGCCCGAATTGGCATAGTTTGTTTGTATATTTTGAAAACAAATTAAAATAAAGCTGTATTTTAGATACATACGGTTTAAATTGTGTATGTGATGTAGATATAGCCCATAGAGGTAGTGTGTACAATAAATTCGTCAGGGGATGGGTGTGGATCACACTTTTATAATGGCATATATTTGCGTCTATTTTGCATGTATGGAACACATTTTTATAGTGGTTCTATATATAGGATGTTTTGTAGAATTAAATTTTTTATTCAAAAAGGCGTTATATGCGATCGCATTGCGATTAATTGTAATAGTATTTTGTTCAATGTTAATTCACATAAATTGATTATTTTTTTAAATATTTTAACCGCGTATTATATTGTGCAGTTGCATTCCGATTGTGCTCAATGTGTAATTCACACGAACATTGGATGAATAATTTTAATTTCATAGAAAACACGCAAACGAAGTTTCAGTTTATTAAATAAGTAATTTAATAGTTTATATACTAATTCTATATAGAGAGAATTGGGTTAATATAACCGGTTAATAGGCGTTGCTTAATTGTTTTGCGAGTCGTCTAATCGGCACTTCAGAGCTAGTCATCTATCTCGTTGTCTCACGGACTTATATGGTTGTCATGTAACCCTGGTGGATACTCTTAGTCACCAGAGGGCACTAGTATGTAAAACCACGCCCAGCTGGACAAAGAGGACAACCTATTAGGCACATGTATGTCCTGCCAGCGACCAGTCAACACCTAGTATCGGGACCCAGTATTAATTATCACCAGCGACCTGGTAAGGTTGTTTTGTTGCATTTACTTTATCAGTTTTATGTATGTGTTAAGTTTCTTGTATTACATGATATGGCATGTTATTATAGTTGGATATATAATCAAGCTACACATAATTATAACTAAATGTCATACATGTTACGTTGGGAAGACGGGCGTGGCAAGTGAATGTATACAGCCAGTGGCAGTTCAGTGCTGAAGATGCGCGCATGTAATTGAACAACCATTGTTGCATGTTAATAATAGTTACGTGGTTGTAGGCTATTACACCGACAGCTATCTTCAAGTACTTCATATTTTATCAACAGCGTTATTTTGGATAGGGCATTTAAAAAGTTCTTAATTTTTATTTCGAATTTTTTAATTCTCGAATGTATCAACGTGTGTATTCCTGTAGTCAATGAGATCATGTTCCCGGTCCACATTTAATTTAAATATCATACTTTATATATATATATATATATATATAAAATATATATATATATATATATATATATATATATATATATATATATATATTAAAATAAGATATGTGTGTGTGTGTGTGTGTGGTGTGCGTGTGTCGTGTGCGTGTGCGTGTGCGTGTGCGTGTGCGTGTGCGTGTGCGTGTGCGTGTGCGTGTGCTGTGCGTGTGCGTGCGTGTGCGTGTGTGCGGTGCGTGGTGCGTGTGTGCGGGTGGTGTGTGGTGTGGCGGGGGGCGCGCGTCGTGAGTGGTGCGCGCGCGCGTGCGGGTGGTTCGGGTGGTGTGGCGTGGGGTGGTTCGGGTGGTGGTGGTGGGTGGTTGCGGGGGGTGGTGTGCTTTGGTGTGCGGTGGTTCGGTGGTGGGTGGTGTCGGGTGTGGGTGGTGTGGGTGGTGTGCGTGGTGGTGGTGTGTGTGTGTGTGTCGTGGGGGGGTGTGTGTTGGGGGTGGTGTGGGTGGTGTGTGTGGGGGGGGTGGGGTGGTGGTGGGGGGTGGGGGGGTGGGGGGGCGTGGTGGTGTGGTGTGGGGGTGCGGTGGGGTGTGTGGGGTGTGTGGTGGTGTGGGTGTGTGTGTGTGTGTGGTGGGGTTGGTGGTGGTGGGTGTGCGTGGTGGTGGTGCGTGTGTGTGGTGTGTGGTGGTGGTGTGGGTGGTGTGGTGGTGGTGTGCGTGGTGTCGTGGTGGTGGTGTGGTGGTGTGGGGGTGTGGTGGGTGTGCGTGGTGTGCGTGGTGTGTGTGGGTGTGTGGTGTGGTGGTGTGCGTGGTGTGCGTGGTGTGGTGGTGTGGTGTGGTGTGTGGGTGGTGGTGTGGTGGTGTGTGGTGGGTGGGGGTGGTGTGCGTGGTGGTGCGTGGTGTGGTGTGGTGGTGTGGTGGTGTGGTGGGTGGTGGTGTGGTGGTGTGGTGGTGGGGTGTGGTGTGGGGGTGGGTGGTGCGTGGTGTGGTGGTGTGGTGTGTGTGGGTGGTGGGTGGTGCGTGGTGTGGGTGGTGTGCGTGGTGTGGGTGGGGTGGGTGGTGTGCGTGGTGTGGGTGGTGTGCGTGGTGTGGTGGGTGGGTGGTGTGCGTGGTGTGGGTGGTGGTGGTGGTGTGGTGGTGCGTGGTGTGGGGGGTGGGTGGTGTGCGTGGTGGGTGGTGTGCGTGGTGTGGGTGGGGTGGGTGGTGTGGTGGTGGTGGTGTGCGTGGTGTGGGTGGGGTGGGTGGTGTGCGTGGTGGGTGGTGTGCGTGGTGTGGTGTGGTGGTGTGGTGTGTGGTGGTGTGGTGGTGTGGTGGTGTGGTGGTGTGGTGGTGTGGTGGTGTGCGTGGGTGGTGGTGTGGTGGTGGTGGGTTGGTGTGCGTGTGTGCGTGGTGGGTGGTGTGCGTGTGGTGTGGTGGTGGTGCGTGGTGTGGTGGTGGTGGTGTGGTGTGCGTGGTGTGCGTGGTGTGGTGGGTGGTGTGCGTGGTGTGCGTGGGTGGTGTGGGTGGTGTGCGTGGTGTGGGTGGTGCGTGGTGTGCGTGGTGTGGTGGTGTGCGTGGTGTGGGTGGTGTGCGTGGTGTGCGTGGTGTGTGGTGGTGGTGTGGTGGTGTGTGTGGGTGGTGTGGGTGGGGTGGGTGGTGGTGTGCGTGGTGGTGGTGGTGTGCGTGGTGTGGTGGGTGGTGTGGTGGTGTGCGTGGTGTGGGTGGTGTGGGTGGTGTGCGTGGTGTGCGTGGTGTGTGTGGTGGCGTGGTGGTGGTGTGGTGGGGGGTGGTGTGGTGGTGGTGGTGTGCGTGGGGGGTGGTGTGGTGGTGTGGTGTGTGTGGTGTGGTGGTGGGTGGGTGCGTGGTGTGGTGGTGTGGTGGTGGTGGTGGCTGGTGTGCGTGGGTGGTGGTGTGGTGGTCGTGGTGTGCGGGGGTGGGTGGTGGGTGGTGTGGTGTGTGGTGGGTGGTGTGTGCGGGGGTTGGGGTGGTGTGCGTGGTGTGCGTGGGTGGGGTGGTGGTGTGCGTGGTGCGTGGGTGGTGGTGTCGGTGGTGTGCGTGGTGTGCGTGGTGTGGTGGTGTGTGGTGTGGTGGTGGGTGGGTGGTGGTGTGGTGGTGTGCGTGGTGTGCGTGGTGTGCGTGGGTGGTGGTGGCGTGGTGGGTGGTGTGCGTGGTGTGGGTGGTGTGGTGGTGTGGTGGTGTGGTGGTGTCGTGGTGTGTGGTGGGTGGTGGGTGGTGTGGGGTGGGTGGTGGGTGGTGTGGTGGTGGTGGTGTGGTGTGGGTGGTGTGCGTGGTGGGTGGGTGGTGGGTGTGTGCGTGGGTGGTGGTGGTGGTGTGGGTGGTGTGGTGGTGTGCGTGGGTGGGTGGTGTGCGGTGTGGTGGTGGGTGGTGGGTGGTGTGCGTGGTGTGGTGGTGTGGTGTGTGTGGGTGTGTGGTGGTGTGTGGTGGTGTGGTGTGCGTGGTGTGGTGGGTGGGTGGTGTGCGTGGTGGTGGTGGTGTGGGTGGTGTGCGTGGTGGGGGGGGTGGTGGTGTGCGTGGTGTGGTGGTGGGTGGTGGTGTGTGGTGGTGCGGTGGTGTGGTGGTGGTGGGTGGTGGTGTGCGTGGTGTGGGTGGTGTGCGTGGTGTGGTGGTGGTGGTGGTGTGGGTGGTGTGGTGGTGTGGGTGGTGTGCGTGGTGTGTGTGGTGTGGTGGTGTGGGTGGTGTGCGTGGTGTGTGTGGGTGGGTGGGGTGTGCGTGGTGTGCGTGGTGTGGGTGGTGTGCGTGGTGTGGTGGTGTGCGTGGTGTGGTGGTGTGGGTGGTGTGCGTGGTGTGCGTGGTGTGGTGGTGTGGGTGGTGTGGGTGGTGGTGGTGTGCGTGGTGTGGTGGGTGGTGTGCGTGGTGTGGTGGTGTCGTGGTGTGCGTGGTGTGGGTGGTGTGCGTGGTGTGGGTGGTGTGCGTGGTGTGCGTGGTGTGCGTGGTGTGGTGGTGTGGTGGTGTGCGTGGTGTGCGTGGTGGTGGTGGTGGTGCGTGGTGTGGTGGTGTGCGTGGTGGTGCGTGTGGGGGTGCGTGGTGTGGTGGTGGTGGTGTGCGTGGGGTGGGTGGTGTGCGTGGTGTCGGTGGTGTGCGTGGTGTGCGTGGTGTGCGGGTGGGTGGTGCGTGGTGGTGGGGTGGGTGGTGTGGTGGTGTGCGTGGTGGTGGTGGTGTGCGTGGTGTGCGTGGTGTGGGTGGGTGGGTGGTGTGGTGGTGGGTGGTGGTGGTGGTGTGGTGGTGTGGGTGGTGTGCGTGGGTGGTGTGGTGGGGTGGTGTGGGTGGTGTTGGGGTGGGTGGTGGTGTGCGGTGGTGTGCGTGGTGTGCGTGGGTGGGTGGTGGTGGTGTGTGGGGGTGGTGGGTGGGTGGTGTGCGTGGTGTGCGTGGTGGTGGTGTGCGTGGTGTGCGTGGTGTGGGTGGTGGTGTGGTGTGTGGGGTGGGTGGTGTGGTGGTGTGGTGGTGTGCGTGGTGTGCGTGGTGTGGGTGGTGTGCGTGGTGTGCGTGGTGGTGGTGGTGGTGTGCGTGGTGTGCGTGGGGTGGGTGGTGTGCGTGGTGTGGTGTGGTGTGCGTGGTGTGCGTGGTGTGCGGTGGTGTGCGTGGGTGGTGGGTGTGCGTGGTGTGGGTGGTGTGGGTGGTGTGGGTGGTGGGTGGTGTGCGTGGTGTGGGTGGTGTGCGTGGTGTGCGTGGTGTGGGTGGTGTGCGTGGTGTGCGTGGGGTGGGTGGTGCGGGGGCGTGGTGTGCGTGGTGTGTGTGTGTGCGTGGTGTGTGTGTGCGCGCGTGTGTGTGCGCGCGCGTGTGTGTGCGTGTGTGCGTGTGTGCTCGTGTGTGCGTGGTGTGCGTGGTGTGCGTGATGTGGGTGGTGTGCGTGGTGTGGGTGGTGCGCGTGGTGCGCGTGGCGCGCGTGGTGTGCGTGGTGTGCGTGGTGCACGTGGTGCGCGTGGTGCGCGTGGTGCGGGTGGTGCGGGTGGTGTGCATGGTGCGCGTGGTGTGCGTGGTGTGTGCGCGCGTGTGTGCGCGTGTGCGCGTGTGGTGTGCGTGGTGTGCGTGGTGTGCGTGGTGTGCGCGTGTTTGTGTGTGTGTGTGCAAAAAGACTCAGTTTCCAATAATGCTACGTCTATATAAACTAAATGAAACTTAAATTATTACTCTCTCTCTCTCTCTCTCTCTCTCTCTCTCTCTCATCTGTTTCTTGGTTTGTTCGATTGGGGGTCGAGTGCAGCAGACGATGCACGTTTGACGCTCAATATGTAGTGTGACAGATAGTGTCAACTAAGCTGCACACAAGGTACAGTTTAAGATGTCAGCAGACACTAGGATATCAACAGATGCCGGAACACAACGAGGACGGGCACAGATTGTTCGATGCAGTTACTCGAAGGTATGAAAGTTTGCGGAGGTATTCAGAACGGTAACTAATGGTCGTACGTTCCATTAGTGTCATATTATCATATTTGTGATTCAATGTATGTTTCTGTTGTAATTCCTTCTATTATAATTTTACCTTTAACAGCATCACAAAATTACAATGTGTTCAGAATAGCTTGGCAAGGATTTTGATTAGGTATCCATGTTTTATCCGTTTTATGGGGCTTCTAAATCTAGTTATTGCATTGTGTTCCTGTCCTATATCGTATTATCTTTAAATTCATTGCTTACTCCGGTGAGAAAGGTTGCCTAGCTTCGATCATTTCTAGTTTTTGTCCCTAAAGTCAATACCATTGTTGGGACAAGTGCTTTTGCCTGTTTAAGCTAACACGTATGTGGAAAACAAAATTATGATCACTATGCTGATCGGTGTTGATATCTTAAATAAAATAAATTGGCTTAGTCTACATCTGTTATATGTTTATTATTTTATGTTATGTATTCTTGTTTACCAATTTGAGTTATATTGAATTATGCGAATTCCTTGTTACATTTTGTGAAGGATAAAATGGCGACGATGTGTGTGCCATCTTGGTTTCACTTCGCCTGTTGTAAAACATTCCTATCCATAAATCTGCATGGATGAATAATTATAGGTGTTTAATGTATCATATGATATAATATAACATATAAACGATGTTTTTGCCTGTTTAAGCCAACACTCATGTGGAAAACGAAGTTACGATCACTATGCTGATTGGTGTCGATAATATCTTTAATAAAATAACTAAAGTTGTCTTAGTCTACATCTGTTAATTATATGTTTATTATTTTATGTTATGTATTCTTGTTTACAAATTTGAGTTATGGATTTATACGAATTATGTATCAACATTTTAAAGTAACTCCTTGTTACATTTTATGAAGGACAAAATGGCGGCGACGAGTGCGCCATCTTGGATTCACGTCGCCTGGTGTAAAACATACCTATCCATAACTGTGCATGGATGAATAATTATAGTTTCACATGTTAACATGTTTAATGTATCATATGATATAATATAACATATAAACCATGTTTTAACGCCATTCTACAATACAAATAACTTCACTGGAAATAGTTATATCAGTTTAAGTTAAGACAAGTTGACACCACAATCTCGCCAGTCAAACATTATATGGTATATAAAGAAAGGAAATTGCTACTATAATTGTAACTGATGTGTATTCGATGCCTGTGGCAAAGGGTGTATCACGTCCGGCAATGGAACGCCGGGCTTAGGGGCAGATACTCCCTCCCTTTCTCGTAGCACAGTGGTCAGTTGTGAGGGTTGAAGGTCGTGACATTTCTCGCCAGGGGAACGTTGTAAGGAGCAACCAAAGCGGAGTCCCGAGCCCAAGGAGATACATTAGATACTGTACTATGTACTAATGTACTATAGGCAGAATGTTCCCAGTGTCTCCCACTTCCGGATTCTCTCTTTTTCTTTTCATTATCTGATATTATAAATTACATAATTTCATGGAATTTATGTTTAAAATTGCCTGTATAAAATGGTTGAACTTGTAATAAATACGTTGCCTTGTCTGCCTGCTTAACTATATCTTGGAGGACTTTCATGTAGTTTTTAAAATACATTTATTGTATAATATGTATTGATGAATTTTTATGATTTTGCTTTTGTTCATTATATTTTAATAACTATTATATTTTCCCATCTGTTAAGCCAACACATGGAAAGAGAAGGCTACCTGGCACAGAGATACTGAACAAGAAACAAAGGGAATGGGATAGACCAGGAAAATATGGCCACAAACAGACACCTTGAACAGGAGAAATGAGCAGAGTAAATAAGAATTGTTACATATGTGACTGGTCAGTCTCTTGCTAACAGTGTCATTCTTGCGAAGACACTAATTTGAACAATTTCTACGTCAGTCCTATTATAAAGTTACATTGTATTAGTCAATAAAGCATTGTCATAACTATTTTACACACACATACCCCACACAAAACCTAATATGTATTAAACGACACTTACCCTATTCATATTTGGGATGTCATTAGACATACAGAGGATAATCAACTAGAGAAAATGCTGGATATTGTTAGGCAATGCAACATGTTTTGTAATAACCACCATTAAGAACTCATGCTTGTGGGAAACAACTGTACAGGTTTTGTAATTTTCCACTTTTTCAGGTAGAAACAATCGTTCAAATAGGGTGTTTGATAGCCATGGTAACGGAGTATGAAGAAGAGTTCAAAACAATGTTAGCAGCATTTTTTATCCAGAAAAGTGAATTTTTGCATATTTTTTAGATTGTATACTAATAATTATGTGTTCCTGTAAGATGATATAAAATAAAACATTCTAATAATATAAAACACAGTTGTGACTGATTGCATTTAGAATACTGTGTTGTAAGGCAAAAGTAATGTCAGTTGTTTGTCTAACCATTTTGTTCACTTGGACAGTTTAGGGTAATATCGATTCAGTGTTGTGTGTGGCACGTTCACACCCTGCTGGTGTTCCTTATGCAAACACTACATGTGTGCACACACATTGATTCTATTTAATAAGTTCAGCTGCTTTTGTGACATCTCTGAAATGCATTGAACGATAGTTAAGTTTGTGTATGTATCAATGTATATATGCAGGAATATTAATGCTTTCTTCATAAATGGCCTGCACCTTGGTTGCCAAACAAACAGGAATTAATATGCAACCCAAACAACTATGACATAAGATCTACATGTGGGCTGTATACGTATGCTTATAAAATGTTTCTCGCTGCCCGCATCATATGACCAGCATCAGAGTAGTGCCAGGTCATCAAGTTAAGTGCAACAGTAATAACTCTTCTTGAGGTCAACATAGAATATGCAGAGGACTCCAGTGGCATTCGAGTTGTCATACTTCAAAGACTGCTGTTGTAGGAAAGTTGGAGCCTTCCATCTAACAAGTTGTATGGTTGGCTATAAGACAGGAACTGGATGAGATGGGACCAATCGAGAGACGTGATTGGTGGAGAAGAGGTGGTGATTCCCGTGAAGGAGAGAGAAAGAGAGAGTGAGGGCGAGAAAAGGAAGGAGAGCGAGAGAAAGTGCAAGGGATAGAGAGAGAGAGCAAGAGAGAGAGAGCGAGAGAGAGACAGAGAGAGAGAGAGAGAGAGAGAGAGAGAGAGAGAGAGAGAGAGCGTGCGAGCGAGAGCAAGAGAGCGAGAGAGACAGAGAGAATAAAGATAGCTCACTAGAATAGACAGCCCACCAGAATAAAGAGAGCCCACCAGAATAAAGATAGCCCACCAGAATAAAGATAAACCACCAGAATATATACAGCACATTGGATCTCATATCAAGTTGGTTTTAAACATTAGCTACCATGTGTAATAATGCATATGGTTTACAATTTATTTTCATTTATATAAAACACAGCTTACATAAAGTATGTCGTACTAGAAAACTACCTGGTAACTGATTATCTTTCTTCAAATTAATGAAATAATCAATTACAGTATAGAACAATTTCAAAATATTAATCCGTTACATTTATACCAAATGTATGTAACCAAGTAACCATACAATAATGCATCTGGACATAGCCCTGACTGATATAACAAACAATTTATCCTGTATGTGTGATTTTTTTTACTAAAACCTACTTAAAATAACACATCTGTTAATACACTGTAACTGTTTTAAATAAAAAGCACACTACAGTATTTTGTTTCCTGTAACAAACTGAACTGCACTGACTGGGAATACAGTGTAATGAGTATACACACAAATAACTCTGAATGGAACTTAGCTGTATCCAACGTGACAAGGTTCATATCTCTGATGTGCAAAAAATATGAGTGCATTAAAATAACTTATTGTGTACATCTTGCAATGATTTAGTGTTATACAGTTTCCGAAAACATGCATTCATTATGGTAAATCAACAATTCAACATAAATACTATTCACAAAGCATTCTTGGGTAATGTACGTATAACTGAATAATGCACGCATAGTTTTACCATTCGTTATAAAAGCTGTATCAATTGCAGTGCAGATCCTAGCTCTGAAAAACATTGCTGTTTACCATGTTCAGCTGTAGTAAAGTTGGAGTCTTCCGTCTAACAAGTTGTATGGTTGGCTACAAGACAGGAACTGGATGAGATGGGACCAATCGAGAGACGTGATTGGTGGAGAAGAGGTGGTGATTCCCATGAAGGAGAGAGAAAGAGAGAGTGAGGGCGAGAAAAGGAAGGAGAGAGCGAGAGAAAGTGCAAGAGCAAGAAAAAAGCGAGGGGCAAGAGAGCAAGAGAGAGGGAGCGGGAGCGGGAGCCTTAAGGGACAAAAACTTTAGGGACAAAAACTAGAAATGATCGAAGCTAGGCAACCTTTCTCATCGGAGTAAGCAATGAATTTAAAGATCTAAAGATGATACGATATCGGACAGAAAGACAATGCAATGACTCGATTTAGAAGCCCCATAGAAAGAATAAAACATGGATACTTAGTCAAAATCCTTGCCAAGCTATTCTGAACACATTGTAATTTTGTGATGCTGTTAAAGGTAAAATTATGATAGAAGGGGAATTACAACAGAAACATGCATTGAATCATGAATATGATATGACAATAATGGAACGTATGACCATTAGTTGCCGTTCTAAATACCTCCACAAACTTTTATACCTTCGAGTAACTGCATCGTACAATCTGTGCCCGTCCTCGTTGTGTTCCGGCATCTGTTGATATCCTAGTGTCTGCTGACATCTTAAACTGCACCTTGTGTGCAGCTTAGTTGAGACTAACTGTCACACTACATTGAGCGTCAAACGTGCATCGTCTGCTGCACTCGACCCCCAATCGAACAAACCAAGAAACAGATGAAGTTGGCCTTGCACTGTTAACCGGGAGAACTACAGTTTGACCCCAACGATTCCATGCTATTGGTCGTTGCACCCTTCGCTCATTTGTTAATATAAATACCTGTCAGCAGTCACCGATGTGGCTAAGTTAAATCTTGTAGGTCACTGAACTTTGACCCGATTTGCAGTAATGCCTGTAACTCTGCTATTAATAAAGCTAGTGAAACAATATATCATCGGAAAGCCAATACACATGTGCATATAACTGTCATAAAATTAAAACAATAGTGTAAATAAGGATGTTATAATTTTAGACATTTGACCTTTGGCTTCAGATACCCATAAATGTATCCTCTGATTTTGCTAATATTTTGTAGACAGTATCCTCTACTATTGCAGATGAGTCCCTGAAAATATTAGAGTGGGGCAGTGGGCAAATAATAAGTTTCAGAGATACATTAAATCAAGTACACCCGTAGCTAGGATAGCACTCTTTAACCCAATAGAAACATACAGCACAATCTCTGATTTTGCTAACTATTGTGTACCCAGGATCCAATATTATTGCAGAAGAGTCCTTGAAAGCATTAGAGTGGGCAAATAATAAGTTTCAGAGATACATTAAATTAAGTACACCCAAGGATGAAAAATTGCACCAGGATAGCACTGTATAACCTGTGCAATACAAACATCAGTACAATCTCTGATGTATAAATCCATATATGTATATATATGCTCACTATTTATATAATTGCTATGCAATATACCAGGGGTTGTTTTTATGCAGTTATCCATCAGAGGGACAAGATCATGCACTTGTAAATTTTGTCTGTAATGTTATGTGATTTATGGCATACAGAGCAATGTTAAAGCATGCAAATGACCAACTTGTATTGCATAAAACATATGATAAGCATTGCAGATTGAATTGTATTGACAATTGATCAGCTTCATGTGTGATGATTTCAGTTTCATTAGACTGAGAGATAATATGTCAATTGATCAGAAAAAGGTGAAGTAATGAAATTATCATTAGTGAGCACATATACATATATCATTTGACATTTACACATCGGAGACTATGCTGTATGTTCATATTGGGTTATACAGTGCTATCCTGGTGCAGTTTTTCATCCATGGGTGTACTTAATTTAATGTATCTCTGAACATTATTAGTTGCCCACTCTAATATTTTCAGGGACTCTTCTGCAATGGAATAGGATATTGTGTAAAAAATATTAGTAAAACAGAGGATACATGTTTTGGATATCTGAGGGTGAAGGTCAAATTTCAAAAATTACAACATTCTTATTTACACTAATGTTTTAAGTTTCTCTGGCTTTATTAATAGCAGAGTTACAGGCATTAATGTAGCAGTAAGTATGCGATTTGGGTCAAAGTTCAGTGAACTTAAATGATACTTGACCTAGATTTTTATTTTATTTTTTATTTTGATATTTCGCATGAGCCAACAACTGTACTAAATTTCCTCAAAATTGGAGTCGGGTGATGTTTTGAGTGATTGATTTGACATGGAATGTTAAATTCACGCCTTCATAACCACCATAGCTCCCTAGCGTATACATATATCTGTTGACAAATTATATGCGTCTTATCGATTTTGATATTGACCAACTCTCAGCATGATTTCTAAGGATGTTGGCACAATAGAAGTTATATACTATTTACTATTATTAATAGCAGCATTTAATGGGACACCCAAAAGGGGGTTTTCGTCCTGTAGGGTGGAATCTGTTATTCCAACAGATTACAAATACATCTTGTGCATGGTACACCATGGCAGCATCTATATATTATGTTATATCATTAAGCATGCATGAGCATTGATCGGTGTGGGATGAGGGTGACGTGTCCCCCACTTTTTAGCTTGAGTGGGACTGCATAGGAAATGTCCCCTTCACCTCTTCAGTCCAGAAAAAAATCTGTCTCCCTCTCACCTCTCTCATAAGCCCCTACATAGGTCTAGTAGCTAAAAATAATAAACTCATGATATGAAATTCCCACTACCCAGAGGAAAATCGACTATATATATATGTGTGTGTTTAAAGACTTGAAGGAAATTATCATATATTCTTTGGTGTTTTGGAACAAAACAAGACTTGACAATTATTACATTCCAACATTATTAAATAACGCAATTTTCTGAGATAAAATAATTATTGTTGACATACACCCATGTTGTCATTAAATATTATTGCACTTGCATTACTGTACTTTTATAAATATTGTCTCATGACATTTTAATTTTTTTTAGATACTGGAGCTTTGGTATATAAACCACTGAACACAAATATACGCCAGCGCATTGTGACAGATCGCAACGAAAGACAGAAAATTCTTTGGCAGATGCATTCAGCACCTCGTGCTGACCACAGTGCTGTTAATGCCACTGTTGATAAGATAACCCAGCGGTTCTACTGGAAAGGTGTAAAGAACGATGTCCAGGCATACGTAAGTTATCTTCTCTAACAACTACATTCCAGCTGTGATTGCCAAAACTGGCAATTTTAATATTTGGCTGGCCATACATTAATTATAACCATCAATGTTATGTGTTGCTGTATGTATTAAAAATTATCTAATTTATGTTATCAAATAACCAATGATTTTATAAATAAAAAGCAAAACTAAAAGCAAAATTTATACACTACAGTTGTCGTACATTCATGACAACCATTGTAATAAATGTGAGTTGTTATAAAACAGGTTTGTTTAGTCCTCTGAGTTAAAGTAATTGCTGTGACATTTAGCAGATGTTTAATGCCCACAGAGCGTATGTCCAGATATAATTAGAACAGTCTAAATATGTATTGGTTTTAACAGGATAATAAGCTGCCACACAAAATATCTGTATTTGATTAAAGTAATGTATTTCTGGTTTGCGTATTTAAAAACTCTAGTAGTATTTTTCTGTAAATATTTCTATTGACAGTCCATGTTGTAATGCCATGAGAGATTGTAGCTCATCAACTCTCCTGCTAAGTATATAACATAAATTTTACTGCTATCATTATCTTTAATAGCCTGTAAGTTATATATTTTCTTTTGATTCAGATTGGTCATTGTGATACCTGTCAGCAGTATGATAAGCTGAAGACTGTGGCACCAAAACTGACCCCAATCAAAAATGTTGAACCTATGCATATGATTGGGATGAATCTCATAGGTATTGCTTTACATTAATGTATACATATGCCTATTGTTGATCTTCGGAAACATGGATATATATTATCTATATATGAATATGTTCATTCTCTTCCTCTGATTAATCAGTGAAATCTAATCTACCAAACGACGTTATACCAAATGGTGATTTATTAAAACACCAATAGAGTGTTGTTTAGGTATTTATTTACAGATGAAAGTTATGCTTTTTGAATGGGTGAGAATTAACTAGGACAATTTTACAATGGTTGGAGACTCATTTTGATATTACTGAGAATAAATGTTAAAATGCAATAGTGATGATAACAGTTGCTGTTTCAGATGAAATAATTTGTGAAGGAATTGGAAGGAGTGGCTCAACCACCTCAACCATCAGCTTACCCCTGTTTCGCGTACTTCTGAAAAAAATGTTATCTGGATTCAATGTATTATTTTGGAGATGTAATTGTTAATTATTAATGAAAGGAAAATGTAATGACAATTTAAAAAGTAGGTAACTATTTTGTTTACACTACTTTGTTATTTTGTTTGTAGGTCCACTACCAGAGACACAGGCTGGAGTGAAGTATGTCCTCACCCTCACCGACTACTTACAAAGTATGTTGAACTATTTCCGTTAACACAGAAGTCGGGTCTGTGTGTGGCACGTGCACTGAAAACCTACATCTACAGGTATGATTACTACTGCATGTTTAAGTTCATTTCAGCAGGATATACCCTTTTCCCAGACAAATTGAACTTGTAGAATTGTAGGTAAATAGTAAATATATGTTTACATTGAAAGTAAACATTGATTAAATGAACAAAGTAAGCAAGCAACTACATTGACTGGAGATATTAAATACACATAAACTATAGTAGTGCTACATATAATTTATCTTAAGACAAGTGAGAATCACTGATACTTTGTATTGTCTTTTTTTCTTCACTTAAGTAGATATTATAACGTGTAAATATGTCAAAACGTCTTTTTTTACAGGCATGGTGCCCCCACAAAACTACTCTCAGACCTGGGCAGAGAATTTCTGTTGTGACAGCTGTTCACATAGAATACAGTAGAATGGCAATGACAGATGCATGTCATTCCGGTCGGTCGGTCGGTCGGTCGGTCGGTCGACTTATCAGAGAGTGTTTCTGCATACAAGTCCGTGCTGGGACCGCCACACCGCCACACCGGTATCGCCACCTTGCGGATTATTTGTAATTAAAGCCTGACACCGTATCTGTTTGGGTAACCGAGGCTAGAGTAATCATGGCGGCTCCTGGTAAAGTAAGGTCAGAAGATGAACTTGGCATGAAGTGGGACCGGTGTTTGTCGGATACAGGCATCAAAATCGGTTAGCATCTTACACTAATCGTGTGTTTGCTTTGCAAACATCGTAAACTCCCATTGTGTTAAAGTCGCATAATAATGCCGACGTTTTGAGAAAACATGACGTCTGTACGCCCTCCTAAACTCTGTATTATCGCTCCCGGCATTGCCTTGCCTTGGATATTCTTGTTCTTCTATTGGTGTTCTGACTTGTGATGTTGTTCAATAATTTGCCAAGTTACAATAAACGAAGAAAATTAAAACCTCATTGCCATGGTTAATGGCCCAAGGCGAGGGTTTATAAATCGTTTACCAAAAATTAATGAGGGCTAGTCGGTCTGGCCTTATACTTACCCGAACCTGCCACAAAAAAACTGGCCATAACATATTGCATAAAGACCTGTTTGAAACAGTACCATGTGCGTAGATCGTGAAAAACACTTGTCTAGTATCTGGGCGCACCTTAATTTTTTATTATATGGAGTTTTAGACGTTATGTCCCAAGTTGCTTACGTCCCAAGTCACTTATGTTCCAGATATTGTGGACGATATGTAAAAAAACACGGTGCTAACTGCTAAATAACAGTTAAAATATGCAATGGACTTGAAATGTTCTCCAAAGAGAGCCAGCATTTGTGTTAATATATCAACAGATTTATGTTAAGACTAAACTGCAAAAATAACATAAAAACTTAATACTAAATTTAGGACATATCATCTAGGACATGTGACTTGGGACATAGCGTCCACAGGCTGTTATAAGTACCTGATATGGGCCATTCTGCATGTATGCAGCTGGTGATATTAGTGTGTGTGTTGATGCAATCTGTGTCACTCTGGGCCTTAAACGTATGACGGAATAATGCAAATTAACTAATGATAAGGACAAAATTTAGGTGGGGCCAAGTTACCCCCAGTACTAGACAAGTCAGTGTCATCAAATGTATTGGCCAATATACGCCGGTCTTGAGGCAAAGTATAGCCAATGCAATTTATTACTCATAACAATAAATGAAAGCTTCAGAGTTGATAAGATATTGCAGCAATGTCATTACAAATATGTTGTTTAAAAAGGGAACAGTATATCAGTGTTAACAGCATGCATTCTCTGATTCGTGAAAATGTTCATCAAGTTGGAAGTATATTATTCAAACAACTTTCACAACTAGCAATGTTCTACTCACTTCAATGTTTCAACCACCATCAGTATAATTTTGTTATACCACAGTGAATATCTTAGTGTTGTAATTTTATCTGCAAATCTGTTCCTGGATGTACACAGGAATTGTGTTTGCTGTACTTTTGTACACTAAAACAGCAAGGCGCAGCCATGCAAAATGTATAGATGTGTGCTCAGTGACACATACAAGATCATCAATATCTAATGAGTTGTTTTATGATATACAAATGTGGCAAAAGTTTGCAATCAACAAACTTCAGATTGGTACATTACTTGATAAGTGAATTAAATTATACAAAACAATCAGACATTTGTGCTACTAAGCAATTTCAGTAAGACATATTGTGATTATTATCTTCCTTTGGTTCATTACAAAATAAGCTTATGTTGCATGTTATAATAATAACTTCCTTTATGTTTGCAGCCAGTGGAATTGGCCTTGGCATAGTGTTTTCAGTCATTTTCTTCAGACGTAAGTAGCAGTTTTTTTTATCTTTGACTTTTCTTTTGGAGTTTTTATATCATTGCCTATAATTTTGTATAATGTCTTTATGTCTTCTAATTCTAAACTGATCTCTTTCTAATAATTTATACAGGCATGCTATGTTTACAACAAACAAAAAATTATGTATGTTTCACTGTGTGAACCTTTGGATTGTTTAGAAAATAGTTTTCAGTATACCCTGTAGATATTTATGGGAAATGTTTTGCAGTTCATGTTTGGTCATAATAATATATCAATTCCATTGTGTAATATGACAATGACATTTAAGTTCTATAATAATAGCAAGCCATATCCTAATTTCAGGAAGACCCTGGCCAGTTGCATTTGGTTCTGGAGTGGGCATTGGCATGGGTTATGCAAACTGCCAACATGACTTTGCTTCTCCACAGCTAATGTTTGGGCAGTTGAAAAAGGTACATCTTGAATTATTTGTTTTATCCTTGCAGATTTGGGCATATGTAGTCAGAAAGATGGTCTGTGTTCATCTTACTGTGTAATAGCTTTTTGCAAGATTACTGCCAAAGCATGTTATTTCTTACACATCTTCCATCACATTGCAATTATAGACTAGATTTTATCACCTAAAACATGTTTTTATTAGGGTTAAGCTTTTTCCATAATAGCTCTGGAAATACGCGGAAATCTCAGCATTATTTCCAGATCAGCTCTGGAAATAAGCACAGATGTTTCCGTTATTTCCTGACTGCATGTAGACATGCATGCACACATGCTTAGTGATATTTTTTTAGTGAAAATACATGGACAGACTAACAACTTCAAATAATATTGGTGTATTTTTAAAATACATGCTTTTTTAATTGATAAGCTTATTAATGAATTTCTGAATTGTGCTGGGTAACAATGTGCATTTCTGTTTCTTTAGATCGAGAAGAAAGCATCCCAGTGAAGCCTCTGCTATAAATGGACTGCATGGAAATTCAGCTCTATGGACAGCTTACCATTGTCTCAATATCCTAGATGGGCTGACAGTGGAAATGGCTCCTCGTGTAGGATCCAATCAGCAAGCTTGATATCTACACTAATGCAAATACAGTATATCTCTAACAGAAATTAGGAATTACCGTCTATGTATCTGTTTCTGAAAATATTGCTTGCACATTCTAATATTTATTTGCATTATTTGGTAAATTTATGTTGTGATGTTCCTGGTGAACTTTCGCCAGACCATCAGTGCAAATAGTTCCACTGAAGAATGGCGGGAAAATAATGTGCTTTTTTGAAAATTATGTATGTTTGTGATTTGGAATTGTCAATGTAATAAAGTGTTTGAATGTTTATGGTATTTATTACATCATTGTGGTGTATTGGAACTATGTACATAGTTGTTGTTCTCCTCTGGCTGACTGTTATCAAGGATGAGGGTGGCCATGGTTACTGTCATTTTTTCTTCCATCACTTTTCTCTCACTGCGTTCTCTATCAACAGTCTCCAACTTCTGTCTGTTACTGTTGTTCTCCATTCTCATCCCACTCTTTCTAGATCTCTCTTAACACAGTCCTCCCATCGCATTCTCTGCTTTCCTCGCCTCCTTATTCACTCCACCTTCTGGGCATCATCAGAATTGGTCAGCCAGGGTCGGAGCACAGATGAGCTACTTTCATGTGAGTCGGCTGTTGGGAGGTTTGTCACTTCGTACATTTATAAGTGATAGAAAAACACTAAATGTCTTAATGACTCACAAATACAAAATTCATGTGTTATTAGTTAGTACATAAATATGTAATTATTGTATGCTACAGACAGCGTGGTTTCTTTTTACACATGCCTATCCGCATAAATGCCCGTGCAGCATGTCAAAGGGCACTTCACTGGAAATTGCAATGTAGTTGGGTCTCATCCATCATCTATAGGAGACTTCCATTCATCAGTGCTTTGGTGTATCTTTTTGGTGATGTTTAATCAGCATCTTTCTTAAAATATTGTTTAATTTTCCCCTCAGTGTAAAAAAAATTCTCATTCCCCTACTGTTTCTCACTCAACCTGCATCCATCACTCGTTTTTTCACCCCTTCCCCCTCATTCCCATTAAGTTGCAATTCGGTATAGTTGTAGGTTTTTGCACATTCGACCCAAATGGCAAAGCTATTTATGCTATTCAAGGTATCCTTGGTGTTTTGTTTGTGTGTAATACCTGTCATGCTTCATTGTCAGATAGCAAGATACAATTGCACAAAGATATGTGTGTAATGTTGTATTTAGCAACTATTGGTAGCATGTTACATATAATTATTGCCACATGGTACAATGTCGACGCAATTATCTATTGCTAACTTTCATATTCAAACCAGCACGCATACGGAAGACAAAATTATAATCATTATGTGTAACCGTAGTCGTTCTACTGTGATTATAATTACACAGATAATCCATTTCACCTTATGTTTCACTGGGCTTTATTTGAGAACATAATTATTTAATTTGTAAAGAATTTATACACTAGGTGATAGGTGTCGATATAAAATTATATATGGTAAATATGCGCACACGGATAAATAACTAATTTGTTTTAATCCAACTATGTTTTTTAAAGTATGAATTCATATATATATATTTAATTTAAGTGATATATACAATTATACACAATGAAATCTACATTTTAAAAACAATTCCTTGTTAAATGTTATGATGGGCAAAACGGCGGCGACCATATTTTCTGTTGTAAAATGTACCTATCAAAGAAACTGCATGGTTAAATAATTATAGTTTCATACGTTACCATGTTTATTGTATCGTATGTTGTAACATGACATGTAACTGATGCCTGAATACAATTTTACAAACTAAATAACTTCACTGGAAATAGTTATATGTCTGATAAGTTCATACCAGAATTTCATCAGTAAAACACTCGTCGGGGTTTATATAACAAGTAAAATGGCTACCATCATCGCAACTAAGTACAACGATTGCCTCGTGGGAAAAGGGTATATCAGAGACCTTCCCCAAATAGCAGACCTATGTTGGGCCAACGTTGGCATTTCACGTTGGGCAACATACGTTGGGCCAACGTCACATTTTGCTCGTTGGGCCAACGTTGGCAAATTATAATCCAGCATTGGGCCATGGTTGGCAAATTATAATCCAATGTTAGGCCAACATTGGCTTTGTGAGATTAAGCTTCTTATGTGGGTTTTTTGTGTTGGGCCAACGTATGCTTAATATGTGTATGTGGTTTTTATGTTCAGCCAACGTTGACTTAATGAACATATGTTTTGGTCTTGTGTTTAGAAGCTACACACTGGTCTTGGTTTTGAATAATGGTTTATTAATATGGAACTACTCATAACATATGACACCATCACATCACTACACTTAAATACACCCATACACATGCACACACTCACACCCATTTACATACACACCACCACAGCTACATCATAGCACACAACACATTCATTCACTCACACACACACACACATGTACAACACATACACACGCACACACACATACTCACTCATACACACATGTACACACACTCACACACGTGTACACACACAACACAAACACACACATACAACACATAAACACACATGTGCACATATATATATGCGCACACACATGTATGTGTGCATACATATGCGCACACGGATCGATTCGCAGGTATACACATAGACAACCAACACGTAGATCGCACGATGGAGGGTCACACCAGGCTTGGCACGTTGTGGCTTAGGGGCAGATATATAACCCTCGCTTTCTCAATGTACATCCAGCAGCTCTGTTAGTCAGTTGTGAGGGATGAAAGTTATTATGTTCCTTGCCAGGGAACGTTGTAAGGAGCAACCAGGGTGGTTTCCGAGCCCTATTAAAGTAGTGCATTAGATCTACTATATATAGGCAGTATTGTCCCGGTGTCCCTGGCCACTTCCTGATTCCCTCTTGTTTTTTCTCAGTCAAACTCACCAAAACACGTGGCATATTTTAAAGCTAACCATTTTATGATGTGTGTGTGTGTGTGTGTGTGTGTGTGTGTTTTGTTGTTCGTTAAATATTTTTTTCTTCTATAGCGTTCGTCTAAACAACTGTTCTGGGGCGCATTATAATTGCAAAAGAGTTAACAGCATGCATGCAGTTATAAATATTTCTAAATACAAAAAAGTTAAAGATATATACAATCATTACTACTAAATAAAATTAATATATTTTCGGCTAAGTTTCACAGCTGAGCAAGAGTCGGTTAAACGAGACTTTCAAGTTAGGTAGCAACATATTTTGAATAGGATATTTCAAAGTGATAAATGAAATAATATTGTAAAATAAATGTGAACAAAGGCTAAATCACAAAAAACGGTCACAAATTTAATAATAATAAATGGATTTAGTCACGATCTTATTCTTTGTCGATTAATAAAAAATACTCGTTACGTTTCCAATCCAGTGTTAAAAATCGGCTGACGCTCTGTAGTCCGACATCCGTCAGCAGTAAGCAAATTGGATGGGTCCCGTGCTGCCCGAAACCTGCTAAGCTGTTTCCGGTATTTCTTCCGTTTCCGTCTTGGGTGTTTGGTAACAACGATTTAATTTTACATAGGTTTGTATTTTGATAGTTTTGCTTGTGCACAAACTGACTGTTTTATATGGTATACACAGCTGTTTCTTTGGTTGTCAAGATGGGGGCCGTTACTAAAGTTTTAACGGTCTCGTGACACCAGCGACAGTCTTGAGGACACAAGACAGCTGTTTAGCACCACAATTCACATGCACCCGGTCCCGGGCTATGTCAATGTCAGTACCCCACCCCACCCAACATAACATAGACCGCTATCATGGGGAGCCGTATGATTCGACATAAAGCGTGTTCGACCATTAAGGCCGAATTGTTCGTTTTTGCAAGCGGTGAAATTTGACCTGCTTTGGGCCGAAACAATTGTTATTTGCAACTACATGGGAGTGCCCAAAATTGTCTGCCCTGCTTGTGTTGTGAAATAAGATTTTTGTATGCACTTAAACTTGTGTATTCTTTGCAGGAACCGATTTAGATTTTTCACCACCATGGCGCACTTTAATATGTTCTATCCACTGGCAATGCTTATTTCTAATTTATATTACTATTAATTTAGTATATTTTATACCTTTTCTAGAAAGGTTATGTAATATACGCATTGAACAATTCCGTAAAACAAAAACCGATAAATTACACTTCTGTGAGTCAAATTCCTTGTGGTTTCCTTTGACACATAGCAGATGTATTTGGTTCTACATGAAAGCCCAGAATATCTACTGTCTGGATCAGACCGTACACTAAGGAGTGTTCTACCAGTGCCTGACTATAAACATCCCATTCCGAAGCACTTAAAACACACACAAACATATATATTCTTAAAACTGATCATTTACATCAAATTAACAAATAGTGTTATGTAAATTACATTTGTTTTTATTATTTTCACTCCCATGATGATGTTGCAGACACGATGTAATTCACGTTTGTTTCACTTTTGCCATTCCACTTATGCCCCTTCGATGTACAGTTTTACATAATTTTTTATTTATCTGATTAAAATATAATAATAAAATAGTATGATTAAAATATCCCTACATGATATAAAAACAAACAAAATATTATTAAAATGTCAGTAGAAATTGTACTAAAATGTAATAAATATGTAAAATAAATCAATAGTTTAAAAGGTCAATTTCATGTATTCCATTATTTCTTATCGTACAATAGATCATCCTAACTCTCGCCATTGTTCTTGGCTGAGTGCATGCAAAACGTAGGCATAAAACCTATGCTCAATGCCATTAGTAGACATGTTCGAGTCGGCCCTTGTATGTCTTAGCCCCTGTGTCGACGGCGAAGCAGTTGCTAATCACTCACTGAGCGGGTGTGTTTGGCGGCATGCGAAGCACGTGCCCAAAAAGTTCCATCTCGCTGGTATGGTGCTTTATTTAAAGTACGTTGGGGCCAATAGATGCCGATGATTTGGTGGTACGCATCCAGGTGATGTAGTTCTATGTTTGAAAATTACAATAATATATGTATATGTGTATATAAATAATAAGTAAATAAAAAAGTGAAACATTTAGTACAGCACCTCCATCCACACATACTGTAATTAGTTTGTTTTTGTAGAGTTTTACAAATTTATTCAACCACAAAATTATTAATAATGTCAACTACAATAACAACAGTCTAGATATATGTTGTGGATTTTTACATATATCGGACAGGTAATTGAGCTGTGATTGCTTTCAGATCATAATGAGGTGATGTGAACTACTATCCACACACAGATGTCAACGATGGCTGTCATTTTCATGCACAAACGTGCCATCTGGATTGTGTTGGCAGCCATCTTGTCGCTGTTTGTGTACAATGAGTTCTTAGTCTACTACATAGTGCTGCTACAGTGTCACTGGCCTCAGTTGGATGACGGCCGGGCCGATCTTGACATCACGCCAACGTCACGGTTGCCTCTCAAGGCAATGATCATGTCCGACACTCATCTACTTGGGTCAAGAGAAGGCCATTGGTTTGACAGGTTACGCAGGTAAGTCTTGTGTGTCAGTGTGAAAAAAAAATTGTTGCTTGTACCATATTCATAGATAGATTGTCACCCAGAGAATAACTCCAGAACCCAGATATGAAGTGGGCAAGGGCACCTTCCGAAGTTTGTTTTAACAAAGGTTTGATATTTTTTTATTGAGAGTCAAATAATAATCAGTCAATACGATCAAACATAAAAGCTGCCAACCCCAGCTTGTAAAAGTTATATGATTGTTTTTTGTGTATAACAATAATTATTATAAGTACACAAATTTGTATGTATTGTATAATAGTATGTGAACAAGAAATTATATATGTGTGTGTTGTATGTTTATATAAGTGTATAAACAAAATTGATGTACCTTCAACAAATCTTTTACTTAATTGGGGTCAAATAAACGTTATGGTTAAACTGTTTTTATCTGATGTTTCATTTAATTGGTCACTGGTTAACCAGTGATGTCACTCACTGTGACCACAATATCGACCCATGAATGAGTGAGTGAATGATCAAATGCTTATTTCCAGTCATGTTACAAAATAATACTAAATCCAAGTATATAATTATGGGATAGACTAAACAAATATATGTTTTATATATATATATATATATATATATATATATATATATATCTAGGCTAGCTCTGTGCCTAAAATCTTTAGCCAATTTGGCTAAAGGTAAAAAAATTGTTTAGCCAAATGAGATTCGCTTTAGTAATTTTTTAGATCAATTACATTACCTGGTATAAAATGTAAAACAAGACATAATATAACATTCTATACAATATTCATAAGAAAAAATCCCAATTTTTAATTTAAGCATTTATATATTTAGCTAAACATATATAACGCATATAAACATCCAGTATAATTTAACAGACCATTGGTTTACCATAAAAAGAAAGCTGAGCAACTGTTGGGAATTTTGCAAATACAAAGAAACAGCACTAAGCACATACTATTAATGTAATAAAATTAACATTACAGGTGTGTATAGCATAAGTTGAATGATACACTTTTATAACAAGCAAACTAATTAAGAAACATCTACTCTACTCTTGTAGTGATTAAATGTATTGACATACTTATTACCTGTCTTAAAACGTCATTTGACTGCTCAGTAATTGATTAATTGAATAGAGTAATTCACCAAATTAGTTAACTGTGATCGACAGTAATCCTGGCCTGGGTGATGCAGGCTATACGTGATCAAACATGTTTTTGACATGCATCTTTCTATCTCTAATGTTTCTGGTGGTGAGACTTGTCAAATATATATGAATTACAATCTATATTGGCATTTTATTGAATAGTTACCAGATGGCATATTGATTAATGACCATGCCATGTGACTGCGCCGATACTGAGCGATAATATGGAACCTGTCAGGTATATCGTTGTACTTGTTTCAAACTTGTAATTAATGTCATCAAGCAGGTCTCCCTTGTCCAGGAAACATAATTCTTGATTCCATTGCCTGTGAGCATGGCCAAATGGGGGGAGTAGCGACCTATTGTTTAGCGGGTCACGTTACGCTGACTGGTTATTTGGGTCAGTTGGATGTGCGATCGTTTAGGCAATTTCTACAGAGTTGGGCGTTGAATATAATGCAGTCATGTATTGCTGATGACATCAATAATAATTACAGAAATAACGTTTCGCGAATTTGGCAAAGAATTTTAATTTATTTTCACCAAATAGCAAACCATTTCGCCTTTAGTATATATATTAAATTAATTTATATATATATTTAAATTAATATATATTTTTATGCTTAGCATACATTGCTGTATTCTGTTACATGCTTTGTACTCCTTTTACAAATGAACTCCTTTTACAAATGATCTCTCACAGTAATGTTAATTAAGAAGCTGATATGACCTTTTCAGAGAATGGCAGATGGAGAGGTCATTTCAGACCGCTCTCACGTTATTCAACCCAGAAGTCATCTTTGTCTTAGGTAAGCATAAGCATAAGCATCAACATCACAAAGTATTATTTAAAATTGTCTAGTTTGTCGTTACATACAGGTATCGACTGGTCATAATTTTAGCTTGTACAAAGATACCGTGTAATATCACAGAGCCACAAGAACATACATTTTCTTCTTTATATTTGACATTGAACATGATTGCTTTGTCAATGATTTTATCTTCTCTAAAGTTTTCATATTGGCTATGACAAAATGTTTACGTTAGTTATCGGTTAATTATTATAATTTTTTTTGTCTTTGTGATTGGACACCATACTTAATAATGTATAAAGCCAAAATACATAGTATTGTTTTAAATATAAACCTTAATTTTGGTAGATGACCAACTTTCTGCCTCTTGCTTGGACTTGCCTTTGATAAGATGACCTAAGGATGCAGTTTTATTGCAGGGGATCTGTTTGATGAGGGGAAATGGTGCAGCGACAGAGAATTCAAGTATTATGTAAAAAGATTCAGCAAGATGTTTCGTCACAGTTCGCACAATGATATGCACATTCTGGTTGGAAATCATGACATAGGTTTTCACTCAATGTACGTACAGTGTAGTGGTTTTTTCAGTGTTTGGAACTTTAGACTTTCGTCTAAAGATTGTGGCAAAGTGAGAATACCCAGTAGGCAGAGATTATTGTCAATTCAAGTTAATGATCTGTTTGTACCACTGTTGCATTGAATCGTTATTAATTACAGAGCATCTAAACTGGCAGTTAAACATTTCTGCTAGCACTCTAATGATTTTTGCATAGTCAGTACCCTGCTGAATAATTTTGCAGGTTTTATGTCTTCTGTGAAAACCTTGTTCTTCTGTCTTCTGTACAAGTCATACTTATAGTCATGTCTCTTTATCCAGACACTTTGTTTCTCAAGGTTTTTGGATGGATAAACAAGGATCGTTCCCACATAAAACGTGTTGATTGTGATACAACCATATTACTGAAAACTGGGTAAATGAGACATGACTCTATAGAATAGTGAGGTTTCTACAGATCAACTTGTTTTCAGCAAGGTTAATTGTTTTGGGTAGTAAAATGTTAAATGAATCAGAAAACACTGTTGTTATATAAATATCAATGAAATGTGACACATGAATATAGGTTTGCCCTTTTATGTCATCAGTCATGACCTAGTTTCTGGACACTCATATCAAGTGTTCATTCATATCCAATATAAACCTTATACTTAAAATAAATACTAAAACAAAATTACAAATACTCAGTGGTTAATATAATATAAACATATAAATAAAACTCCGGATTTCATGGGGGAAACTCCAACAGTGGGTGAATAGGAGCATTGGGTCACTAAGATATAATGGCCTTGATCGACACGTTTCAATGATAAGTGAATATTCTATCTCGTCTCACAGGATAGAAGACGACAAACTGAAGAGGTTCTACAGGACATACTCTGTAGAATCGGCAAAGATGGTGCGACTAAAGGACAACATATTTGTGTCACTCAATAGCATGGCATTTGAGGGGGATCGTTGTGACATGTGTCAAGAGGCAATGCAGAGCCTGAACATCATTGCAGGGACTCTCGATTGTGCTAAGGTGAACTTGTTGTGTAGTGACATAAATGACTTCTTATTTTTAGAAAACATTGCATTTGATAATAGTCTGTGTAGTGTAGGTGTGTTGCATAACAGATAAACATGTCACGTGAATTGTGCCTGGATTATTGGCAAATGTAAATTGAACTATTATTTGGAAAACATTAAATATGTTGCAGTGACCTATGCAAAATATTTGATATTTTGCATTTGATATGTATTTATGAAGCCTTTCAAAAAAATTTATGGTTGACAACCAGCTAAGGATTTGATGTTATGGTGTTGAGACTCTGGTATATTTGAAAGTTGAGATGGTGACAGTAATTTTCAAGACAAGTTACCTTCGTGCATTTTACATTCTCCAAAGTAATTTTCAAGGTTGGTAATAATCGATTTTATTTTATATTTTCAAGGCTGGTAATGGTCAATTTTATTTTCAGCATGGAAATGAAGATCCATCTTGTGGTGACACTACGTTTCCTTACACAAGACCAATCTTACTACAGGTGGGAACATGTGAAATGTCATGCATGGCATGGCATGGCATGGCATGGCATGGCATGGCATGGCATGGCATGGCATGGCATGGCATGGCATGGCATGGCATGGCATGGCATGGCATGACATGGCATGGCATGCATGACATGACATGACATGACATGGAGCAGCCATGTTGAATGTTATTTGTGCATGTCAGGTGCATTGATGCCTACATGTTATGATAATGAAAGGGAAACTATCTGTGGACTTATCCGAATCTTAAGTGAGTGAGTAGTATGGTATGTTGTTAAAATAATTTTATAAAATGTATACAGTGTAGAATAGAATAGAACATCAGTTGTATATAAGAACGTCAAGCATTGACAACATACAAGTAGTTAACACATCTTTTGTTATTTTCAAGGACTGAAATACTTAATTGTTGACTGTAGTTTATGCATACTGGGGTTACCCAAAAATACAATTTTAATATTTTAAAAGGACTAATGTCCTAGAACAGGGCTACTAACCAATTGTTTTAACATATATATATTTTGATATTTTCAGCACTTTCCAATGTACCGAACGTCTGACAGCAACTGCACAGGAATAGATTCTGCACCACCCGATATGAAGAATGATCCTTTTATGCCAAAGTGGGATTGTCTCTCGAAGGAAGCCTCTGAGAAAGTAAGTATCTCCACTGGTGTCTGAACCATTTTGATAATCCAGACAGCATTAAGGCAGCCAGCAAGACGGTCCATTCTCTGACGGAATAGAATGCCTTTGAGGGTTGACACATGACAGTTGTGGTGGTCGTATTTACCAAATGTTAGCGCAGACACTGGTATTGTTTACACATTTCCCATTAAATATTCCAAACAACTGATTGACCACATAGAAGGTAAGAATCTCATCTTATATGTATATATATATATATATATATATATGTGTGTGTGTGTGTGTGTGACCTGTTCTAACGAAATGAGTCACATGTCAGCAAACTTGATTTCGAGAAAACACCGTATAAACATTGCACGGCGATATTTAACGATTTTGACTTTTCGTCACCAAAGCACACTTTAATGTCTTTTCTATCAACTGTCAATGCATATTTACCATTTATATTACTTTTTAGTACATTTTACTACCCTTTTAGAAAGGCTATAGTAACATTTCACGCATGAATTTCGTAAAACAAAATCGATAAATTGGATTTGTTCGAGTTCCTTTCTTCGGGGTTTCCCTTGCTGCATGGCGGACATATTTGGTACTACGGGAAAGCCCAGCATGTCCACTGTCTGAATCTGCTAGAGGAAATCCCCAATGACGTCAATTTTAGCCAATAAGAATGTTTAATTGAGAGGCCTATCTGTAAAGAAACATCACCAGTTGTCAGGCACAGCTGATAGCGGCCCCTGGTTGGCTTAAAGCTGCGAACGCATGCGCAGTGCGCACTCGCTAGCCGTAAACAAGTAGAATCGATCGGATCGCCGCAACGAAACACTGCTAAATACTCAAATTATGTTACGATAACCATAATAAACAACTTGCAAGACATATCTTCGACAATAAGCGCACCTTGGGAGGGGGTTTAGAATACATCAAAAGGTGAAATAGAAGCAAAACAGCCGAATTAGGAATGACAATGATCATGTAGTTGTGTGACCGCAAACTTCAAACGCGATTTTCTCAGTTTGAAGCTTTCTACCTCAGGCATGTTCAGTGTCGAATAACTTTGGCGGTGCGTGAGCTAGCTCCATAATTTTTGTACCGTTGGAAAGCTTAATAAATATTCTTTCCGATGATATTACTAACTCTAACTAACTTAATTTTTTGACATGTGACTCATATATATATATATATATATATATATATATTATATATATATATATATATATATATATTTATATATATATATATATATATATATATATATATATATATATATATATATATATATAAGGGATGTTTAGATTTAGAAGCCTTATTTCATATTCATGTGGTCACAGATTAATCCCTGAAAGTTTGGTGTCTCAGATGTTAGTCATATAGGAGGAAATGTTGACATACAAAAATATGCAGCTTGATCATAATTACATTTGATTTGACAGACACATTTTTCTTTGGTGGGTATAGGTATTATAGCGCAGGTCCAATATGGCTACGTCAGTTTTGTCTGTTCAAAGTAAAATTTGTGTTGGTAGTATTAGTGATGTTCAACTTGTTTAATGTGTTTTTTAGTTCTAGTAATGTATAAGTTTACTGTTTGTTATCAGCTTCATACATTTATATGCAGCATGTGCTGACATTATTGTTCTGCATATTGGTGCATCTTCTATTATATTTTTAATGACAAAGTCATCATAGTATGAAAACGACTTACCACAAACACCAGTGGACAATAAAACTGAGTTGTATGAAGAGAATGCTCCGTGGTTTTCATCAGTATTATATGTACACAGCAGGTCTGGTATGCATGTGTGTGTGTGTGCGTGCGTGCGTGCGTGCGTGCGTGCGTGCGTGCGTGCGTGCGTGCGTGCGTGTGTGTGTGTCCCACACTTTGCAATAAAAAGTAAATGAATTGGATAGTGTAAATTAGTGCATAAATGCATATTGCATAATTTGTTCATGCCTTGGTCATCATGCTGGATATTTGCATCGTGGGAAATTAATATTAATACAACTTAATGTTAAAGGCAACGCATAGATATTACAAAACAATTGACATATTAAATGTTTAATGGTTAATAGTAAATAGAGTAAGACTATTTACAACTTGTAAGTCTTATTTCTGAAATAGTTTTTCCCCTGAAACTTTGATGATCCCTAGCTGTACTGTGCACTCTCTCATATCCATGTTCATAATTGTCTGCTGATTTTTGTTTCTCACACCTCCGAGATAAGGTGCTTGGAGATACAGCTGCTGCAATAATACACGTATTATAATTCAAGTCCTATTTCAGATACTTCGCCAGATCAAGCCTCGTATGATATTTGCGGGGCACACGCATAACTTCTGCTACCATGAGCATGTCGACCATACACCTGAATGGACTCTAGCCTCCTTTAGCTGGAGATACAAGTCAACTCCCAGCTTCCTCCTTGTAAGTCATTATATAAATCTACTGTCAGGTTCCTCCCTGTAAGTCACTATACAAGTCAACTCCCAGCTTCCTCCTTGTAAGTCAATATATAAATCTACTGGCAGGTTCTTCCATGTAAGTCACTATACAAGTCAACTCCCAGCTTCCTCCTTGTAAGTCAATATATAAATCTACTGGCAGGTTCCTCCCTGTAAGTCACTATACAAGTCAACTCCCAGCTTCCTTCTTGTAAGTCAATATACAAGTCAACACCTAGCTTCCTCCTTGTAAGTCACTATACAAGTCAACACCTAGCTTCCTCCTTGTAAGTCACTATACAAGTCAACTCCCAGCTTCCTCCTTGTAAGTCACTATACAAGTCTACTGCCAGCTTTCTCCATATTAGTCACTATACAAGTCAACTCCCAGCTTCCTCCGTGTAAGTCGCTATACACGTCTACTGACAGCTTTCTCCCTATTAGTCACTACATAAGTCTACTGCCAGCTTTCTCCCTATTAGTCACTACATAAGTCTACTGACAGCTTTCTCCCTATTAGTCACTACACAAGTCTACTGACAGCTTTCTCCTTATTAGTCACTACACAAGTCTACTGACGGCTTTCTCCCTATTAGTTACTACACAAGTCTACTGACGGCTTTCTCCCTATTAGTTACTACACAAGTCTACTGCCAGCTTTCTCCCTATTACATGTAGTCACTACACAAGTCTACTGCAAGCTTTCTCCCTATTACATGTAGTCACTACACAAGTCTACTGCCAGCTTTCTCCCTATTACATGTAGTCACTACACAAGTCTACTGACGGCTTTCTCCCTATTACATGTAGTCACTACACAAGTCTATTGACGGCGTTCTCCCTATTAGTCACTACACAAGTCTACTGACGGCTTTCTCCCTATTAGTCACTACACAAGTCTACTGACAGCTTTCTCCCTATTAGTCACTACACAAGTCTACTGACAGCTTTCTCCCTATTAGTAACTACACAAGTCTACTGACAGCTTTCTCCCTATTAGTCACTACACAAGTCTACTGACGGCTTTCTCCCTATTAGTCACTACACAAGTCTACTGACGGCTTTCTCCCTATTAGTCACTACACAAGTCTACTGACGGCTTTCTCCCTATTAGTCACTACACAAGTCTACTGACGGCTTTCTCCCTATTAGTCACTACACAAGTCTACTGACAGCTTTCTCCCTATTAGTCACTACACAAGTCTACTGACAGCTTTCTCCCTATTAGTAACTACACAAGTCTACTGACAGCTTTCTCCCTATTAGTCACTACACAAGTCTACTGACGGCTTTCTCCCTATTAGTCACTACACAAGTCTACTGACGGCTTTCTCCCTATTAGTCACTACACAAGTCTACTGACGGCTTTCTCCCTATTAGTCACTACACAAGTCTACTGACGGCTTTCTCCCTATTAGTCACTACACAAGTCTACTGACGGCTTTCTCCCTATTAGTCACTACACAAGTCTACTGACGGCTTTCTCCCTATTAGTCACTACACAAGTCTACTGACGGCTTTCTCCCTATTAGTCACTACACAAGTCTACTGACGGCTTTCTCCCTATTAGTCACTACACAAGTCTACTGACGGCTTTCTCCCTATTAGTCACTACACAAGTCTACTGACGGCTTTCTCCCTATTAGTCACTACACAAGTCTACTGACGGCTTTCTCCCTATTAGTCACTACACAAGTCTACTGCCGGCTTTCTCCCTATTAGTCACTACACAAGTCTACTGCCGGCTTTCTCCCTATTAGTCACTACACAAGTCTACTGACGGCTTTCTCCCTATTAGTCACTACACAAGTCTACTGACGGCTTTCTCCCTATTAGTCACTACACAAGTCTACTGACGGCTTTCTCCCTATTAGTCACTACACAAGTCTACTGACGGCTTTCTCCCTATTAGTCACTACACAAGTCTACTGACGGCTTTCTCCCTATTAGTCACTACACAAGTCTACTGACGGCTTTCTCCCTATTAGTCACTACACAAGTCTACTGACGGCTTTCTCCCTATTAGTCACTACACAAGTCTACTGACAGCTTTCTCCCTATTAGTCACTACACAAGTCTACTGACGGCTTTCTCCCTATTAGTCACTACACAAGTCTACTGACGGCTTTCTCCCTATTAGTCACAACACGAGTCTACTGACGGCTTTCTCCCTATTAGTCACTACACGAGTCTACTGACGGCTTTCTCCCTATTAGTCACTACACGAGTCTACTGCCGGCTTTCTCCCTATTAGTCACTACACGAGTCTACTGCCGGCTTTCTCCCTATTAGTCACTACACGAGTCTACTGCCGGCTTTCTCCCTATTAGTCACTACACGAGTCTACTGACGGCTTTCTCCCTATTAGTCACTACACAAGTCTACTGCCGGCTTTCTCCCTATTAGTCACTACACAAGTCTACTGACGGCTTTCTCCCTATTAGTCACTACACAAGTCTACTGACAGCTTTCTCCCTATTAGTCACTACACAAGTCTACTGACAGCTTTCTCCCTATTAGTCACTACACAAGTCTACTGACAGCTTTCTCCCTATTAGTCACTACACAAGTCTACTGACAGCTTTCTCCCTATTAGTCACTACACAAGTCTACTGACGGCTTTCTCCCTATTAGTCACTACACAAGTCTACTGACAGCTTTCTCCCTATTAGTCACTACACAAGTCTACTGACGGCTTTCTCCCTATTAGTCACTACACAAGTCTACTGACAGCTTTCTCCCTATTAGTCACTACACAAGTCTACTGACAGCTTTCTCCCTATTAGTCACTACACAAGTCTACTGACGGCTTTCTCCCTATTAGTCACTACACAAGTCTACTGCCGGCTTTCTCCCTATTAGTCACTACACAAGTCTACTGCCGGCTTTCTCCCTATTAGTCACTACACAAGTCTACTGCCAACTTTCTCCCTATTAGTCACTACACAAGTCTACTGACAGCTTTCTCCCTATTAGTCACTACACAAGTCTACTGCCAGCTTTCTCCCTATTAGTCACTACACAAGTCTACTGACGGCTTTCTCCCTATTAGTCACTACACAAGTCTACTGACAGCTTTCTCCCTATTAGTCACTACACAAGTCTGCTGACAGCTTTCTCGCTATTAGTCACTACACAAGTCTACTGACAGCTTTCTCCCTATTAGTCACTACACAAGTCTACTGACAGCTTTCTCCCTATTAGTCACTACACAAGTCTACTGACAGCTTTCTCCCTATTAGTCACTACACAAGTCTACTGACAGCTTTCTCCCTATTACATGTAGTCACTACACAAGTCTACTGCCAGCTTTCTCCCTATTACATGTAGTCACTACACAAGTCTACCTGCCAGCTTTCTCCCTATTACATGTAGTCACTACACAAGTCTACTGACGGCTTTCTCCCTATTAGTCACTACACAAGTCTACTGATGGCTTTCTCCCTATTAGTCACTACACAAGTCTACTGACAGCTTTCTCCCTATTAGTCACTACACAAGTCTACTGACAGCTTTCTCCCGATTAGTCACTACCCAAGTCTACTGACGGCTTTCTCCCTATTAGTCACTACACAAGTCTACTGATGGCTTTCTCCCTATTAGTCACTACACAAGTCTACTGACAGCTTTCTCCCTATTAGTCACTACACAAGTCTACTGACAGCTTTCTCCCTATTAGTCACTACACAAGTCTACTGACAGCTTTCTCCCTATTAGTCACTACACAAGTCTACTGACAGCTTTCTCCCTATATTAGTCACTACACAAGTCTACTGACGGCTTTCTCCCTATTAAGTCACTACACAAGTCTACTGACGGCTTTCTCCCTATTAGTCACTACACAAGTCTACTGACAGCTTTCTCCCTATTAGTCACTACACAAGTCTACTGACGAGCTTTCTCCCTATTAGTCACTACACAAGTCTACTGACGGCTTTCTCCCTATTAGTCACTACACAAGTCTACTGACGCTTTCTCCCTATTAGTCACTACACAAGTCTACTGAAGCTTTCTCCCTATTAGTCACTACACAAGTCTACTGACAGCTTTCTCCCTATTAGTCACTACACAAGTCTACTGACAGCTTTCTCCCTATTAGTCACTACACAAGTCTACTGACAGCTTTCTCCCTATTAGTCACTACACAAGTCTACTGACAGCTTTCTCCCTATTAGTCACTACACAAGTCTACTGACGGCTTTCTCCCTATTAGTCACTACACAAGTCTACTGACAGCTTTCTCCCTATTAGTCACTACACAAGTCTACTGACAGCTTTCTCCCTATTAGTCACTACACAAGTCTACTGACGGCTTTCTCCCTATTAGTCACTACACAAGTCTACTGACGGCTTTCTCCCTATTAGTCACTACACAAGTCTACTGACAGCTTTCTCCCTATTAGTCACTACACAAGTCTACTGCCAACTTTCTCCCTATTAGTCACTACACAAGTCTACTGACAGCTTTCTCCTCGTAAGTTGCTATAGAAGTCAACTCCCAGTTTTTCCTTGTATGTCGGTATACTATAGAGGTCTGTCCCTAGCTTTGTCCTTGTGAGCCCCATTCAACTGTAGTCTTACAACAATGATATGGGTGGGGCACTATGTCAGAACTATTATTAACTCTACTCCCGACATTCTCCCTGGCAAATTCACTGTAATTTTTAATTATCTATACACAAAATCTGAAAGTCAGGATGAGAACATTTCTTGTTTTGTTCATCCAGAAACGTTTGGCATTTAAATCTTCCATCATTTAAATTATATTAAAGGGATTCTGTTAGTGCTGTAAATAAACCTCTTGGCGGGAAAAGCAAAATTACCAACCCTTCATACCGAATAACTTCATTTGTTCACAATTCTATAAGTGGCTAACTACTGGCAGGTAATTGTTTTGTTAGATAATAAATTAAGTAATTCACATCTTGGATTGATGTGTATACACAAGCACCAAAGATCATTATAATTGTGGTAATATGATTGAATAAAACATCCTCAAGATTGGTTAATTTGTCCATAATTTCAAACACTCATGTAAACATACACAACTGAGGAAGTTTAAAAATATGAGTTTCTTCTGTAATCTCTACTATCTTAGATATGAAGATGCCTAAGGAAAACTATCATGGAGGAAAAGATTAACTGTTTAACATACCACTTAGACAGAACCCCCGAGTTACTTTGTCTTTGACGTGTTGTAGGTTACGATAAGCAACAATAACCAGGCAGTGAAGAAATGCTACCTTCCCAGTGAAGTGACTGTGGTATACACCTATGTAATCGGAGCCATCATCATTATCGCATGGATTGTTCTTCCAAAGAAATTCTATGGGTACCGGCCACCATCAGTAGAAAAATCACGCTAACATAGGACCAATTTCACATACATCTGTTGAATTTTTATTTACAAATTCTACGTCATTATATATATGTATATACATATCTTGTTTTATGGAGATAATTCATTGCAAAAATGGACCAGGATTACTTTCAGGAAATGGATCGAGTTGGTACTTCAACAAGTACAATGAAGATGCGTGCAATCAAAATAGAGTCCCAATTTATAAGGCGTAATAAATTTGTAGCAAATACAATTAAAATATATTTTTTATTACCATAAAATGATTATGTCATGTGTTTGTGATTTAAAGCCAGGTGAGGCAGCTCAATAGGGTATTCTCCATGCATGGAGTCTAAGTTTGGAAAAATGCATTTTCTGCAAATGGCCGTCAAAGTTTTAGTAACAAATTGGCAATGGTTTTAGAAAATATTTTGTTACTATTAATATTGTAAAGTTTAAAATGTTCTGTTATACGTCTGGTGTCATCAGTGAGGATGGATAGAGCAAGTTGAAAGTTGTTTCAAAACTATTAACTTGCTCTCAAGTCATTTGCAGTTTGTGCCTAGTCATGTCGTATTATGTATGGTATTTCAGCAACTCTGACTTTGTTCACCAAGGCCTCAAAAATGTATTAACTATGTTTGTTATAGTCTCGGGAACAGTTAAAACATTACCAAACAGGAACACAGTCAATCACACTAACAACTGCATGATGAGGACAATGACATGGCTGTTAGGACCAGACACTGAGCTGACAGGAGCAAGTTTCAACCGAAGAACAGCTCCAGAGTGTCCTTGATTGCAAGAAACATGTCTAAGTGTTGGTGATGAGTTTGTGTCACCAATTTCTGCATAATATTTTTAGGACATCAACTGTAGTAACAAAGCAAAACATCTGCAAACATCTCTGCAAGAACTCAAATGCAGCACTTTGCAACTTGGCAATGGGGACAATCCACTGTCTGAAGAAGGATCAAGCACCACTGAGGAGATGAAGCCGAAGTGAAATATATCATGTATCAATAAAAAGAATTTGTCTAATAGAATGTAAATGTACTATGCATGCATGTGTTTGTATGTGTGTATGTAAAACACGCGCGCACACGCACGCACGCACACACACACACACACACACACACAAATAAACACATACGCATTGTAAAACAAGATAATTAGCATATAATTATGAGGTACCATTTAGTAATAAATAATTGTATGTATTACTAAATTATATTGAAAAATTCATTGACCATAACTGTGAGGATGAAGTCTAACAGCTAAGTAATAACTCACATAAAACAGTCATGTAGCTGAATTTTCTAACTTGTTTACTCCAAATGATAAAACCCAAAGATATGTACACTGATTGAAAACACACCAGCCAAATTTATCAACAACTGCAACTGACAATTCTGCAAATACTCTGATCCATTCCAATAAGTAAAAACAACACTCAAGTTGCCACAGAGTTTGGCCATGCTGCAAATGCCACCAATGATCCCTGGCTTCCCGTTCGACCTCCGGCTGTTGGCGCTAAGCTGTCGCCTGCAACGTATACTCCTATGCATGGCTGCGTGCTGCGGGCAATAATCTCTCACACCGATATCCGTTTTCCCCGCTGCCCTCCGGCACTGCAGTCGGCATCGTCGACGCCAAGCTGTCATCTACGGTGATTATGTACGCATGTATGCATTTCATCGAAACGCCGTTTTGCTGCTGAAAAATTTATAACATTTTGCAGCAACAGGATCCACACAAATGTCGTCGAAACTCTAGTTAGGTGCCATCTTGTTTATATTCGGAAATGGCAATATTGTGGTATATGCGCCACACCTTATCTGGAATTATCCAGGTCACCCACATAGCGGAACTCGCTGATGCATACGTGTCACAACGGCGAACGCCAAATAAGGAGATAGTCGGTCGAATTGAGCTTGCATTTATTAGGATTTCCTGGAAATGCAGGTCAAAGGGCAGGGATGCCGTCTATGCAAGCAGTTAGAGGACAGATTGGCGGTTGTATTCATACCAAATAACATGACGAATGGTGAATGTACGGTGGTGTTACTAAGGTCTAAACATAGTGTATTTTCCAACATGCGTCTTCAAAAATAAAACCGATTTAATAATTGATAGGGGCTCTATTATTGCAAAAAGGTCATTTAGAGATATGTAATTGTTATAAAAGTGAACTTTATTAATAAAAGGCAAAAAAAGTATTAGAAAATGGCAAAAAAAAGTTTTTAATTTTTTTTCTCGAAAAAGTCATTTGAGCTGCCGTGTCCTTCCTTAATTATCTGTGCAACATGTTTGTATGCGCTAGTTCACACTGCCAGGTAAAATAAATGAATTATTTGTAATCGATATGAATATGTTTTCTGGTATAATGGTCTCCCTAGATCCCTTAAGTTTGTGTGTTATTGCATAGTGTCAAGAAAAATCATGTTAAGACTCAAATATAGGCCGTCTCATCAAGTCGTATCTTAATTCCTATGCTGATCTTTAAAACTAGTTTTTCATGTTTACAGAAATTGTATTACTATAATTATATTTATTTCATTGCTTGCCATAGTACTGAAATAATGGAGATTTTAAGGGGAGATACCCCATATGAAAATGCATAAATTGTTAAGATTTACTTGCAATAGTTTGCCTTTGTTAATGTGTGCTGTAGATATGAATTGAAAATACATAACAAACTCTTCTTTCAATACAATAAAAATTTATAGATCAAGACATTTTGAATAATATTTACACAGATAGACACCACTCCCCATCAGCAGACATTTCTCACAAAAATATGCATTGTCTCAATCAACATACACTGTACATAGTGTATGTAGATAATATTAGATATACACTATCAATGTATATATATAAATATACATGTTTTTTTTCTTAATCTTTAATCATATTGACATGAGCCTAACCAGTTTTTACTTAAACTTGGACAGCTTGCATGTTGCACTATAATTTACCGACATGTTTTGTGATGTGATTGACAAAAGTGCTCCTTTGTCATAGCTACCATCGTCGATACTTACCTTTCTTCTGCAACAGAATGGTAAACAGAATACTTTATACAACTTTATATTCCAGTATCACAGCACCTTTCTGCAGGTTTTGCTCCCTAACATTTGGCAACAGTCTTGAATCTGTCCAGTAAACCACCATTGCTTTGGTGCTTTTCCTATCCAGATGGTTGTCCACGTACGAACTTGGCAAGATCAGGTTGTGCTTGACTGCCATATGTTGGGCCCCAGTAGTACCATTTGCGGAGGCCGTGGGACTGCTCGGCTAAGTAGTTGATGCCATCAACAACGTATGGTTTCACGTCAGTGTTTTCTAGCAAAATCCGGCCCCGGTCTATTAGTTTGGCAAAGGCCTGCAAAAAAGAGTGAGATAATAATTTTTTTGTAATTATAATGGTTTTGCAGTGATTATTATTCATAGTAGCTAGTAAGGTATTTTAAAATATGACTTCTTTTTATGACTTTGATATTGCTAGTACTAAAAGATGAGACCCCCATGTCAGGAACAATGCAAGACCCCAAAATACCCAATAGTGGGTTATAGATTCAGAGGGAAAAGACGATTTACAACAGAAAAGAATTGGAAAATATATTTAAAACAACAGTGTAGTATTTTGATCGATGGCTTATGCTCAATATGAGTAGTGGGGTCTAAGGAGTTATGAACGTTGACAGGAAAACTGTATGGGGGTTTGGTCATCAACACATGTGGCAGAAAAACAAAATCCTGACGGTGTTGCTACCTATCTGGTGGAACATACGTTATTGCACATAGGTCCTATTGTTGATTTGGAACCAGAGTAGTTTCTTTGCAAACATGTCACCAGATGGTAGTGCTTTTGAGAACTTTTTTGATATCTCAAAATGTGAAGTCTCATGACTTGTTTTGCTGAAGGCTTTTAGATACAATTTGGATGAAGTGCTGTGTTTTTGGGCTATATAAATTGATGAAACGACCCCTAGGTGAGTAAGAGACTGACCAGACAGGCAGACTCCTCGTGGTCATTGCCCCAGATGTAGATGTTGGACAGAGTCGTGTTGGTGGAGAGACACTCGGCCAGAGAACACAGACCCTTGCCACGGATCTCATTACTCACAAGAACCAGTCTGAAACACAAGACAAGAGATGGGGTCACAGGGACAACACAAGAGATGGGGTCACAGGGACAGGACAAGAGATGGGGTCACAGAGACAGGACAAGAGATGGGGTCACAGAGACAGGACAAAAGATGGGGTCACAGAGACAGGACAAGAGATGGGGTCACAGACACAACACAAGAGATGGGGTCACAGAGACAGGACAAGAGATGGGGTCACAGAGACAACACAAGAGATGGGGACACAGAGACAAACAAGAGATGGGGACACAGAGACAACACAAGAGATGGGGTCACAGAGACAACACAAGAGATGGGGTCACAGAGACAACACAAGAGATGGGGTCACAGAGACAAGACAAGAGATGGGGTCACAGAGACAAGACAAGAGATGGGGTCACAGGGACAACACAAGAGATGGGGTCACAGAGACAAGACAAGAGATGGGGTCACAGAGACAACACAAGAGATGGGGACACAGAGACAACACAAGAGATGGGGTCACAGAAACAACACAAGAGATGGGGTCACAGAGACAACACAAGAGGTGGGGTCACAGAGACAACACAAGAGATGGGGTCACAGAGACAACACAAGAGATGGGGTCACAGAGACAACACAAGAGATGGGGCCACAATGACAACACAAGAGATGGGGCCACAATGACAACACAAGAGATGGGGCCACAATGACAACACAAGAGATGGGGTCACAGACAACACAAGAGATGGGGCCACAATGACAACACAAGAGATGGGGTCACAGAGACAACACAAAAGATGGGGTCACAGAGACAACACAAAAGATGGGGTCACAGAAACAACACAAAAGATGGGGTCACAGAGACAACACAAGAGATGGGGTCACAGAAACAACACAAGAGATGGGGTCACAGAGACAACACAAGAGATGGGGTCACAGAGACAACACAAGAGATGGGGTCACAGAGACAACACAAGAGATGGGGCCACAATGACAACACAAGAGATGGGGTCACAGAGACAACACAAAAGATGGGGTCACAGAAACAACACAAAAGATGGGGTCACAGAGACAACACAAGAGATGGGGTCACAGAGACAACACAAGAGATGGGGTCACAGAGACAACACAAGAGATGGGGTCACAGAGACAACACAAGAGATGGGGTCACAGAGACAACACAAGAGATGGGGTCACAGAGACAACACAAGAGATGGGGTCACAGAGACAACACAAGAGGTGGGGTCACAGAGACAAGACAAGAGGTGGGGTCACAGAGACAACACAAGAGATGGGGTCACAGAGACAACACAAGAGATGGGGTCACAGAAACAACACAAGAGATGGGGTCACAGAGACAACACAAGAGATGGGGTCACAGAGACAACACAAGAGATGGGGTCACAGAGACAACACAAGAGATGGGGTCACAGAAACAACACAAGAGATGGGGTCACAGAGACAATACAAGAGATGGGGTCACAGAGACAACACAAGAGATGGGGTCACAGAGACAAGACAAGAGATGGGGTCACAGAGACAACACAAGAGATGGGGTCACAGAGACAACAAGTGATGGGGTCACAGAGACAACACAAGAGATGGGGCCACAATGACAACACAAGAGATGGGGTCACAGAGACAACACAAAAGATGGGGTCACAGAAACAACACAAAAGATGGGGTCACAGAAACAACACAAGAGATGGGGTCACAGAGACAACACAAGAGATGGGGTCACACAGACAACACAAGAGATGGGGTCACAGAGACAAGACAAGAGGTGGGGTCACAGAGACAACACAAAAGATGGGGTCACAGAGACAACACAAGAGATGGGGTCACAGAAACAACACAAAAGATGGGGTCACAGAGACAACACAAGAGATGGGGTCACAGAAACAAGACAAGAGATGGGGTCACAGAGATGACATAAGTGATGGGGTCACAGAGACAACATAAAGAGATGGGGTCACAGAGACACATAAAAATAATTACGGCAAGTGAGAACAAAGACTTAAATTAAAAGCAGTACGTACGTTGTTAAGTTGGTGTTCAGGCCTGAGAGAGCATCAGCTATCAGCAAGGCTCCATCGTTGCCGATGCGGTTGAAGCCAATGTCCAGGATCTTCAGTGGTGTGTTTTGCTTGAGCAGTTTTGCAATTGACTTTGCTCCGTCGCGTGTGATTCGGTTACTACAGAACATACAATGCATAAGTTTTAAATATGCCCGTTTTTGTAAAACAAATTCATTTGATTTCTGAATAAGTTTGGATTTAAAAGGAAATTCAGTGCTGATCAATTAATAATGGTGCAACAAGAGTTTTGTTTTTTAAAATCGTTATGTTTGATAAATAACTTCTGAGATCGTTCTTCCTGTCTTATGAATGACTGTGTTTCCAAATTTGCCAATATTTTCTCAAAATGGTCGACATTGTTACCATGTCTGGCTAAAAAAAGTTCAACACAGTTTTTCCTCGGCAAGACCCATTTTATATCATTTTATATCTTGTATTATTTGCATTATTTAACAACTACCAGGGGGGTAATCCTTTTTGTCTGCCCTCGTCTGGCCTTAAAATTTTTAAGTTTTTTATAATTGTGACAGATTGTGGTTAGATGAAGTGACCCACCAGCCGATGTTGAGGTAAGTGAGACAGAAGTTATCCTTGAGGCTCTCCATCAATCGGTCGCAGCCAAAGTCTGTCATGTCGTGCTTCATCATGTGCAGTTCCTCCAAATTACTGTTCATCTGATACCAACATACAACATAATGCACACTTAGTTGCAGTGTTTTATTTTATGTACTTTATTCAGTAAAGGCTGAGTTGAATAATATATTATTTGTGTGTGTAATGGTTTATGTATTAATCCACAAAAGTGGGAATTTATGCTTTACAAATGCAATATTATTTTTACAGCTGGAAGCCGGAAATAAAGTCTATTTGAATCAACAGAATGCTCGGGATGATTTAATGTAAGATTTACTGTCCTATTTGCTCCAAATGTTGCCAACCCATCAAAGTAAGCAACAGGGCAACAGGACACAGAGACAATGACAATACAATTAAGGCTCTTAAATAGTTGTAAACTACACACAAGACTGTTCCGTACTGACAAATTCACAATTAACTAGTCAAAATGTTACCAGCACACATGCTGGTGTTACCATCCAGAGAGAAAAGCAAGTCTCTGGAGTGACTCTAGATTGTGGGCCTTTTTAATTTTGAGTAACCATTTATTTGACCTGTTAACATTAAGTTCATATAGATTAATTCAAACTTTATTTTTAATGTTTTTTCACAATCATGCGTTTCTGTACAACACAACTAAATTATTTTGGGGCTACATTTCGTTAATATGGCGTGTCATTGTATGGTTTGGCCAAGTTATGATCTAATGAGGCATCATCTCGACTGCTACCAGGGGTTAAATTCATTAACACTGATATCTTGTTAAGATTATGTATGGTTTGTTTGCCTGAAATAAGTGTATTCGTAATAACTCTTAAATCCGATTTTGCACATTAAAATAAAGTTGGATCCTTAATGGTGATGTTTAATACCTGAAAACTGTCAATACAATGGCAGAGCAGGACATTGTCATTATGAATATCTGCATTTTGAAAAATAAATTGTTTAATTTAACAATGGATTTTATTTATTGATGAATTTTCCTTAAGGTCTCAGTGAAACAGTCCCGTGTACAGAAAGCAGAACATAGTGACTCAGTGTGGCACTCACAACGAGCATGCGTGCGTAGTGCACTGTTGTCTCTTCCTGACAACTTGTCAGAATTGGTCGGTTCACATTCAGAGCCTTCAGAGACTTGTTAAAGTTGAGCACCGTCGCAATGGCAATTGCCGACTCAGTCCCCTGAAATTACAACAGAAAGATTACGGTCAGACATCTGAATGCACTAGACAGTTACTATTTATCAATTTAACTTAGTTGTCAATATTAATGTTTAATCTAACTTTTCTTTTCATTACTGAATTCCATATGTTGCTAATCTGTCTGGGATACCAGAGATTTTACCTTAAAAGAACTAGAATACAAACAGTGATACCTCATTGTAATTAAAATGCCTATGTAAACAGTTGCGGGAAGACTCACCAAGTCTGTGTCACCAATGTCAAGCTCGCGAAGTGTCCCATTCAGTTGTATGCACTCTGCGAAGTACATCCCACCAATGTTTCCCATCTCGTTGCAACTTGCTTGCAGTGACAGAAGTGAACTGTTGTTCTGTAACAAGCGGACTACAGAATGAAAACATATACAATCAAAAATACCTTTATTTATCCCTCATGGGGAAATTCTCTTGTGATGTTCAACACCTCAAGAAATAAAAAAAATGATTATACATATTTTAATCATGTATTCAATTATACATGATCAAAAGGAACATAATTTACATATCATAGCAATAATAAATAAATATATAATAAAAGCAGTTCATCACCTCAGGTCTAAGGGACTCCAGTGTGAGCAATAACAGTGGCCAGACATGCCTTGGGAGAGGGAGAGAGGGAAGGCAGATCGTTCATTTAGGAGAACGGAGGGAGGAAGGGATGAAGTAATGTTGATAGCGACTGAATCTCACTGACGCAACTGAAAATGATGGTGAGATGGCAGCATGTTGCAGCAGTGATATATGGGACCCAGAAAGTAATACGTAACAACTGAACAAAATCACACGCACACACGTAACAACAGATTACAAAAATTTGTTATCATGCAACAGTTTCGTATTTTAACCAACTCAATCAGTGGTGCTATCTGAAGAGTTGTGCGCTACTAAAATGGAAGTCTCCATTTTTTTACAACAGGTAGTAAAGCATATCAGGTACACACAGCTAAATATGTATACTTAACTATTATATTTCGTGTTACACAAATTAATTGCCAATTGGTACATCATAGGTACATATATGGAACAAACGGACATTGTAAAATGTGGACCTGGTCACTGGGATGGTGATATTGGCAGACTGCCTCCAAAGAGAACACATTACTTTATAGATGCAAGCATTACCCTACAGCCATCTTACATCAAGGTACAGTTATGACTTTGTAATCAGTTGTGTGTACATCATAACTAATTACGTTGGCCTTATGATTACAGGGAGATCATTGTGCACATGTGACCTTTCAGAACAGTGACACCTGTCATCAATACGACTGTGAAATTCAGTCCACTGAAGAAGGCTGTGAGACACCGCTGAAATATACGGAGAAACAAAAAGTTTCTTGAGAAATAAACAATTTACTAAATGTGTTTTATGGTGTTCTTACCTAACTGTCCATATGTTCTGTGAAGTTTCGTTAAAATGTCACATAATTCAATATACTGTATATGTACATTAGAAACAGTGACAATGGCCACATCAAAGTAATTTGATTTGAATCATAATAATATTGTATAAAAGAGTCATACTTACGTACAAGCCTTTAGTAATATACCTGGCTCCATCATCAGTCAAGAAGTTGCCCATCAGATTTAATTCTTTCAGTGTTGTTGTTTCCTATGCAAACAGAAATTGCCACATTAAAAACAATTTTTTTAATTCAGGAAGGGGAAATAAACAGCTCTATATAATTGTCTACAGAGAGCTTAGTTTGACCTACACCAGAGGGTGTCACTTGCGTTTATGCACAAACACACATACACACACACGTACATACACACACATACATACACATATGTATATATATATATATACACATATATTTATATATATATATATACATACACACAGTCACACACACATGGCACATACCACACACCCATACACGCACGCACACACCCACATGAACTGTTTGTCTAAACATGGTAGTAATTTTTTCAGGTTGCATGCATTTTTTATGTCATGCAAAAGCAATTAAAGTTAGTTGGAAAAATGACCTAAACCTGCAGTCATGAAATGTGTGAGACAATCGTTTTGTTTGTAAGCATCTACTACATTTACAACTAGCCTATCACATATACACAAAGTTAATTTCACAAAATATTCACAACAGATTTTTGAAAGAAATGTTGCAAACCATACGTAAAGACGTTCCATAGAAGCCATGGACATTTTAGCCAGAGTGTGCTGTCATTTACAGGCTCTGTCTGTTCGTATGTGTTGAGTCGACTTTTCCAGAAATAGCACAGCTAACCATAATAATGTTGGGTCTTTTTTATATGAAACAGACGTCATTCCTTTAAAAGCAGAGATGATTCTAAAAATGGCAGGGTTTGGCTGAGATATATATGTTGGAAGTTAAGCACATGCAGACTGCGTATTGGGAAAGATCAACAGAAGTGTGACTAATTAGATATATGACTGAACCCACCGCAAGCAAGAGGCCGAGATACTTGCAGCCGTCATCTGTGATGTGGTTATATCGCAGGTCAAGACTCACTACACATGGGTCCTCACATAGTGTCTTATACAACAGCACCATGTCAAGGTCATCAAGGCGTAAGATGGCTTCTGAGTCAACCACAAGTTTGTTGTTTCCCGCAAGGTACAAACGCACAGATGTTGTTGGGTATCTGTAACATAGCACACACATGTATGCACTGTGACAAACACACAGATTTGCTCTCAGTAATGCAAAGATTAAATGAAGCATGACATGGATACCGGCAATAACTATACATGCTGAGGCAGCACTATTCCAAAGTGCTCTAAAATACAATATATGATTCCAGTTCCTCTGATGTTTGCAGCATTTGGCAATGCTCTGTTGATGACTAGTCTGCATATTGTGTGCTTACAATGCTATTAAATTATTTTATGAGGTCCTGTTTAACTATATAGTCAGCATTTTCCAGAACATTGTTGCCAAGCCCAGCTGAGGGAGTCATTACCAGGGTGCTTTTTGTCCTCAGTGTTTCTTTGATATACCAAATTGAGATGGGATCAACTTTATGTGAATCTCTGAGCCTGGGACACACAATCCGCAATTCTGAGAGCCAGGTAGTTATACCAAAAATAACATTATTGAACCCAGGCCACCAGCAAGACAGACAGCATTACACTATTTATATTTCCCATTTAGTTCCTCTAGCAAGGCTGTCTAAAACATCTCCATTTTTTAAAAACATATCAGCCAAGGCAAAACATTGATTGTATTAAATTCAAGGGTGAAGGGTCTGAGATTTAGCATGCTGTCTGTAAGAATAGGAAAACATCAAACATCTTATCCGACGCCTTACTTGCGCTGTATTTTGACCTCCTTCTTTAGCACCCTCATCACCAGGTGGCTGCGGGTCGCACCGAGCTCCCTGCATACCTCTGCATACTTGTCAATGATCCCCTGGATGTCAGCCATTGTGACACTGTCACAGACCAGTCCTACAATAGCATGGCCCACCATTTCAGTTCACATAAACTTCAAAACTGCAAGTTAATTTTGATAAAAATAAACTAATATCCATGACAAGATTATTAAACACATTCAAAATGTCATTGGCATGTAGCATTTCATAATAGAAGTCCTGTCCCGGCACCACTAGTTATAGAAACAATATGCCAAATGGGTATAACTGTATCATGGTAGGACAAATTGTTAATGACTAAAGTTACAAAATGTATGCATGATGATTATGACAACTCATCCTCTCACATCAGGGGTTGCTGTTGCTGATTACATTCAGTCGTACCCCTGGCCAATCCTGGGGCCATTACAAAACTCCTCTTTTAAACTCAGCCAATCGGAATCGCTGGTGAGGAGTGTGGTCGGCCTCCTGTCACGTAATATATTTTGGGTGAATTCAGCCACATGCTGTTTGTGTTACATGCAAGGTTTGTGATGTAGAAGCAAATATTAGTATACACAAAATAATAATAATAACAATAAACATTATTTATTCACAATAACCTAATAAAATGTACATTTTATCTGCCTAAAGGTCGTGGCTACTAACGCAACTGTACATACACTAAACAATTGATTACCTAATAAATTGCGTAATGTGTTAAAATATAGTGAATAAAAAAATGGAATTAGAATTAAAAAAAACTAAACAGGATAAATAGCATTAATCAACAGAATAAAACATTTAGTAAAAATGTCATTGCATCGTATGTCACTATTGTCTAATTAAAAACATTATGCGTATAATATGCCCTCTTAATCACAGAGAAAGTTCGAGTTTCTTATTACTAGTTCTAAGCCATTCCATATTTGGGAACCATTTACAGCAGTAGAGTTCTTGAAGAAGTTGGTCCATGCTCTTGGGACATACAAATCCCCTCTTACATTTGACCAGGTTTTTCTGATTGAGACCGATTTGAACAATGCACACATAAAGTCTGTATTTCACGCACCCCAGTAATAGCAGCCAGTTTACTTGTTTCAACAGTGGATCACTGGGAGCCCTGTATTCAGAGTCTGTTAGTATTCTGACATTACTAGCATGTCTTTGTAGTTGTAAATGCACTCTGATTAGTTTGCATTGCCCCAGAGTGTGCTGCAATAGTCCATGTGTGGTAGAACGCAGCTGTTGTAGAATGTTTTCCTTGCTTGGTATGGAAGGTATTTTTTATCCTGCACAGAAGTGCGAGTTTTCTGGAAATCATGTTGTGTGTCTTTTGTATATGAGCAATCGAGGTGAGGCAAATATCTGCTTGAGGCCCTTTGAACACATGGAATTTGTCTCCCTTGATATATATTGATATCCTTTTTGTCAAGATGTTGCCACTTTTGCAGGGTAGTGAAGGGTCCTGTAGCTCATTGATTAGCTTCAGTTCTATTTCCTGTACGTTCTTCCCACAGGCACTGATGGCGGAATCGCCAGTATAAATGTCCACATTGCTTATGGGTTTTGCACTCATGGGCATATTGTTCATGAACACAATGGTCCCAAAATAGAGCTTTGATGGACTGATGATTAATTGTTATTTCACACTGCTCCGATTGTTTGCCCTTGAACAAGACTAACTGTTTGTGTTCTGACAGATATGATGAGAACCATCGCATCGATTGTTGTGAACATCCACACATGGCCAATTTTATCAGCAAAACTGCGTGGTTCACAAGATCAAAAGCTTTACGCAGGTCTAACAGCACTACCCCTTTCACAAGTCCTTTGTCAATCGCCATCGCCCACTCATGCACCATGTGGTTCAGTGCTGTCTCACATGAGTGCTTAGCATGGAAACCTGTTTGGCCGTCCTGCAGCATGTTGTGAAACATGAGATAGGTATATGTACAGGCTTTTATGCACATGTCTCTGCAATATCTTGCTGAGAGCACATAAGACTGATATCGGTTGATAACTGCCCTTGTTTTCAGTAGGTCCATTCTTGTGTATCTGGGTAATTTTCCCAAGTGTCCACAGCATTGGAAATTTTCCACTCACAATGCTTTTATTAATGAATGGACGCTGTGATGGCAGTCGCAGCTGCTTTCAGCAGCCTAGCACTGATTTTGTCGGCTCCTGTGGATTTGTCATGCTCTGCATATACACCATTTGCTTTTTGATTTCTGGTCCCGAGAATGCTGTGTCTAGCTTGTCAGCGACTGTTCTATCAGCTCCTCCATTAATTGGGCTGACAGGTATTTATACTGGAATTCCCAGAAATGTTTTATCTGTGCACATGTTGATCGAAATTGGTGCGAATATCGGTATTTGTGCTGTCTTCACGGGTGGGGCAGTCAGACGAGTATTCTTCTGAGTTCTGGCCTAAATTAATTATTAGGGCTTTTAGGGCTTTTGATATTTTTATGTGTATGCGTTTGGAAAATTAACCATTCTACATCACTTAAAAAAATTCTGTAGTACACACAGCTAGTGCATTTGCAAGGGGTAGTTTGTATGGCAAACAACCGGCCCTACCCCCTGCCAGTCTGCTCTGGTTTGTACAGTACTTGTGAATTGAGTCTGACTTTGTGTGAGAACTGTTATTTTATATAACATTAACAGTATACTGATCGAGTTAAGTATGTCAACTTCAAATCTCTCTCAGATTCAATTCAAGGATTTAAATATTTGAAGTGAACCATAATTATGAAACATAATTGAAGACCCGCCTACCTTAATTTTCAGTACGAGCAAGCTAACCTCATTAATATATAAAACCTCAAACACTGAATGTAAATACTGCTCGTGTTCCTTGTTGCTACAACAATGCGCGCCTCCTGCGAAAGCAGTTTAACCTCGTTTTAAATCGAGTACCGTAGCGCCATCTATATTTTGGGCGATAATAGGTTACAGACGGTGGCAACATGGCAGCGGAAAGCCGAGAAACGAAGACACAGTTGTCAAGAAATCTGCTTGGAATGAAAGTTAGTAATACAGTAAATAACAGTGACGTTACATTCGTTATGCTTAATGTTTCTGATGTGTTACCTTTACGTGTAATTTATGATAATCTTAATTTGGGAGATGTACGAATTTAGGTTGGTATATTATCGCCCATGCGCCGTAGGCTGTCACTGTCAAACTCGGTCGGTTGCAATAATGAATGGCGGTCGAGCTTATGTGTTTATTCGTCTGCCATTATACGACCAACAATGGCAATGACATGGTTTGGCTAGTAATTTTTGGGGGAAATGAGACTTTCGCTTAGAGTTAGAGTTACTCCAACAAGATTTTTCTGCATTGGATCTTTACTTCTCCTTGCATAGATGCCAGATAGCAGGGATAAACGGCCTAAATAGCATCTAGAGCTTCAAAACAACACAGGCATTGCAATTCATGCCCCGATTCCACCAAACGACAGCCCAACATGCTAACTGTTGTCACTGCATTTTGTAATATAATTTTTTTCAACTTCCTTTTGCCTGTTTCTAGATCCTTCGGATAATTGATAAAATATTGTTTGTTTTGGAATTATGTTGCCATCCATGCAATTCTTGTGACCTGTTCATCTGAGGTTTGTTTGCGTGAGTATGGAATGTTTGCTGTTTTTAGTATGTCTTTGATTATAATATAGTTTCTCCATATTAATCCCATCATGGAACGGAGGTGTTTCATCATATGTATAGCATAGTTGTTTACAGTACATAATTCAGCATGATGAAAACTGTTGCTCTTACACACTGGTTGTTACACTTTTGCTTCATATAAAAAGTAACTATTGGGTTTTGGTAAACTTGGAGTGACAATGCTGTCTTGTTGTTCTTTCAGTTTATGCAGCGGAGTGCTGCACGGAAGGAATACGAAAAGAATGAACTTAATCAGCAGCGGGTCATCGATGATGAACACTGGGTTCTCGACATACCAACACTAGAACAGGACGAGTGAGTATTACTTTGAACAAGTTGTTGGCTATAATCATTGAAACGTGAAGATAAATAGCATTTCAGTTCTGATGCATCTGTCACAAACTTTTTTCTAACCTGAATGTTGGGTTATAACAAAGTTGTACAGTAAAAAATGATGTACCTGATGCGTCACAGCAATACAATAAGATACCATAAGATTCAGTTTAAGACAATATTTTTGTTAGTACACTGTAGTGCCTTGTGTCTTGACAGCAGTTGTCCCATGCTATTTAATTGTATACAAGGTGATCCACTTTTGCTCTATGTGAGCACTTCGATAGTTTCATGTCCAGCATAATTGCTGGTGTTAACATTTTGGTGTAAAAGTCGGTTATGTAATTTACTCTGCAGTTAAACTTACAAATGGATTTTGTGTTTTTCAGGAGCCAATACGTTGTAGAATCTAGCTATGCCAAGCTAAATTCTTTGCAATTTGGAAGGCAATCATACCAGAAGTTCAATCCAGAAATCGAGGTAATAATCAATTACAATCCATATGACTGCTGAGAGTGACTACATTATAAATATTATATGCTGCAGGGCTGTGCCAGAGTACTTTGAAATATACTTAAGTACAAACACAAATACTTTTCATTGACAAAGTTAAGTACAGAACAAGTACTTCACTGATGTACTTGTACTTTTGGAGCCCCTTTTGTATTTAACGGACAGAGTTATAAAATTATAATGTCGATATAATTGTTTTTGTGAGGGAGATAATCGGAGTATTGTTCTGAGCCCAGTGTAATACAGACAATATGAAAACAATTGATTATTTTTCAATCCTTCAACAAGATAGATACACGACATATCTTAATGAATGTTTTTCGATTTTAATCTTGCAGAAACTGATGCAAATTAACAACGCAGAGAAAGATCTAGCTGAGGCTGAGGAACGAGAGAAGGAAATAGGAGTATCAGACGATGAGATGACCGAAAGGTGAGAGAGGTCCTTCATTGGAATTCCCTGTGGCAATTCTCACGTATGACTATTTGTGTACAGAATGTAATGATTTTACATTAGCTGTAAAATTATAGAGGTTATGGTTTCCCACTTATTCTAACACTAATTTGTAAAAATAAGTAGGAAGTGTTCATTGTTGGGAGTGTTATGTCTATGCTGTATTAGTTAGGGAGCAAAAGATAGACAAGACTATGGAGCAACAATAACATCAGTCTACCAACAGGGTAAAGACACATACTTTTCATAGGGTTCAGTCCGCTGACTTTGTAGTATTTGAAAGTATAAATTTAACAATTAGCAGGTAAAACATCAATCTGTAAATACGTATTAGTGTTTGGGTGACATTATCTGACACTTGTGTGTGCTTGCATTGATCATCCATGTGTATTTTTAAATACATTCAAAATAATAATCAGCATTTCATTAGCACCATAATCCACTTTGAATATATAATATAAACATTTCTGTAGCTCTTTTATTCCACCTTGATAGTACGCCAAGCAGTGCCCTATAAAGTTATACAATTGCAACACTTTTTCAGATATTCTTCACTGGTTGGAACAATCTCCAAGAAGTTTGCAAAGAAACGTCACAAATCTGATGGACAGATTAACACAAGCAAAGACACAGATACCTCATCAGCCAAACGGATGAAGAAGAAACATAAAAAGCAGTTTATGAAACCCAGCGATGATTGACATAAAAATTAGTTTAACAAAACATGTTAGTTTTTTAACTGTTTGAGTATATGTAATAAACTTTATTTATGCATGCATTTTCTTTTATTGTGTGTCCTAGATGTGCAGTGGTTTGTCAACATTGTACAGCAGGGCTTTATCCAGGATAAAATTATTGCCAGTCACACGTTTTGGTGGACACATGGATGTTAACTGTTAAGCCAGTTTACAAACTTTTAAATGTGTCTGATGACCTGAAATGGACTCCACAAACACACACGTGACACCATTTTCACTCACTTCCAAGGCACAACTAACAATATCTGTGGTTTTGGAAGACTTTTGGTCCTTCATTTTTTACCCGTCCACCCATATTTATATTTCTACCCATCCATATTCGTTTTTACCCATCCAAATGATGGGTGGGCAGATCTCTACATAAAGCTATGTTGTACAGAAAACACTCTATTATGGTGAATTTTTTGACTTTAATAGTTCCTTAGTTAACATTATTATATTACGTGTGCATATTGTTGGACTCTTCGTTGTAACTGGGAAAAGTTTACAAGATATATGTAAGTTTAAGCTGTATTCTACTAATCTTCGAGAAGGTCCATCCTTAATTGCAAGCCAGGGCTGTTTGTCATGCAAACTAGCCCTGACAAATCCCATGCGAGAAGTACATAATTTAGCTGGGTCAAACTAGTTTATTGATTTTGACGATTATGACTGAGTCACCTGTGAGAACAATGCAAATACCCCACCTCTTGGGCCAACCTCGCCAATGGAGGGCTATTTGTCATGCAAATTAGCCCTGGCAGAAGTGCATGATTTTATTCCAGTCGAACTAGGTTTCTGACTTTGCCAGTTGTGACTGCTTCACTGATGAGAACAGTGCAAATACCCGCCAAAGTTTAAAGGCAGATAAACAATTTCTGGGAATTCCAGTATAATTAATGACCCATCTGTCAATCACATAAGCAGCTCAACAGTTTGTGTATTCCGGTATTTGCTTCTACATTGCATCTACAAGCATTGCATGTAGCACGCACAAAGTGTGGCTGAAATCACCCAAACTTGTATCACCCTTGTTGTGATCAACTATTTCATTCGCTGAGTTTTATGTTCAGAGTTTTGCAAAGGGATCATCCAGTGGTATACCATTGTCTGGTACTCAGATAATCAGAAACCCCTGGCGTAGCCAGAGATGGCCCCTCTAATCTCAGAAAATTAGGAGGGTATGGTACTGAGGACCTATAAATATATGGCAAAGTGATTCATAGGGTGGCAATGTAGAGAGAAGATACTGGCTTTTGCAGTCACAAGATCCTCAGGAATGTTTTACGCTAGTGTCGCCACCTCGTGGATACATGAATAATACGTTTTTTGATCCTGTCGAAGTCTCGTGATTCTGCAGCAGGACTAGTATTTCTGCAACAGTTATTCTAAGTTCTAAAGCACACGATGTAAGCATTAGTGTATTTGTTTATTTTCCACTTACACATTTACTGTGCCTTCTTTAGTACAACCATAGATATAAATAGAACACACCTGTAGTCTATAGGGGGAAAGATTAATGATCTAACTCTGTGACTGTGAGTACAACTGACATTTAACCTGCTGAGGGGACATTGGTACTGTTCGGACTTCGGTTCATTGCGTATTTCTAATATGGCAGTGGCTACGCGTACGTGAGCCGTACGTATAGGCGGCCACTCTAAAAGTACGGCATTCATACTGCGCATGCGCAAGCTTTTATTTTCGGTTACATGAAATGTATTTTTAGCATCGTTTATCTAAGGTACGGCATTCGACAAGCGCATGCGCATGATTTCTATACGTGAGCCTTATCTTTAGTAGCTGCCAGTTCCAAAAGTTTCCCCGCACATGCATGTTTATATACATAAGCTCTATTGCTGTATCTTTAGAACTCAGATCTAAAAGTAGGCCTAGGTGATTTTTTTCGCGCGTGCATGCCGTATCTTTAGCAAACAAATGTAAAAGTATATATAATATGTGAGTTTTTTTTACGCGCATGCATGTTGATGTACGTACGAACGGAAGCTCTTTTGGCAATCAGTTCTAAATATACGTGAGATTTTGTGCGTGTTATTTTTTCGCAAGTTGACATAATAATGTAGCCCTTTGGCAGTCAGTAAATCTAACAATGTCGAACAAAATCGCTCCCTTGTGTAATTCCGCTGTACCGATGCGACGAGACGGACGCAGCATGCTTGCGCAGAATTGAAAAACAGGATACGCGCGCATCCTCACGTACGGTTAGGCCATGGGTCTAAAGATACGGCTCACGTACGCGTAGACACTTCGCAAACTTCGTTCTAGTATCGGTCAGTGACCGATAGCGACCGGTCAGTGACTGGTCAGCCTATGGCTATTGACGTCTCAAGTCACATAATTATGTCCTAGACTAGGGATCTGCAAAAAATCACTAATAACTTTACCATGTTTATGATGGTGCACGTTGTCGTTGATTGTATGTATACCTACGTAAGTTTATTAGCAGATTGACATATGTCATATATAGTACATATTTCTAGAGCAGATCTGTTTATCAACCTTGACATGTCTCTTGGCGATTTTTCTCTGTAAAAAATTAATAATAAATTAAAAATGAACCAGTCACCACAAGCAGTGTATTGTATTGATTAGCAAAGGAAATCTCACTATACCAATGTTTATTGTAAGATCTCGATGCTCAAATTAGCACATAAATACAAAATATTAACCTCATTAGTGAAGATTATATATTTAGATATACATTCACACCTAATTTTTAATATTGTCTTTAAATAGTATCGTGTTCAAAGATGCAGTTAGGTTATGTATTAGAGTACTAAAAAATGACGTCATTGCGTAAGCACAATCCTGAAAAAAGTAGTAAATTTGAATCGACTTAGCTACAATGCGCTACATGCGATTTGTATGAAATGTTCATGGTCTTATTAAATATTCATCTAACTACTAGCCACAAATGTGTAATTATCCGAACATATCACAATATATTCACTCACCAAAATGAAATAACTCACTTAATTTTTTACAATTCACATGGTGGCATTCTCTGTCATCTTAGGTCTCAGAAAAATGTGGTTTCACCATCATACGATTAATGCGAGGTTCTTAAAAGGAGCTTCCCATGTTCTCAGCCTATTGGACACAAATTGCAGCCGACCTGCCGACGTGCCCCTAACAGATTTGCAGGTCCCTACCACCAAGATGATATATGGCAACATGGTCAATTATAATAAATTGCAGTTATCGTACTGTCTACACTGTAGGCATAGTTAAGTTATGTAGTGCTACTAGAACAACCCACTAGTCCGTACACTAGTAAAGATAAGGACGTGCTAGTAAAACTTCCTAATAACTAGTCAGGTTGTCTAGTAAACGTCAGTGTGTCATCCACCCCACCCTACATCAATCAATCAAGCCTTTGTAGTCACAGTGACCCAAACTCATCAACAGGCTGGGGATGTAAGTAAATCCCAAGTCATTAAAAGTTGATAAGTAGCTTCATTTATTGATAAATGATGACAATTTCTTAGGCATGGCCTCCAGCTTAGAGTGTGTCTGAGCATTACATGTAAGATTAATGGTTCTTTGATGTCTAAAATTGTCTAGTGTGATATTTTTATTTAATACAGTCCAGTAGAGCAGTTTTCATAACACTGTAATGTGAGGTAAATTTCAAGAATTTCCAGGAAAATTGATAATGGTAGGGTGGTACTACCAGTCAATGAGCGCAACTGCAAATTTATTTCAATTGCAGATTTTTTTTAATACAGATCATATCTTCACTTTATAATTAATTATTTTTGTTATTTCTGTATTATTTATTTGTTACCTTTATGAAAAGTGCATTGTTTTTTTACTGTGGTTGCAACATATACTGTTTTTTAGTTTTAAAACAATTTGTAACAACTTAAATTTGGATTTTTTATGTTTTGCCAGACTAGTAAACCTTTTGTAAGACTAGTAAACTTTTGACTTTAGTCCCGCTGTCTAGTAAAATAAATGCCAAAGTTCTATCCGTGGTTACATATTAACTGCGCCAGCGGACTGACACTCGTTACTTGTCTTGGACTCAGGGCAGATCTGAAGTTCAGGTCACTCTCCAGTGTCCTGTCAGCTGTCACCCCAGGGAGCATCCAGCAGCCATTAGTAAGCTGTCTGAACAGTTGGCAAGGATTTTTAAGTTCTATGATATACCACTCTACCACAAACCCATCAACACTGCGAGGTCCTTGCTAGCTGGTGCACCCGAAAGACAAAAAAAAGAATTCCAAAAAGAGATTGATTGATGACACAACATGCTACTGCTTCACTCCCTCATTATATCACGACTTGACTATGGAAACAGCTTTCTCTATGGCTTACCAGACCAGTTATTAGACAAGCTGCAGAGAGTACAAAATGCAACAAAAAGCCAGTCATTACAACCATGTAACACCAATTTTAGAGACTCCATTGGCTTCCCATGCGATATCGCATTTAACATAAGATAATACTAACAACGCACAAAGCCAGTCATCTACTTCACCGATCTACTTGTGTTCTACCAGCCAAACAGAACATTGCAATCATCATCAGTTGTACACTGGTTGTACACAGGGCACATCTTCGCCAGTATGGTGATCAAGCTCCTCACGTATGGATTGATCTCCCACTCCCACGCAATGTGCGAAAATGTGAACCAAACCACCAGTTTAAAAGACTCCTTAAAACACACTTATCCAAAAGAGCTTTTTACTCATAGACTTTGACGGACATTTAGTATTATTTATTGTTACTTGATTGGACGTTTTATGTTTTTCAGGATTTACTTATTATTCTGAGCTGTTTTTAATACTCCTACATTCATGATATTTTTCTTTTTATAAGTGTATTTATTTCTTAATAATAATTTTAATTGAATATTTGATGCCATTTTTTTATGATCTTTAACTTTTAATTTGTTTTTTGTTTTGTAACAGCGCCTTCGTACAGGGTAACTTGGAATTACGGCGCTGTAGAAATGCTTTTATTATCATTATTATATTCACCTGCCATGTCCTTCTATGTTTGTTCTCAGCAACATGAAGTTAGCCGATATATATTTGAAGAGGGGTTTAGCCCAGGTATATATGGAAAGGGGAGGTGTGTATTTGTTTTTGGTATGGGGGCTGGATATAAAATTATGGATGGGTGTATACCATATGGTGCAAAACAGGGTTTTTAGAAAAAAAGTTCATTTGTTTTAAAGTTGGCAAAAAATCTGCGACTACTGGATACTCCCTCAACACCATCGTTTGATGTGATGATCTGAGCCAACATTGTCTCTCTCTCTCTGTCTCCTGTCTGCATGACTGGAGACAGAGCGACATGACAGATATGCTATGACGGAGAGTTGAATCAGACAGCGGATTGGTGCTGAAGCTGTGGCATAGCCTCCCCAATATTTGTTCTTTCCAAAGTAGTAGTTACGACCAGGCAACTGTTTAAACAGTTTCAGTATGCAGACAATGAATAACTGAGCTGAGTAAAGGAGTGTGTGTGTATTTGTATGGTTTTAAGCACCCAAACAGTACAAAGTGTATGTTTTGGTACTTATAAATAAGGAATGTGTTTGTGTTTCTTGTCCAGGTTCGACTGTCTGTCTAACATTTCGTGTCCTTGGTGTATTGGCGGAGTCTCTGTCATCATGGCTGTCGTCATTAGATACGTGTTTCGCATGTTCAGGTAAATAACTCTATCCATTAAAACACATCACAAGATAATAACTGACAGTGTCTTGCACCATACCTTGACAAACAAGTCAAACAAGTCTGAGTTACCAACTGAATAAGAGCAATGTTTATCTTAGAATAACATGTAACTTTTTCACCAACTGATTAGGAGCAATATCTATCTTAGAGTAGCATGTAACTTTTTCACCTCTATTCTTCAATGCTAAGAAAAAAACAGCTCTATGGTAGATAACCTTAACATATTCAAATCCGTGGGCAATAGGCATAAGGATTATGAATAGTATTAGTTTTATTACACATGCATGCATATTGAATATGTGGATACGTTATGCTTTTGTAATAGTTTGCCTTCGATTACAGCCATATCATTTCATTACACTTATAGTTTATTACTGCACAGAAAATACCTTTGATGATTTAAAAACAAGTGAGGGTGTAGTGTAAAATAAATAAATATAACCTACTTGAATTATTATGTGAAAAAAGCATTGTTAAAATTCACGAATATATTATTGAAGTAATTTCACTTGATTTACGATTGTGATTTGAATGTGATAAATGTCATACATTTATGTGTAATGAGGTTCTTCCTCTTCACAGACCTAAGGCATATGTAGGGACGACTTGTCCCCCGGGTACTGTGCTCCTACACCAATACCCTCGGGGTGATTGGGCGCCAAGTGTATCGCCCTTCCCAATCAAACTGGAGACTTACCTGAGGATGGCTAACATACCTTACAAGGTAAGTGAGCTGATTGGATTGTCTTGATGATTGATTTCCTCTGCCGTTAATAATTGCAAATGTATAACGGGTTCATTGTAAGCTCATGTATGTTCAAGATGTACTGTATCAAAACGTGATACATAAGGACTTTTCCGCTGCCTATGTCTTGCATAATTATGCATAAATTGGGCAATGTCTGCGCAAACATCCGATCAATAATTGTATTTACACAAATACTTTTGAAGCAGACTGCCATGTGCATGGTTAATGGTTTTATGCAGTCTGATTATGTTGAATATTTCTGCATGTGTAATGAACCATGCACCAACTGTTAATAGTTGTTAATTCTGTCAAGTCCATGGGGGGCTCATCTGAATCGTCCCCAAAAAGACTCTTACCCAGATTCATGATGGCTGATGACATTGGTGTCTAGTTATGTAGGTGAGTGTAGCCTGAAGATAATTCCGATGTCACATTCCTCGTTTAGTCTCATTTTGTAGAATCACTTTACGGTTAAGGCGTCAGCAAAGGGGAAGTGTCCGTGGATGACCTACAACGGGGTTGACGTGGCTGACTCTCAGTTCTGCATTGACCTCCTCAACAAGGAGTTCTCTGTCGACCTCAACAAGCATCTGAGTGCAGAAGAGAGAGCAGTGGCCCTCGCCTTCAGGAAACTCATTGAGGAAGACCTATACTGGTAAGAGTAACACATTTTCATTGTGAGAGCGGACGGACGGACGGACGGACGGACGGACGGACGGACGGACGGACGGACGGACAGACGGACGGACAGGCATGTAAAAAAAGCTGACTATCTCTGACCTGCAGTACTGACGGACGAACATTTATTTGAACCATGCAGTCATTTTACAAAATAAACCAATTTACGTTTTATACGTAATTACCTCTACACAATTTTTTTTAGAATAACATGAATTTGCAGAGTATGAAAGGCAACTTACTTTGCATGGTTTGGTCACCATCGTAAATTAGTCTCTCATAGCATAAGCTTTGAAATCTAACAATATGTTACATACATGAGTAGTTGTATAACTTGTATATATTTTATTTACTAAGATATGGCTGTCCATACTAATTTAAACTTGGCAAATAAAATGTACGTATGCATGTTTTTGCAACTTTTCTTACTGCGCAGCATGGTAGCATTTGGCTGCATTGAACAAATTGTAAGCATTTCATTTAAAGAAACTTTTCGAAAACAGTTTTTTGCATCGTGTTTATTAAACATGTGTCAATAGTGATACTCCTCATACAGATTTGATTTTTTTGCAGCAGCACATTTTGTTGAGCACTTCATGCAGCACTAATGTACTAATGTGTTTATGCACTGGTGTTTATTAACTGAGACTTATTTCTGTCTGCGTTCCACTCATCACTGCGTGTAGTTACATGTGTTGTTGACGTCACCTAAGGTGTGGGCTGCTGGAGCGTTGGGTGTATGGAGACAAGCACTACGTGGCCAAATTGGTGAAGTTGTCGTACATGATCATCGTGTACATCTCGTATAAGCTCGGTCGGAATGCGTGGGCCCATGGCATGGGCAGACACAGCCCTGAGGATGTCCGCAGCGTTGGAAAGATTGATCTACTGGCTTTGTCAACCTTCCTTGGTTAGTTTGCTGCTGAGGTGTAATCTTATGCCAGTACATCAAACTACCGATACATCATGATAGTCTATGATGATATGGCACTGTATGTAGTGATTGCCAGTATCAATTGTACATTGAACTGTCAGCATCTTCAGTCAGTGTTCATAAACATGCTTTTGCCTTGTTTATTTTGTTAAAGGGCCAGCTCCTCAGCCCAGGATTGGGAGGGCAGTAATTTGTAATGGGGAGTTTGCTGTCTAGAACAGGGGAATGTTAAACATCAAAGGGTACTGTGGTTAACTCTGCTCATCTCAGCATTATTGGCAATCAATTTTGTTTTTAAACTGGATGTTTTGTTTATCATTTGAACATGTTGCAGGTAGAATCTTTCAAAATGCGAACATTGTTCCAAGTTTAATAAAATAACTAAACACAAATTGGCCGGCAGTAAACTTTCAACATGTATACTGTAGTCATAAGAATATGATATTAAGCGAACACATAAAACCTATGAGCTGGCTCCCTTGATTTAGCTATACTTATCTGTCAGCCAATCACCAACAGTCATTGATCATAGCAACAACATTTGGAATAAATTGAACAATTTGTGGATTATTAAGGCAGCATTAACTGCCTTTTTCTTGTGGCAACTGCAAGTCTGACCACTGGTCTCAGGGCCTGTGTATTTATTATGTGTGACAGTTTTGTTTCATTTTCAGGCAATAAAACATTCTTCATGGGAGATGAACCAAGCGAAATAGATTGTGCCCTATTTGGTGCTTTAGCCCAGGTGAAATGGCACTTCGCACCAAATATCTACACACAACTGCTCAAGGGTATTGTGTTCTTTATATACAGAACAGTCATGGCACTCTTTCGCTGACATTCAGTTTACTCTTTAACATTGATTTCACTCCTTAACAATGATGTTGTACACCAAAAACTGTCCAAAAGTTTCATTGGTGTTTCATGGAATAGTGTCCCATCTCCCTACTGACATGAGAGCATGTTTTAAATTTTGAATGAAAAGTATTGAATTTAACTGAGATCCTGTTGAGTGATGGATTATTCTTAGGAGCATAATATTTTAGTGAAACAGTCCTCAGTCCACTGCATAACATCTCTATAGGATGCTGACATATTTACCAAGCGTATGCCCAATACATGTACATTACTAGTTTAGTGTTACTAAATCCAATGCTCTAAGTCAGTTGCATCTAATTGTATATCTATGTAAGCTTAATTCAAGTAAAATTAATTAGAAATTGGAACAGTTACCAGATAAAAGCATGCTTTTGCTGCCATTACTCTGGCGAATAAAGTTAGGATCTGACAAGTGTTGCATGGTGGTGACTTTTTGGCATGGTCTGTATTTGCAGATGAACTTGTGAACCTGTCGGACTATTGTGAGCGGATGAAGGATCGCATCTGGCCTGACTGGGACGACTGCATCACTCATGGTGGGACACGGACAGCAACAAAGTAACCCAACCGTGTCAGTGTTTACGAACATATGTGTGGCGCTCTACGAAAACCAGTCGGAAGTCGCTGAGCGTAATTCCCGGTAAACGCGTCACAAAGCTAAATATGAGTCATCTGGTCTATTTTGAGGTTTAATTCTAAGATTCACTTAAATTCTTTATTTATGCACTCCAGAAAGGATATCTTTGTTTTCAAAGTCTAAATAAAACTTTTTCGTGTTTTTGCAACATCGATGATAGTCTCTTTTTCGTACGTTATTTGAAATAGTTGCGCACTATTTCGCGAACGCTTACATCCATGATTCCGTATTCATCGTAGCCATGCGTCACATCGTTAGAAAGCTATTTTAAGTGCGGATTCCCCTAGCGGCAGTGCGCATGAATACAATGAAAATGGTTTGTGTGCGCATTGAATATTCATTAGAGTTGCTTTGTCTTCGGAAAGTTAGTTAGATTGGAGTGTTTTTGGTTATCGATAAGTGACTATTTACTGGATGTTACCGCCTTTTACATGTGATATATAAAGGTGAACTTTGTGTCGTGTTTTCGACACGAAGTTAGCACACTATCTTGCGTGTGGGAAGAATTTAGTGCATCGTTTGGATTTTACGAAAAATCCAAGATGGCAGCCTCCGTTGTGGATTCCGATGCAGTCGATGTTGCGGATTGTTTGAATGCGCTGTCTTCGGATGGCATGCGAGGTATAGCAAGCGAAGACGTGCTGGCTGATCTAGTGAATGATTACTTTGTCAGGCGTCCGATTAGCAACGAGGACGATGACAGAGAGTCGAGCAACGATGAAGATATCGATTCGGTTGTTGACATCGAGTCAGTTGTTGACAAGAAGTGAACAATAACGGCTCTTTACAGAGCCAACAGACACAAACAGCTCTTTTCAGAGCTACCCACATATTTGTGAAAGAGATTGCTATCATTGAGGTGTTTGTTTCATATGCATATCAATAATTTCCTTTGCCTATCAACTAAAAAAAACATTCTTCAAATTACAATTTGTTTTCAGATACCTTATTAAAAAGTTTAATAATTTCAGTTTCACCCACAATATTTGAATAATTTTAGCTAAATATCAACTAATTTGTATTGAGAGCTGCTGTTGGTTCCTATAGAGACTTGCAAACATTAGTGTTGGGCTTAAAATTGATGCCAATCATAGTCTGAAAAATTGCCAACTTTAAAAGTAAATTTTCTCCGTAAGTATTTTTTGACGGGTACCCTCTTTAAAGTATCATAACTTCAGTTGTACTTGGAATATCTGGATAAGGTAAACTGTTTTGGAAAGAGAAATTGTGCTGCTATCAGATTCAGCAGTAAAACAGCATTGTAATTTTTTGGCCATGTGACTGGTTTTCCCAGAGCACCACACATATTGCAAAAAGTTACATTTTGTTATCCTGCTGTTTCTAACATCACTGTGCGTTACAAAATGTTGTAAAAAATAGTTAATAAATAATTAAGTTAATAAAGATTAATATAATTAAGTTAAAACTATTGAGAAGTATGGATAGTGTAGTTGTTAGCACATCTGCCTTAATACAATCAAGATAGGCATGGTGTATTTGGTGTGATAACCTCAACATTGGGGACTGTGTATCCCTTGTGACTCGGGGAATCATTTTAATGTCATTCCTGTCTCCATTTGTAAAAGAACCACTGAGGGTGACAAGCACCCTGACAGTGACTACCCTCAATGTCAGGGTCGGCTTGGCATAAATATTCTGAAAAAGGCCGACTAGTTCAATGAGACGATTGTTTCAGATGACAGCGAGTTTGTTCAAATTTTGGATGCTGGTACAGAAAAAGCAGGTTTGCCAATATTGTTGTTTTAGGATCAACAATTTTGGGGATTGGATTTCAAAATTTTGGCATGGGTTTTCAGAATATGTTGATATTAAATCTGCATAATACTCAGATTTTGTGGCGACGTTTTGCTTGTATTGTCTAGTGAGAACCAAGGTGATGGTGAACAAACTGTTGGACTTTTTATGTGTTTTGGGGCTTGTTTGTTAAGAAGCCTACTTAATGTAACATAGTACTCATTAGTTAAGAAGTTGGCAATGTTTGTAGCGCGTGTTGGCGTCTCATGTGGGCTTCTGCTGAGGGAATGATGGATTGGGAACTGATGCACAATAAACCGAGGTGAATTTTGACAAAAATGGCCTAGGGCAATTGTACCACCTATTACTGGGCTCATTCAAACCCATGTATAAGTATAGTCTTTCAGATACAACTGATGCATTCCTTTATCAGTTAGCACAATTGTCTCCATTGCAAACTTATGCAATAAACATTTGTAGCAAAACTACTCTCACATTGTTTGTTTTCTATTTTTATTTATTGTCAACACGCATTGAAAAACTTGTACATTTTACCAATTTTACGTAAAATTGGAAGTTTCCTGTCCTTCCTGCAAAGAACCGGTCATCTCTTCATCTATAAAAATATCACCATAAACGTGGTACTTGACATAATGTAAATCCGATACAAAGCAACATAACATTTGAAATTAATTCTGAAAATAAAATAATACATTCCCATTGTATTGTAGTACAAGTTAATAGAACAGCTTGTTTTGGAAATCACCAGAAAGCAGAGATGACCAAAAACTAGGGCCACACTCGATAGTCTCCATGCAGAATTCATAGATCATGCCAAAACGCATATTCAAAAGATCAACATATTCGCCTCTTGTTTGTAGTGTATCTAACATGCATACCATCTTTAAAAAGTAATAGGAATTGCATGGTAGCATTCCATTCCATGTACCTTGCAACATTCACAATATCATGCAGTTATTGATGCCAGTTACATTAGAATTAAACATCCATTGTTAAGTAACACTGCTGAATGATGCCAGGTATGAGCTCGCGACACATCAAATATATTTCAGCTTATTAATAAATGTGTTACATGGAAGCCATATAAAAGGGGCCCAGCTACACCTTATGAAAAACTAATAATAAATGCTCTTGTACATGTAGATATCCTGTAGCTCTACTTTGTATACGCAGTTTGCAATCCAATAACTTTTTATTCACTGTATTACATCTGGAAGTAACCAAAAACAAAACAATATGGCACACTTATCAGGTGCCATCTACCCAAGATGCCAACAGTACAGTAACCACACAAAAATAAACAAGATGACGACTGCATACGTGCAAGACATACTGGCTGAAATCACACAACAAAAAACCACATAGTGCAACATATTTGGTCTCTCATTAAAGCCAATTAAAAACAAGATGTTTGATTTCAACAATAATGACATTTTCTGCAAGCCACGAGAGGCTGTTCTGGCAACACATAATTAGAAAATTGCTGTGCTTAGAATATCTGCTCCAATTACTGATGACCATTATCAGTTATTTGCAAAAAAAACCAGAATAAGTGAATAATTCCGAAAGCCGGCAAAACATGATATGGACAACAACACAATAGTTTCAAATCTTTTGAGATGTAAGATGTAAGTGCTCAGCTCAGTTTTTAAGTTTCGTTTCTTATGGAATGCAACGTGCTGTAAACCATTGAAAACGGTGACTGTATCTGGTTTCTTTGCAAAATCAGCCCAAGCGTGTTACTGCTCTATTACCAGTGAAAATACTCAAGTAAATATATCTGTGCTTACAACATAAATTATATGAGTGAGAAAATGGTAAACCTTCGACAAATTCATGCTGAAACGGTTGAATACAAATATGATACAAAGCAGATACGATTAATGATACAAAGCAGATACGATTAATGGAAAGTGCTTTAACTCTCAGAGTTTTGTCATATAACATTGGAACAAACCAAAAACACACACATTGCATTACCTGAGTGCTCAAAGTCACACATAGGCTCTGCTCTGTCAAGACAGATATGAAGTGAGAATATGATTAGCACAACTCTGAAAATTTGCTAATTCAGTTAGTTTGGAGAAAACATGCAATTTCCGACAAACAATAGACTGAAATCTGTCTCCCATCAATGTCTACTGGCTTTAGGTTTAGTGTCTGTGGAGGAATTCTGTTTGACATAAGACTCTGGTATAAGGGCTGTTTCATAAAAAGTCCATCACTAAACAAACGTTTTAAAATTTCAAAACCAACTTTAAGGAGCAAAATCACGCTTAAGAGTTCATAAGAATGTTAGCAAAACGGTCCCCTGGACCATGCGACTAACATGATCAATGAAACAGTGGGGAGACAGATTAAACAGATCCATTTTGATGACATTATCCTCAAAAGACAGGGGTGACAGCAGAACACTTGCCTGGCATTTACTTCACCCATAAATCATTGTACCCATTGGTACTTTGCCTCAGTTGCCTTCATTCAAGGAACAAGCTTTATTTAAAAGAACACCTCTTGGATATGCCTTTTATTACCTGTCTGGCTAGTGATGACAGCTAGTTACAGCCTGTTTCCATTACTAAAATGCCAAAACTGGAAATGTATCTTAAATCTAACACATTCAAGGTTTCAACCTGCTCACTAATGTTGCCATATCTGCTCCAAATCAAGTAAGTTTATTTCTTACTGTCTGATGGTATCTTGGAGCCTTGAAATATGTTTCATACCATAATTTAATTGGACAACACATTTTTTGAAAGGTTACTATGCCAGGGATGGTGTTGTGATAAGCACATCCCATTCAAGAGGAGGATGCCTGGGTAATGATCACATACAGTGTGCTATATTGAACAACAATCAAATGACGTTATTTACAGCATCCAACACTGAGAACACTCAGTGACTCAATCAATTTCTTCCATTGTCATTGTCCCGTTTCCATCGAGCAAGTCAGTGGTTTCAGTTTTGGGGAAGCTGATGGTCGTCGAGCCAATAGGTGGCGTGTCGAGGCAGTCGGGAACGTCAAGGGTCGGGGTGGTGAGGTCGACGGGATGGTCCCCACTGTACCAGTTGTCATCAAGGACGTTGTCAAAGAGATTCTGAATGTCTGTGCCTGCAGTGTACTGAACGAGTTCTTGGCCTGCAACCAAGGTCAAAGACAATCCACAATTAGTTGTTATATGCTGTTGTTGATGAACTGGTATATCTTGTATATATGTGACTCGTAGACAATTACGGTAATTTTTTAAATTTTAATTGTTGTAACTACAAAAGTTAAACCTTTTAAAATGTTTGCATACAAACATGAATCAATCATAATTTCAGCAAATCAGAACAAGGAACAATTGTGTTGCAGTGGCTCCTGGTTACCACTGCATGATCTCATTTACCAGTGGTGAAATCAAACGTTATGCGAGAGAATACGAACTGGTGTCACTATAACTTGTGTCTACTACACCAGTAAAAGGAGTGCACTGGAAGGCAGCAGGTTATGTACCACCTGTGCTGGTATCATAGAAACACGGAACAAGACAGAGAGGGAGTACGTACCACCTGTGTTGGTGTCAGAGAAACACGGAACAAGACAGAGAGGGAGTACGTACCACCTGTGCTGGTGTCAGAGAAACACGGAACAAGACAGAGAGGGAGTACGTACCACCTGTGCTGGTGTCAGAGAAACACGGAACAAGACAGAGAGGGAGTACGTACCACCTGTGCTGGTGTCAGAGAAACATGGAACAAGACAGAGAGGGTATACGTACCACCTGTGTTGGTGTCAGAGAAACACGGAACAAGACAGAGAGGGAGTACGTACCACCTGTGCTGGTGTCAGAGAAACACGGAACAAGACAAGAGAGGGAGTACGTACCACCTGTGTTGGTGTCAGAGAAACACGGAACAAGACAGAGAGGGAGTACGTACCACCTGTGCTGGTGTCAGAGAAACACGGAACAAGACAGAGAGGGAGTACGTACCACCTGTGCTGGTGTCAGAGAAACACGGAACAAGACAGAGAGGGAGTACGTACCACCTGTGCTGGTGTCAGAGAAACACGGAACAAGACAGAGAGGGAGTACGTACCACCTGTGTTGGTGTCAGAGAAACACGGAACAAGACAGAGAGGGAGTACGTACCACCTGTGCTGGTGTCAGAGAAACACGGAACAAGACAGAGAGGGAGTACGTACCACCTGTGCTGGTGTCAGAGAAACACGGAACAAGACAGAGAGGGAGTACGTACCACCTGTGCTGGTGTCAGAGAAACACGGAACAAGACAGAGAGGGAGTACGTACCACCTGTGCTGGTGTCAGAGAAACACGGAACAAGACAAGAGAGGGAGTACGTACCACCTGTGCTGGTGTCAGAGAAACACGGAACAAGACAGAGAGGGAGTACGTACCACCTGTGTTGGTGTCAGAGAAACACGGAACAAGACAGAGAGGGAGTACGTACCACCTGTGCTGGTGTCAGAGAAACACGGAACAAGACAGAGAGGGAGTACGTACCACCTGTGCTGGTGTCAGAGAAACACGGAACAAGACAGAGAGGGAGTACGTACCACCTGTGCTGGTGTCAGAGAAACACGGAACAAGACAGAGAGGGAGTACGTACCACCTGTGCTGGTGTCAGAGAAACACGGAACAAGACAAGAGAGGGAGTACGTACCACCTGTGCTGGTGTCAGAGAAACACGGAACAAGACAGAGAGGGTATACGTACCACCTGTGCTGGTGTCAGAGAAACACGGAACAAGACAAGAGAGGGAGTACGTACCACCTGTGTTGGTGTCAGAGAAACACGGAACAAGACAAGAGAGGGAGTACGTACCACCTGTGCTGGTGTCAGAGAAACACGGAACAAGACAGAGAGGGAGTACGTACCACCTGTGCTGGTGTCAGAGAAACACGGAACAAGACAAGAGAGGGAGTACGTACCACCTGTGCTGGTGTCAGAGAAACACGGAACAAGACAGAGAGGGAGTACGTACCACCTGTGCTGGTGTCAGAGAAACACGGAACAAGACAGAGAGGGTATACGTACCACCTGTGCTGGTGTCAGAGAAACACGGAACAAGACAAGAGAGGGTATACGTACCACCTGTGTTGGTGTCAGAGAAACACGGAACAAGACAGAGAGGGAGTACGTACCACCTGTGCTGGTGTCAGAGAAACACAGAACAAGACAGAGAGGGAGTACGTACCACCTGTGCTGGTGTCAGAGAAACACGGAACAAGACAAGAGAGGGAGTACGTACCACCTGTGCTGGTGTCAGAGAAACACGGAACAAGACAGAGAGGGAGTACGTACCACCTGTGCTGGTGTCAGAGAAACACAAAAGAACAAGACAGGAGGGGGGGTACGTACCACCTGTGCTGGTGTCAGAGAAACACGGAACAACACAAGAGAGGGAGTACGTACCACCTGTGCTGGTGTCAGAGAAACATGGAACAAGACAGAGAGGGAGTACGTACCACCTGTGCTGGTGTCAGAGAAACACGGAACAAGACAAGAGAGGGAGTACGTACCACCTGTGCTGGTGTCAGAGAAACACGGAACAAGACAGAGAGGGAGTACGTACCACCTGTGCTGGTGTCAGAGAAACACGGAACAAGACAGAGAGGGAGTACGTACCACCTGTGCTGGTGTCAGAGAAACACGGAACAAGACAAGAGAGGGTATACGTACCACCTGTGCTGGTGTCAGAGAAACACGGAACAAGACAGAGAGGGAGTACGTACCACCTGTGCTGGTGTCAGAGAAACACGGAACAAGACAAGAGAGGGTATACGTACCACCTGTGCTGGTGTCGGAGAAACACGGAACAAGACAGAGAGGGAGTATGTACCACCTGTGCTGGTGTCGGAGAAACACGGAACAAGACAGAGAGGGAGTACGTACCACCTGTGTTGGTGTCAGAGAAACACGGAACAAGACAAGAGAGGGAGTACGTACCACCTGTGCTGGTGTCAGAGGGAGGGACATCGGTAGTGAGGATGTTTGCAGTGCTTCCTCCAGCCTCGGGTGTGTTGAGGGTTGATCCCAGCTGTGACTCCTTATCCAGATGCTGCAGCTGTGAACAGAGAGAAACATCCAGGTCAGGGGTCAACCCAAACCTTTTATTCTAGAGGCCAAATCAAAAACATCTCAATCTACAAGGGCTCAAAAGTATTTTTTTAAATATCAGCTCAGGAAGTTTACCATTTACTTATTATCTTATGGGGGTGATTGCTAAACATCAATATTACAATCAAAAACATATTTACTTTGAGGACGTTTTGTTAAAGCCATCATTGAATAACATAAGGCTTATAATTTAAAATGATTAAAAAAGAAACAGAAAACACACAATAGAATAGTAAGCAACTATGCAAAGTGTAACTGTGTTGAGACTTCTAGCCATGACATCTGCAAATAACATGCGTATTGTGCAAGTGGATGAAAGCCACTAGCAGAGCTGGCTAGCTGCGGGGTGTGGCTTTTTCTAAACCAGAACGACACGAGATTAAACCTACGTGTGTCACAGCATTCTATCCAAATCTGTAATTTGTTAGCATTTTGGTGTAATTCCTTTATTTTTGACCAGCTATAAGTTGTGATCAATGGATTAGAGCCATATAATTCTCTATTTAATAAATAACACTGAATTTTCGTTTTATTAGCTTTGAATTTGGTATCTGTCATCGTGTATTCTCTGATTGGTATCTGCCTATAAATGTCCACAGCTCAACATTCTTTATTCAAGATAATCAGATTGCAAACTGTCATCATCATACACCAATTTGATCACCACAGTTTTTAAAAAGATCCAGTCAGCTGTCACTTGGGAAAGTGACAATGACGTTTATTTTAACTGACTTCTTTACTGTTTTGTGTCACGGATCTTGGTAACTCAACAACTGTCTGATAGTGCCTGTACCCAAGGGGTAGGGCACCCATTGCATTTACACTATTGCTAGAGCAAGTGTCTCAGCAGTAGAAAATGCACCACCCAAAGTGACCCACATGGACTAACATTGAGGCTCTGTGAAGTTGTGAACCAGAGAGAATTTGTTCACATCGCTGTGTGGGATTTTTTATGTATCCTGGCATACACATGAGTCTGAAGCGAACAATTAGTTTTTATGTCTTCTGGAAATTACACTACATTATGTTGTACCCGAGTCCCAAACTATATAACTCACTAAACTAACAGGCTCACTCCTGGAGAAATGTCTCAAAATCACAACAAACTCAGTTGTTAATCTTACCAGTTTAGGCAAGATAAATTATTACATGACAACAGCACCCTTGTTTCACCTAACTACATATGCACCAAGGGTATCGTGCAACAATACTTAGTGAAGCGCAAGCGTTAAGCAAAGCCGATAACAGTGCACCTGCTACCCAAGTGATACATGCGACTCTACCGTCTCTACACAGCTATAAGCATAACGAACACAAGACAATTCCTATGACATGTGACAAGTCTTAGCACGACTGACCAAGACACGAGAGTACATGTTGATCAAATAAAGAGGTTAAATTAGTAGTTAGGTTGGATCTGATCACAATGATTCTGAATGATAACACATTAGACATATTCCAAGTTAAAACACTCCAGGTTGTAAACAAAGGAACTAAAAAGAACTTGTTAAAATCTGCTGGAATGTGTCACTAAACTGAATGTAAAGCAACTGAAAACATAATTTGATTCACAGCTTTATGCACAGACCCGACCACCCATCATTTGGATGAGTAAAATCTGTTTGTGATGGGTAGACATGTCACTGGATGCAAAATAAAAAATAAGGAGCAAAAACGATCTTCAAAATCTTAGATACTGTCAGTTACACCTTGAAACTGGATATCACGCGTGTGTTTGTGTAGTTTATTTCATCTCACAATACACATCTCAACTGGCTTCCATGTGTATGAGTTAACATGCATGTGTCCTTCAGAGAAATATATCCAGCATAAAGCCCCGATTTGATTGCATAATAAAGCTACATCAAAACAACCAAAAAGAAACTCGGTACAATAATACAAGAAAAAGATATAAAAATAACTGACAAATATGTGATGAAATGGACAGTTCACCAACAATGCAAAGATGCCAGTAAGAAAGCCGAGCATTGCTGAATGGCTCCACCGCAAAAACCTACAGCATACGATGCTAGTTATGCCAATAACTTACCAAGTCTGAATTGAAAGTCATCGGATACTCTGGAGCAAATAACTGAAAAAGGAAATAAAAAATATGGCTCTCTCTCTAGAAATACCCAACGTTAACAAAATCACGGAAATAATTTCACTGCCCTTATATGATTTGGGGATATTTTGGGTTTTGACCACACATATGTGAAAGTTAAAAATACTAAACATCAAATTATTTGTTTCTTTTAATGTATTAAAATATTGTAATATACATAATAATATTGTGGGCTGCTGTGTAATATTCCAAGTTAGCTGCTTTATGAGCAGATGACAGGCTTTAAAATGTCCTTCAGTGGGATCCTTTACTTCCCCAGACAGAAGACACCAAGATACACATAAAGATGAATGAAATTGCCCAAATTCTGAAACGGCAGGTGAGGGTGTAGGTTCGAATCCACCTTCATTCAATAGTCCAGCTCTTCAGATTGGCCACTGTGCCACGTTTTAATTTAGTCTTTGGTAATAATTGCACATCTGATTGTGGTTGGCAACGTACGGAACATACCCCTGCAAGGGTGGACGAGTCGACGGTGTACTGACTCACTGCGAGTAGGTCCTTCAATAAGTCCAGTTCAGTCTGGAGACAGTCAACATGATTTGACAACTCCACTTTGTTACACTTGTGTCCACTACATTCACCGTCCCTGCAAACACCATGCAAGACATGGCTGAATACAAGAATACAATGGTTTAGGGGGGGGTAACAAAATTTTACGAGATTATGATGTAAATGACACAAATGTTCCCAAATTTGCAATCATGTTCTGTAGGGGAGTTGCCAAGATATCAAGACAGGTGAAGATCAAAATTTATGTTACACATTAGGTGAATAACTACACTTGAAATTAGGTGAATAACTACACTAAGTCTGACATTAAATTGAATTCACTTCTATAACCCAGATTGTCTGTATAAACCTTTGATTGTTGTTTGTACTGAGAAATACTTTGCTATTTAATCTTAATGCGTGGATTACAAAGGAAATCATGTTGACAGACACTTGCAGAAAAGACATAGAAATCGTGGGATTAAGCATAGATGGGTCAATGGACAGCATGGCATGGAAAAAGAAAATTACCAGCCATACTGATGACCCCAGATGACGGGAACATTTAAAGAAGAATCCTATTAAGGACACGACGTGAACTTGGCGAGTGCAATCTACTCACTCTTGTGTTGCATTCAACATAGACGCCACATCATCACACCGTCCCTCTCCACTTGACAGCAGTGATGAGGGTGGCGCCGCGTCGGACTGCGGCTGCCCTGTATCACACGCGTCGATAAAGCATGACGACGGTGACATGTCGGTGAGGTCGGGTGGTGGCATGTCAGACAGACACTGGGGTGTTATGCTGCCCAGGTCGGGTGATGACATGTCGGGCAGGTCGAGGGTTATTGCTTGGGCGAGGGTAGGCTGTGTTGTTGCTTGTGTGGTGGTCAGTACAAGTGGTGGACCGGTAGAGTCGACCAACCCACCGGACTCTGTCGACACCTGTACATGGAGAGATGTGACAATAGTCTTAGAAAAGAATTAATCAGCAGTGGGCTACAGCTTTATTGCTCTCCAAATGAACTACAAATGTTGTATGCATTTCCAACTGGTAATAAACAATTGAACTGAATGATATACATTATTCACATATACATATACGAGCGTCAAAGAAGTAAACAGGTGATGGGCAAGCCCAGTTGTAGAACAGCATAAATATACCCTTTGTGAGCAGTCTTACCCGTGGTGAGTCAGCAATGGGAGAGAGGAGAGCCTGACTACTGGAGCTCTTGTGCGGTTCACCTGGAGTAATGGTCACGGGACTGGTCATCTGGGAATGGTCAGTTAACTCATGGATGACCACACTGTCTCCAGGACTTGTCACATTATCCGGCGTTCTCGGCTAAAACAGGCAAGATAGTGATACACTGTAATGCAGCTACTATTAATTTTGTCGAAATGTTCTGTCAGAATGATTACTTACTGGACACAGAATAGTAATTTTCTCACTGATGTCCATGTTAACATTTTGTTACATTTTACGTAGGCCGGACCTGAGAAAAATCTAAAACTTTACTAGTTAGCCACATAATTCTTCACCCTTCAATACAAAATGGCAAAAAATCATTTCTCCAACTCTATACACAATTTCACTGTCAAGTGCCAATGGATTCAACAACTAATTTTAAGTACTAAACCTGCCAATGTTTAATTAACTGCACATGGTTCACATTAGTTTACTCATCATTTTGAGATCCTATGTTTTTCAAAACACAACATGAACGTTAAATATGGTTTGCCTCGCCCCAATAGCTTCCTGTTAATATGTCAGATATACTGTTTATACTACACAACTGAAATATAATAATACAAACTGATGACTTTGTACTGTTATTGTTAATGTGCATGGTTCTATTTAGACACATTAATGAAGTTTCAAATATCACCTTTCTATATGTGCATTCTTCTCTCTTCTTGATTGCTGTACATATTTATATAACATACTATTTTGTTATTCTGCATCATCAGAAGGAAAGCAGGAAAGTTACCAAATCAGTTGCACTTTATTACATTGGTTGTGGGATGAAGCTAAATTCAAATATCAAATCAGCAACTTGTGGTGAGTCCCAACTGCCAATAGCTGGAATTAACTATTCTAATCTGTTGTGTACTTGACGTTCAGTGGACGCATTCAAACGGCAAACAGTGTTTGCAGCTTATGAAACGCAAGTTTAAAAAATCAGTATTAAGATTATATAAGAAGTTAGGGAAAGACAAGATAGCTTCAGAGTTCCGCTCAGAGAGCCTGTGTTTCTCACCAACTGCACTGTGTATGGGGGTGGCTGCTGGTTGCGTACTTCGATCGAGAGAGAACTGCCATATCTTGGCATCTTTGTTGCTATCTGCGTATCGCTGACATCATTGAGCATGGGCAGACCGCGCTTCCTGCCCGGCACGCCATGACTCGATCCAACCAGACTGACAAGGAACTGGATCAACTGAAGACGCAGAAATGTTACATCAGATATGAAGATGTTTAGCAACCATCTTTACCTTAAGCAGTGAATCTTTATTTATAACTGACAGTAAAATCCACCATATTTTCTTTGTGTGTGTGTGTGTGTGTGTGTGTGTGTGTGTGTGTGTGTGTGTGTGTGTGTGTGTGTGTGCGCGCGCGCGGGCGCGCGCGCATGTTACAGTCACAATTACTGTTTTTAGACTTCAGGTGGGCAGGTTTTTAGTCTTTATCAGAGGTTATGCAGATAATCTGGTTGACTTTCGATACGTCAAAGGCTTCATGTATATTTGTCATTTGCAGTTTATTAGTCCGAATGAATTTTTTTTAAATATCGGTTGTTTCTACATGCTAATAAAAATGTTTAATGTGACCAACCTTGTTGACAATCTGCTGTTGTTTGTGGTGTTTCGTCCGTAGCATGGCCACCTCCCTCCAAAGGGCCCCATTCTCACTGTTGACACAATCACACCACCAATATACATATCACCACTATTTTCACTGTCGACACAATCACACCACCAATATACATATCACCACTATTTTCACTGTCGACACAATCACACCACCAATATACATATCACCACTATTTTCACTGTCGACACAATCACACCACCAATATACATATCACCACTATTCTCAAGGTAAACCTACCACTCAAGTGTAACATCATGGTTATATATGCGAATTAATAGTAAAAAATCGGATTTGGATGAATCACAGAAATGGCCAAATCGGATTCAAGAACGACAGAGTTCTGTGGAAGAACCACATGCTTGTAGGACCATATGACCCAAAGAACCAGCCCTAAATTAGCTAAGTAAACGAACAACCAATAACGTGAAAGAATGAACCGATAGTGCTCAAAGATTTCAAAACAGCCCAGGACTAAAACCAAAGTGGAGGATGGTTGATGAGCCACACAGAACATTTTGTGACATACATAATCTGATACATATAATTTATCAATCTTTTACCTCTTGAGTGACTCAAGCTTTGAGTTCATGTTCTTCTGTTTGCCCTGCAAAGCATGGACCTCGGTCAAGACATGCGTCAACTCAGACACTGGACCTTTTCGCTCTTCTGCCTTTGACATGGGTATCTGAAATAGGATATTTAATGTGTTGGTTAATTTTTGCATTTCTAATGCCAGGACTTATTTGACACCGTCTTTTTCATCAGCCTTGACCACTTGGAAACACATGAGTTATGAAGTATATTCCAAAGAGAGGCATCCATAGGCTGCACCAGTAATACATAGCTGACACAACTGGTTTTTTACAATCCAGTATGTCATGGATTTTACCATCCAATGCAGAAATCTTATGTTTGTAACTTGAAATTATATAACTAATTAATTTGACTATACGTCTATAATGAATAGACGTTGAAAGAACAAATGCCTGCATTTAACTGGAAAAAACATTAAAACTAATAATTTCTGAAACTAATATTATACTATGATTTATAATAAACTACAATGTGAGAGGCCTGCTTTTTTGTTATGAATGTGATACTCAAATATGTCTGTATTCTATAAGGTGCCTTAATAGTTGACAATATTGACAATACCTTTCGCTTGATCCGCGCTAGGAGGTTTTTCTTGCCTTGCACGAAGTATGGGTGACTGAACTCCATGTCATCTTTCTCAATCTTCAGACTGCCCTGGTCTACATTTGACACCTTGTGAAACCCATCTGTCCAAAAAAGAGCAGATTGTAATGATGGATGACATGATTCTTAATACACAATTACTGTAGCAACAAAAGATAAAGCCAAAGTGCTGTGAATTTCCATTTTTGTTTTGATATTTCAAAAATTCTTTTTTGATTCTTCCTCACTATCAACTGCATTTTGTGAGATCCAAAACTGTCATTCTTCTTGAAACAAAGTATGTTTAGAACCTCAGATTTCTGCCAAGGCAACCTGTACATTTTAATAGGTTTTTTTATTCTATTTACAGAGTTCTGCATTATTGTCTGTGAACAGGTTAATGAAAGTTACATAAATGAAACAACTTTTTTTATTTTATTTTAGAAGTATATGTAGTACGTACACATGTTGAGTTGTCGGATGAAACTGGCAACATTGCTGTGCTTGAAGTAATATGGAAGAACCTCTTTCGCAAAGCGTCCTTGTTCATAGATGTGGAAGCTGGTACCACTCTGAAAATAAAAAACATTTGTACATCTGTTATAGTAGTAATTCAGCCTTATATTATTGAGACTACCAGATCAGCAAACAAGTATCTCTCAGCCTTCAAGTCAACTAACTTATACATCTGTTCTCTGACATTGAGGGCAATTTAAGCATCACTCACATTACATAAAAATTTCGGGGTAATTTAGCATGTCATATCTCAGAATGTTATTGATCAATCTAAAACATTTAAAGCAACTGGTTACTTGGGGTTACAGTCTACTACATCACGGACCCGGAGTAAGCAGTTTTTTAAATGTTAGATTATTTAGTTCCCACATATAATTCACTCACGTTACAAGAAAAGGCATTATCCACTGTCCTGAAACATGCTGATTAATTACATCACTTTTATAATAGATTATGATTACCGTTAATATTTAATTACTTAGAACATAAGCATAATTACAATTATTTTTTCATGTAATGATTATTATATTTATGAAACCTCACTATAACTAGACAAAACTAGACATCATCATATTCCACAAAGTCCCAATCAGTACAAGGCACATGCATACTCAGTATTGCTCATCACACACACTTTCTTAATGCATTGTCAGGGGTTCAATGTGGTCATCTTTGCAGGTACCTGTACAGTTACATTTGCTTTAAAGCATCACCAAGAGTCAAAAAAACAAGAGTGTTTTATCTAGTAATATTTGTAAATTGTGCTTTCATGCCACCAACATTATTAATAATAAAAAAATAATAATGTTGCCATTTCCATAACATTTTGTACATAACCCTGACTTAAACTGCAATAAATAATTATGCATAAATATTGACAGTTTGGTGTTTGTATTGTATACATATTTTAGTGTAACATAAGGAAAAGACTCTTAAATGGCATTTTGCTATGCATATTTGCTATGATTTCATGAGTAAGTGTTTTCAATTTTCTTTCTAACATTTCCCATTTCCAAGTCAGTATTTAAATGAAGATTTGTTTTCTTCATATTACTATATTATTATTATCTAACTATCGATATGTGTGTTTTATAGATAATACTAAAACATCCAAGTGCAATAAAAACGAACATTTATAACAGGCCTATTGTCTTAGTGTGATAATCTGACGCAACCACGGTCGAAAAATATGGCATTTTCAACGACCGCATGCTCCGCCATATTTGCCCACACCCCAACATATCATACATCCACGTGTAGCTTCACTTTTGCAGTGCACCATGGTCTGCAAAATCCTTGGTACATTTGAAGCATTTTGACCTAGAAGAGGCCCCCCTGTGGCGAGAAAGCGTCGCTACGACTGGTCAATGACAGAGAATCCCCCAGGCTCAGCGCGCTGATTGGCTGTCGGCCAGGAAAGCCCCGCCACAAAGGAATTTTCCTTCGCAGTTCGCCATTTTAGCCTTGTTTCACTTCGCGTGTAGTATTGCATTTTATCGAAGATGTCTGGAAGATACGGAAAAACCAAGCGGCAGTTTCGTTCTAAACTACTGTCTAGACGCCGACAGTTGAGTTTGGCACGTTCGGTGATCCGGAAAAAGCAGGAAGGCGATGATGAAGTGAGTGCCGACGCACCCGCCGTGGCCGCCGTGCCTGGACCCAGCGCTGACCCAATTCAGCTTGACGTACGTATAAACAATCAACATTTGCATCAGGATATCATTCATAATATTTTCAGGCAACTAATATCTTGCCAACTTATGATAACAAGGGCTGAATATTATCCTGACACCAGTATTCAAAGATGCCATAACGCTAGGTCCAGGCTAATTTATTAGGTCACACTCTTTGTGATTGTGCGTCAGTCTGGCACTGTAATGTTTACACTTTGCAGACAATTATGTCTATGTTTTTATACTATACCACATACGTTAGTATATGTGATGTATGTTATACAAGGATTCTTGTAATGTTAAGACATAATCACATATATTGTGACATAGTTTGATTGATAATATTTGATATTATTGTCAGAAATGTGAATGTCAAAATATAAAACCTGTGCTTGTTATATTGATGTCAGTTATTATTGTCCAGTTCATTAGACCAGGGGTTAGTTTTGAATTTTTTTTGCTAGTTGTCAGACATACAATATACTAACAAATATTTTTCTATGCAGGTTGATTCTGAGCCCCCTCAGCCATCAACATCTACAGCCACAACCCCCATCTCGGCTACCAAGTGAAAGTTTGGCTACAGACAGGGACTGCCACTGCGGGAACACATCAGTGCTGCTGAGCAATGTCAATGCCCCATCGAGACATCATTTGTTCGCTGTTGCATGATGTCAGCACTGGTGAGAGGCTTGGCATGTACCGAGTGCAGTGAGCCAACACTGAAGATCCGTGCCATCGACCGTCGCCTCGGCCTTGTGTGTCTGCTCGAGACATATTGCACTACGTGTGGGGCAGTGTTGAACTCGACGCTGTCATCTGACCGAGTCAAAGAGGAGAAACCAGGCAACGTGCCTTTTGTTGTCGGCCGCCAGGCTGTGGCCGCAACCATGGACATCGGTGTGGGCCATGCAGGTCTCGTCAAGCTGTGCCGCGTCATGGACATGGAGCCCCTGCAGCACAAGTCCTACTCGAGGCACGTGAAGGCTGTCACTGCTGCCAACATGACGGTGGTTAGCAGCCTATTTGACGATGCGGCCAAAACTGTGCGTCAGATGTACAGAGCGTGACCCATCGATCACTGATGACTCCGTCCTCGACCTGACTGTGACTTTCGATGGGTCGTGGATGAAGAAGGGGCATAACTCCCTGTACGGCATTGGCTGTGTGGTCGATGTGGAGACAGGACTGGTGTTGGACTTGGCAGTGCTTTCGCTGTACTGCCAACGTTGCGCAATTGCGAAGAGCCAGTGTCGAGGAAACCGCGCCAAGTTCAACAGATGGCTTGACTCGCACACTGAGTGCAATCAGAACTATCGCGGCACCTCAGGAGGGATGGAGGTCGAGGCTGCAGAGATCCTCTGGAACCGATCCATGGAACGGGGGTTCCGATACACCACGATGGTCTCCGACGGTGACTCCAAGTCGTTCAAACACCTGACCAACTTGCGTGTGTATGGTGACGTGGAATTGCATAAGGAGGAATGCGTCAACCACGTCGCCAAATGACTCGGCACAGCCCTGCGCAAGTTGGCAAGAAGAGTGGAGTCACCCTCGGAGGACGGGGTTTCGGCCGGCTGACCGGAAACACCATGGGCAAGTTAGAAGAATACTACTTGGCAGTTCGTGGCAACACTGGCAAGCTGAACAAAATGCATGATGCAGTGTGGGCATCGTTTGACCACGCCTCATCCACAGACGAGAAGCCCCAGCATGACCGCTGCCCGGTGGGAGCTGACAGCTGGTGCTTCTACCAGAAGGCACTCGCCACCGGGCAGAAGCCAGGACCTCATCGCGTCAACGTCCACACGGCACTGTCAGCTGAAGTCACCCCACACGTCAAAGACGTCTACACCCGCCTCTCCGACAAGAGTCTCCTGGAGCGATGTCTGCAAGGCAAGACACAGAACCCAAATGAGAGCCTCTACTCCAAGATCTGGGCCAAGTGTCCGAAGGCAGGATTTGTTGGCCTGCAGCGAGTGCTTTCTGCCACATGTGCTGCGGTGGCAGAATTCAACAGTGGGGTGGAGGTGACCATGCAGCGTCTGTACGGCACCATGGGCATCACTTCAGGAGAGCGACTCATCGCATCGGCCGACAGGAAGAGAGTGCGGGAAGCGGGGCGGCAGGCTGAAGCGTCGACGAAGACTGCACGACGGGCCCGCAGGTTCACTCGTGCGGCCGAGGCTGATGCTTCAGCCAGTGACTATGCTGCTGGAGGATTCTAGGGCGAATCCAGAACCCTAAACATTTGAAATGAATTGGAGAAAGACTGTTTGTAGTTTTAGTTAGTTATGCAGTTCGAATTTTTAGTGATGACAATGACATAATTATTATGTTTATACACATTTTCTCAAAACCAAATGATGAACAATATATATCAGTGGAAAGACAGTCGACTATAGAAGCATTGCATGAATTGTTATAACAGCAGTTCGGTTTTTGCCTGTGAAATTTGTTATTGCAATGTTGAGAAACTTCAATGCCCGTTTTCTCAGTAAAGTGTTTTTTGGTCGATGAGCAATCTCTTGTTCGCTAGTACTCAGTTATTTATCAACAGAATCCTCTGAAATTTTCAGCATTTCTCCACAAGATAATTTGCTAGACTATGACAGTCTCATATTTTAGATAACCTATTTGAATTACATGTAAATTCATGACTTTGATGGAAAAATTTACTTACGGAAATTAGCAAAGATTCAAAAATTCATATAAATTGTTTTTGTAAAGTAACCAAAAAAATCAATCTGTCATAGTCTGCTATTTTATGTATTCTATTGATATGCTAAGTTTGAACACATTTGGTCAATCCATTTTCCAGGTACAGTTTTCACGGTGAAGCAACCAAAATTTTAGTTATGGGGTGACTACACCGCCACCTGGTGGACAATTTGTTATATAATAAATGTGTAAAATTGTTTTTATATATAAATGATGTTATCCTAAAATTTCAATAAGCTAAGGTGAAAAATAACAAAAACAGATTTTAGGAGATCATGTTGCCTTAAATGAGCACCATGACTGTCTAGTAACAACCTAATTATCTACCCAGAATCATTCAAAGATCACCAGAGTCAGTGCTATGACTCCAAGGACATCACTCATGTTACATATCATCATTCACATTACATCTTCACTAAGTCACATTACAGATTGTAAATTATATAAGGCCTAGATGTAAATTTGTTTAGTTTTACTTACATAAAACTAAGTTACCAGAAGGAGAAACAACAGTTTCCGTGAAAACACTTCTAGCTTTTAAACATAAGATTAAAATATTCACATATTTGTCACTCACATTATGTGATGGCCCACCAGTAACACATCTGACAATAATGCACTAGTGCACATAACAGATACAAGAATATAAACTGTACACTAATAATTGTTAGTATCCACTTCATCAAAAATATATAGCAATTAACTAGGGTCATTTGAATAGTGAACTGGAAATGGGCCATTAATTTGGGGAAAGTTTCAAAGATAGTTTGTTTTAATGCAACCCAAACCATTCCAAAAGCTCCTATTCTTAATTACAAAGAAGTATTTAAGAGTAACTTCCATTTTCATTACACCCAATATGTGTACAATGCAAAACAAGCATATGTTTGGGATATGGGAAGTTTAAAGGCCTTAAATTTTTAAGTTCCATGTCCACAGTTACATGGAATTGCCCCGGGATGAACTGCAATGTCAGGTAAACACAGACTCCAATATATACCAATAAAACACAGAGTCGACCATGCATGCATGCACAAGTTTGCCTGCACACACTGCTGACAAATGGTATCTTGAGATTACCACATCTTTTACAATGTTTGTTATCCATACAATTCAACGAGTAAACAAATCACTGTTGTTGTAGCCGTTTACTACAAGAAGCCTAGGAATACATGTCTCCAGCTGAATATAATAATTTGTTACAGTGACAGTGCCACTGATAGTCGGCCCCTGATATTATGTCACCGTGACCTGTCAGTCTAGACATTCGGACTTCACTTCAGTTTCGCACGCCGGGGACTCAAACTCAAAACTGCGTAAAACACGTTTGTCGATTCCTACTATTATTTTTTTATCATATATATAAATAACCCGAACACTTAACTAATAGGTAAATTCCATGTTTTACAGTGAACTAATTATCTACTAAGCGTGCCGCTTGCAAGTGGTGAATAAGAATGAGTGAGTGATGAAATACCAAAATTGCTACTGCTAGCAAACTTACAGGGTCCCATCCAATGAGGTCATTATTTGACGGATCGTCTACTAAAATCCACAGTTTGCCCAAAAATGCTGGCACACCAGCTGGCACTGTATCCGAAGCTGGAAACATCATTATTTTCCCTTAAACTGACAAACGTGTAATATGATTTTTTACTGTGAGAACAGGAATCTCACAAAAATCAAGTTAATGTTTTCCCTTGAAATAGTATTCGCTCTAAAGAAACAATTACCCGTGGTGCCTTTGGCGAAGAAACACTAGATTTTTTTCATGTTGCAAATTGGCTGTTTTGTATTTATTCAATACACCAGTCAGTCGCACCACGAAATATGCATCATCAAAATGTTGCTCACTAATGCATTAGAGAAATAATTGATACTTATTTACGATAAAACGATCAACTATTGCAACGTTTAATAGGACATACATTTAAAGCGACACAGTCGGCGCGTTGAGTACACGTGTGGCGAAAACGTCAAAAATGAAACGACAATGCTGTGTACCAATGCCGAACAAGAAAGTGGAACAGCCATCCGATGTAATTGATACTTGTCTTTTGTGGGGATGTATTTAATTTCATGAGGAACAGTTGTGTGGTTTAGGAGTTATCGGAAGTATTGTAGGGTATAAGCGAGCGATATTATAGGAATGTACACAATTGCACGTATTCACAAGACTATTCGCGCCTGGAAAGAGCTATTAACGAAATATTCCGATGCCATAGAATACGCTCGATTAACACGTATTCATGATTATTAGTCTATATGTATATATCGCTGAGAAACATTAATTGACAGTCAATGTCACTCAGATTGAAATTGCAGTCAAAGGCTAACATTTTGGGGGCCCCACATTTTGCATTTAAACTTAGCCAAGAATCTCAAGAGAATTATTATTTGATATCACTGACTGAAATTATAATACAGTTGATGTTCTTCATAAATTTAACGTCAGTAAGAAATTATGAAAATATCTAAACTTGTTAATTGTGTCGCCGTGCACCATATACAAGTAGTGATAACACGTTGTAGTATGTCACACGGCGATGGCTGTCGTTGCGTCGCGTCTTGTGGGTGATGAGCAGTCGTGCATTAGTTCGGTGGCAAGGGCAGTGTGACGGGGTGCAGCGCCTTTTATATTGCGGTCATGCTTGGTTGGTTGCGTCGTGACCGGTTGGCGGGATGACACTGTTGATCTGCTGTGTGGCGCTACTGACTACGACAATTGTAAAATAATTAAAAATTCAATTTCAGAAGACCGAGTTGTTTGTGGATGCACCACCAGATGGCAGTGAAGGAAGTGACAGCGATTCCACAGATTCTGAAGAAAGTGTCTACTCTGGCTTAGAAGAGGAAGAAGACACAAGCAATGCATCTGAGGAGGTATTGACCTGCTGCCCAAATGACATTGATGTGCAGGAAGATTTATGCGTTTATTGATCAGGCATTACCTGGTGAACATTGGTAATTTCTTGATAGAACAGATACATTTCTGTTTGGTTCCAAAAATGAAATAGTCAGATGACACAATATTACTTTCACTTATTAGTATGTGTGCTTAAATTGTCATCAAATCTGTTTTGCATTGTAAACATACTTTTTTGGCTGTAACAGCCAGTTTATTTTCGCCGTCAAACTTACACAAATCTGAATGCTATTATAGAACTGGTCGGCAGCAGAACAAATACATTATCACAATCAGCGCCATGGCACGTCTTGGTCAACTAGTGATCCACATAGTCAGGCAATGGCATGTTTGCATTTTGCAAGTTTCTTGCATTGTTTCATTATGCATTTAATGCAGTTATGTCAAAAATATCCTAGATTATCTTCAGAATATATCAGCCATTTCATATTGCCTTTGTCAGTGAACTGGCATATATATATATATATACATACATATATATATATAATCACATGACCTATGTCATATGACACAAGTGGCCTCTGAACTGAGACGTCAGACTGGAGCTCCCACCAGTTCTTTTAGAACATGTGACAGTACAAGTGATTGGAAGGTTTCTATGTATGAGCAGGAGTCTGACAATGAAGAGGCTGCTGTGGAAGACAGCGATGAAGACAGCGTTCCGCCTGCCGAGGAAGCAAAACCCACAAGACAAGGCAAGGCAAAGGGTGGGAAGAGCAAAGTAAAGAAGCCTTCAAAACAAAGCCAACCTTCTGGCAGCCTGGAGAACACAGCTGGGGATACTCATGCTGCATCCACCTCCCAGTCTGGTGCTGATGAGTACGAGTACGACTCTTCAGATGAGGAGGTAGTTTTATACCACATTTGTTTCGCTAATGTTTTGAAATGACCAATCAGTCTGTTGCATCTCTTTCAAAATCAAAATGTTTCACAGTAAAGATGCACAGCTATTGATGTGTTCATTTTTCTTGTAAGCAAATGACTACAAAAAGTTACGCAGTGCAAGAAATTATTACTTCTTTTGTAATTTTGTTATGTTGATCAATATGCAACAAGAACATTGTGCCCACACTAGAATTAAATAATGTAACAAATATAAGATGTCAAGATAAAGTATTTTTTGGGGAGTAACTCCTGTTTGTGTTGCTGTCAGGACATCCGTAACACGGTGGGCAACATCCCGATGGAGTGGTACCGAGAGTTTGAGCACATCGGCTACGATCTACTTGGCAAGAAGATCATTAAACCAGAACAAGGGGATGAACTGGACGAGTTTGTGAACAGGATGGACAACCCCGACTACTGGTATAGTGGTGTCTTCTGGCTTGGTTCTTTAAAACTACCTCATCAATTCCAAGTTGTTTGTTAGAGTTATGACTCATTCTCCATGTGTTACTCGCTGTACATGTCATGTCTTAAGTCCACATTGGCTTCCTGCCCATTATGGTATCATGATTAAGGTGTGTACTCTTACATACCCAGGCATATTCAATTATTCATGTAATAATGCACACTCCTCAGGAAACTTCAGTTTCCAAAAAAAATCGAATCGTAGACACCAGTGGAATTTTCTATAAATTAGGAACTCGCCAGTTGCATGCTCCTGGTATCGCTGATTTAATTGCTCTCTTGAGATGATGGGGTAATGCATACCTTTCATAATGCTGATTAGTGTGTCGTCATGGTGACTGACATGTACCATGTGTTGCATAGGCGGACAGTACGGGACAGACTGACCAATCAGAAAGTGGTCCTATCGGACAAGGATGTTCAACTCATTCAGAGGTTTCGCCGCGGAAAAACTGTTGATCCAAGCACAGATCCATATGCCGTAAGTCTTGTGTTGATGTCAAATATATATGCATGAATCAATTTTTGGTTCATTTGCCATGATATTTACTGGAAAGGTACATTCATGAGAATCTCAGGTTGTGTTTATGTGTATTGATATTGCTGTTATTTGTACATTCATCCCATAAGCACAACACAACAAAACCATATCACGCAAGCAGTTTGCTTAGAAAGACACAACAACATTTCATGTTTTATGTTTCACCCGTGGATTGACGCTTTGATGAGTGACAATGATTAAGTATTTTGTGTGTCACCCATGAGTTGGATACTTTCATACAAATGACAATATGATTGTGTGTTTCAGCCATCAGTTGACACTTATGAATGACATGGATATTGATTTTATGTTTCAGCTATGCATTGACACTTTATGATATGAATGACACAATGATTACATGTTTTGTGTTTCAGCCATGCGTTGACACTTTATTATATGAATGACACAATGATTACATGTTTTGTGTTTCAGCCATGGGTTGACACTTTCACGAGTGAGGTGATGATCCATCCAGTGACAAATCGACCTGAACACAAGCGCAGCTTCATCCCGTCTCTGTGGGAGAAACAGGAGGTTTGTTCCAGTCTGTGCTGCTCAGACAAACACTGTGTGATTAAGTAAACACAATTTACTTTATTGAAACTGTTCTTTTATGCGTGACCAATGCCATGTAATGCTGGACGACTATTGGAGAAGAACCACTGTCAGATCAGAGTTGTTGAGTATATGCAAATATGTGAGAATAAATATAGTGTTACAAGATGTCTATTATAGAAGTGATAAGATTTTGTTTTGTTAAATTAGATGGACCAAGCGTATTGCCATACTTTGCTGGTGGTCTAATAACAGTCTGTGTGGGGTCTAGTTCCAACTACATGGGGGGTCTTGCACCACTCTACACGGGACGGGGTGTCTAGTACTTGGCTACATTGGCTGTCTTGTGTTAGGTTGGTCGCATCGTGCACGCAATGAAGATGGGCTGGATTAAACCAAAGCCACCGACAGAAGATGAGGAAGACGATGAACCCAAGTTCTACAACCTGTGGGAGAATGAAAATGAGGTCAGCTATTGTGATAAAAGCAATTTGTTTTCAAAGGTTGTGTACAACTGAATGCAGCAGTCAATATCTTGGGGGGGGGACATGTGCCAATAAGTCTGAAATGTTTGCTATTTTCTTCACAGATGTAACAGAAATGTGTGCTGTATAAAAATGTGAACTAAATCAACTAATATGTATATAGATGTGATTGTTTTAAGAAAATCCATGCTTTTAAATTAAGGCAAGCCAGCAGTGTTTATCTGGATGTGTTGTGTGTGTCACAGAGCGAGATCAACAAGAGATTCAACCAACATATTCCCGCACCTAAAATGCGCCTTCCTGGTCACGCAGAATCGTACAATCCCCCGCCTGAATACCTGTTCACAGAAGAAGAGGTAGGTTAGTTAAGTCTGGCGCAAGTGAATTGTGATGATTCAGGACATTTTTAAGATCGTACATTCTCAGATTGATGTTAGTTGCATCCTTGGAGATATGAAATTGACTTTATCAAATCATTGCTATTTTGTAATGTAGTTTGTGGAATGTACTTTGTTATGTTGAAATAAGACAGTCAGAGGAAACCAGTGTCAAATGAAAAGTGGCTGTGTGGATTGCTTGGCTTATGTAGTTAGTAGTCATGTTTGTCTGAATGTTTTCTGTTTCCTAATGATGCATGTGTCCCGCAGGAGTTGGCTTGGAAGGCTAAGGAACCAGAGGAGAGAAAGATTAACTTCATCCCAAAGAAGTTCTCCTCATTCCGCCTGATCACAGCCTACCCACGCTTCTGCAACGAACGGTTCGAGCGATGTCTCGACTTGTATCTTTGTCCAAGACAGAGGAAGATGAGGGTGGGTGATGGGGAAGATGAGGGTGGTAGATGAGGGTGGTTGATGAGGAAGATGAGGGTGGGTGATGGGGAGGATGAGTAATGAGGAAGATGAGGGTGAGTGATGAGAAATATAAGGGTGGCATTTAAGAAGTCCTATATAATTGATCCTATCAAAGAGATCATAAAGGAGTAAAATTCTTCACCAAAAGTGGAACATTAAAAGTAAACAGTTTTTCGTTGTCGTTGTTGTACTGCAGTTGACAACTAATCATACATTGTATGTTTCAGATGAATGTTGACCCAGAAGATCTTATTCCCAAGCTCCCCAAACCCAAAGACCTCCAGCCCTTCCCAAGCACACAGGCTTTGGTATGTACAATGCACATACGTCACTATAATATCATTAAACATTTGTTGGATGTATCAAAGAAATGCCCTGCATCACAAGATGGTGTAATCAATCAATCAATCAATCAATCAATCAATCAATCAATCAATGTTTATATTATGTATAAAATCAATCAACAAAAGTTTGCTGTCAATCAACAGTATTGAGACTTAAAATTACTTCTTCCTGCAAATTTAAAAAAGATTAGTGATAATTACGATAAGATGCTTGAGCAGTTTTGTTCACTCCACATTGCTACAGTTCAATCAGCTCTATAAATATGCACTTACCTACAGAGAGTGGTACATTGCAGGTGTATCGGGGTCATGCTGGCATGGTGCGGTGTATCAGTGTGTCACCTGACGGCCAGTGGCTTGTCTCAGGTACGTTTTATAGGCATTTTCTACTTGTTTCAGGATTCTTTCTAATTTCCTTTTTCCAGTGTTCCAGGCAGGTCGTATGTATCACACAGGAACTAATCTGTCTTTGATGCTTGTGATAAATAACATAAAAGATCAGTACCAGTGGTTTAAGCATCCATCAAAGTAACAGCATAAAATCATGATTTCGCTTTGTTGCCTCATGATCCCATCTTGACTCACATATTGCTTGTTTATAACCAGCCGGTGTTTCGTGCTGTGACAATGTACTGAATGTAGCCCATGTTGTTGTAGGTTCGGATGATAGCACCCTGAAGTTCTGGGAGGTGGCAACAGCAAGATGTTTGAAGACGTTACACGTCGGAGGTGTGGTCAAGGACATCGCGTGGAATCCCAATGTTACCCTCAGTCTAGTGGCGGCCATTGTGTATGTATCTCTCGGGTTACCTTCGGTTTATATAGTCGATTTATTTCTGTGAAGATTAAAATTTATTTAAATTTGGTTCTCACTACAGCAATTTAAATTGCACGCAGTGTCAAGTTCCTTGGACAATTGACTACAATTCTTCAAGCTTAAAAAATGTTAATCTTTACATTGATATTTTCTCAGAAATAGTGTGTGAATATCTTAGTTGTAACACTTGCTAGACCAAGCACAATACTGACAGAAGATGATAAATCAGTACATGTCTTTTCATGTTGTAGAGACTGTGACTTGCTGGTGCTAAATGCAGGTCTTGGAGATAAACTCATTGTGTCAAACACTGATAACATTCTGTCATCTCACACACCCACGGAGGAGAACAGTGACGCAGGTTTGCACACTTGTTTTACTAGTTTCAGTGGAAGTTTAAAAAAATCTTGGGTAATCAGTGGTAATTGACTGACTAGAAATGTGATAAATTATGTCGCCGCAATTTCTAATTTTTTTAATTTGAAACCACAAAACTGGCATCTCTTAGTTTGAAGTACAGGTGTATGTCACATCATGGCAGTGTTTAACCCATTTTATCTGGAATACGATTCTAGTCGTAGTTACCCTTTTTATCCGGAATACGATTCTGGTCGTAGTTTGCACTTGACACGGCTTCCCTGCACTGTGACGTTTTAGAATCCCATTGGCAGTATATCGGGATCACTAGGAAATTCATATTTTTCATCCAATCAGTGCCGTTCTTTGGGTATTTGCAGTACAAAGCGGGTACCCCCAAGCTAAAGTGAAATCAAAGATGGCGTCGAGTCGCAAAGATCGTTAAATGTTGACATATTTTGAAGGATAACTCCACTAATTTACTTCATACTGGTGATGACAAGAAGGCAGACAAGTGGATAGACGATATAAGATGGATGGTTATGGTATTTGATGCGACATTTGTCCGTGAAGACATACTTTGAAGCCATCGAAGTGGGTCAACCGACAACAGCATCCATTTTCGCCCACCTCGCTCCACGCCGTATTTTTGGCACCAAACTAAATTAAGAATATTTCCAACGACGGTAACTACTTCATAAATAAAGTGATGTTGAAATGTTGAACAAAGTTGTTACTTTAGAGTACTTCTTTATTAGTTATTAGAAATGAGCCACAGAATTATACATCGTAGACAGAAAATATTTCAAAAAATTTGCATAATTCCGCTCAGCGGCGCCACACGTTGGCGATTCAGTCGACTGATGTGGGGGTATTACAAACAATTTTACATTATGAGATTATTATCCAAGATGTGTGGACAAGTTATATACCTTTATTTTCAGCAGAGATTAATGCATAAAATAAACTTAACTTGCTCATTGACATGTTGCTTCCTTCATGGCGAAAATGTCGGGTGAAAAGTAATGTGACAAACCTCAACATAGGTTTGAATTTATTAGGCATGTTTTGCCATATGCCACATATAATATATATGATAAAACTGTGAATTTATCGATGGGACTGTATAGTTTATTTTATCTACTTTCTAAAGGTATATCACATTTAAAAATTGATTGAGAAATAATAAAGTTATGTCCATTTTAAATGAAGGCCTGTCATTTGTTAATGCTGACAGATTGGTTTGAGGAAATGATCAGGAACTGGCTGCAACTCGTCTGCACTAGCTTCAGGATAAAATGGGTTAATGAAATGTTTTCCCAAAGAAACTTGACAAGAAATTTTATCTTGTAATACACAAATAAACATTTGGGGGATGGAACATTGATATGATTACATAGAGGTTTGGTAGCATGTATCTTCTTGTAACGTTGATGATGTTCCTGGTTCGCAGGTAACAAACTGCCGGTACATTGGCACACAGCAGATGGCAAAAAATGGAAGGAAGGTCACAGGGTGAAGGTCACACATCCCAAGGTAAACTCTCCTATTACTTCTGTCTTTTATTCTAGTTTGATGTATAAAGCATTATCGGTTACATTATATAGAACTGCCATTAATGTTAGTGATAATGTTTTTCAGTCGCAGTTAGAAGTTAGAAGTAATATTAAGTTCCATTCAATTTTTATATTGTAACTTATGCAAGTCCAACATAGTTGCAAATTCAAATATTAAAAATTTAAATACATTCCACTTTGCGTTTTAGTGCCTGTTTAAAGTTGTTGTTACTACATGCGAATAATATGTCTCCATTGACCAGTCGTGTGACATGTTGTGTCATAGGCTCTGAGTCAGGTGACATGGCACGGCAAGGGCGATTACCTCGCCGTTGTGATGCCACAGGCTGACAGCATGTCAGTGCTCATCCACCAGTTGTCACGGCAACGAACACAGGTAATGTTGCAAACAGCCACCAGGTGTCACTGTCAGTTGGTTGATGTCTCGCTAATAATTTCGAAACATCTATTTTTGAACAAGTGCACATTTTCAGCGTCAAGTCAAGTGTTAGTTTGTATATATTTGGTGTGGTCATCGTCATTGTGCAGCCTATACAGCCAGTGTCCTGTGGTCAAGATGTTTCCTGTCCTGTGCTATCCTTTGCCATGTGCCTATGATACTTCTTGCCTGTCTTCCTCTAGATCAGTTTCCTTCCTAATTTGTTCAGGTGCTATATTCATTAATGTAAACTGTACTTATCGTATGATCAGGTTTTTTCCCAAAGTGTGAAAATAGCTGCTTACTACAGAAAACAGCAGACCCTGTATTAAAAGCAACATTTTACTCTGACGATCATGGCAATGTCTTTATACCCTTTTTACAACATTTTACCAATATCTTGGTTGATTTGTGGTTGATTAATTTCTGCGGAGTAGTCATCCATCTAACTGGCCTTGTTATTTATATTTCAGAACCCGTTCAGGAAGCCCAAGGGACTGGTCCAGAGGGTACTCTTCCATCCATTGAGGCCCTTCCTTTTCGTCGCGGTTTGTACACTTCATATTTTTAGAACCGTCGTGGAGCAGTGCTAGATGTTGTTGGGAATATCGACATGTAATGTACATGTGTGTACTGTGTACAGTAGGGTGGCTAGTGTCTAGCTCTCCTGCTGTACATGTGTGTACTGTGTACAGTAGGGTGACTAGTGTCTAGCTCTCCTGCTGTACATGTGTGTACTGTGTACAGTAGGGTGACTAGTGTCTAGCTCTCCTGCTGTACATGTGTGTACTGTGTACAGTAGGGTGGCTAGTGTCTAGCTCTCCTGCTGTACATGTGTGTACTGTGTACAGTAGGGTGGCTAGTGGCTAGCTCTCCTGCTGGTATGTTGATTGTTGAATTAAGATTATACCAGACAGGTTCTGCAAATTTTCAAACAAAAGTTTAGTTGTGTGGGGAAACACTTGCAAAAAGTAGGTTCTAAACAGAGTGTGACCAAACTTAGGTTCTGAGTTAGAACGCCACATTATCTTTACTTTTGAATAAAACAGCAGTGCCAATAAAAAAATATTCAGAAAAACAAAATAAACCTTTTATCTGTTGCCAAGATAAAACAGTGATGGTAAAGTTCTCATGTAGTACAGTACTGAGTCTTTGACGCATTACACTTTACTCTCGGGCAGATCTGTTCAATCAGTCACCATTTGACTTTTCTGGGAAGCATTCAACCATGCTACAACTAATGCACAAAGGCTATTCATTAGTAATGATGCAGTAGTGACACTTTGTGTTTGCAGACTCAGCGCTATGTGCGAGTCTACAACCTGCTCAAGCAGGAACTGGTCAAGAAGCTGCAGACCAACTGTAAATGGGTGTCCAGTATGGCCGTCCACCCTGGAGGTAAGGTGCACTGACCACAACAGGTCAGGCATAGTGTTCATAGTTCCCCGTTCTGCTGAATAAAATACATCCACACTGTCAACTTGTTGATTCACAGGGGTTCTAATGTCTACACAAAAACTGAACTTTTGTGCTTTATTCAGTACATGAAAGGTGATGTTCTTGTTGAATTTGTACAAAGTAATTTTATGAAGAAAAAACTTTATGTAGAAGTTTTATTTAGATGAACTGGACTCATGAGTTTAATTCCACTATATGCAGTCTGGTGACATTTGGTGGTTTTATTCACTTGTAAAATAATGTTTTCAGTATAATATAAGGACAGTGCAATTTTTAGTTTAGATATATATATATATATATATATATATACATACATATATATACATATATGTGTGTGTATATATATATGTAACTATATATATGTAACTTTATATATAATGTATGCACACCATTGCGGTGATTGAAATTATAGAGAGAAATGTTCCATCACAACCATTTGCTGTAAATGTTTGCTTGCTGTAATGGCGAGTTAGTAGATAGTTGATTTGAGTTATTTGTCCACTAGGTGATAACGTGATCATTGGTAGCTATGACTGCCGCCTCGGATGGTTTGACTTGGACCTGTCTACCAAACCCTATCAAGTCTTGAGGTAAAGTACTGCCAGTTGATTTTATGTGGTGAAAAGTTGAACCTGTAATATTGAAGTTACCTATGCTTATTTTTCCATCTTAACTAAGCGGTTCATAGATGTATTAAATTCAATGTAGTTCTGCACAGACATCGTAATGTAACATATTGTTATAAAAATAACAAGTAATCACAATATGTAACCAATTATTTTATGGTAAATGCAGAGAGTATTTATATAGACTCAGAAATACAACATAATAAAATATATGTAACATATAGTTAATAGACACAGTAAGGTTACTCTGATTAAGACAACTACAGATCACCACCATGTGAACCAGCCTACAAAATGTGTATTGCATGATTATCATGTTATCAGTTCATATACACCAATACCTATATGTACAGTGGAACTCCGTCTCTTCAGTAGTACAGCCACCTTTCAATTAAGGTCAACCTAGCAGGTCCCAAATTATTGCTGGTACTGTTAAGCATTGACTTTTGTTTCACGAAAATAGTCACCCTTCAGTTCAATGCTAGGAAGTGAAGCTTGTGTAAATTCGTGAGGCTGTATATTGTTTGATATTGTTTTTGAACTTTATGTGTGTGTATACTATTTGCAGGCACCACAAGAAAGCTATCAGACAGGTTTGCTATCACAAAACATACCCGCTGTTTGCGTCGGCGTCAGATGACGGCACCGTCATCGTGTGTCACGGTCGTGTCTATAAGTAAGTATCAACCAATTACACACCTCGTCGTAATCTTTTGTATGTCGGGAGATCTTCCACTTTTAGGTCATTTGTCAAACAACCTCCCAATACCATTTTTATGTTAATTGATTCTAAGCGTTTCATGGGATGATGATATCAAGTTACATATGATATACGTTTATGAGTGATGCCGAAGCGAAACGTATGAAAATCATCTTAGTTGCTAATGTTTCACTTAGATAGTCCAATGCATAGGTTGGGCAAATAGTCAGATACAATGAATGTTTTATCAACTTCCTTCTGTTTGGCATTCTCCGGGAATAACTCAGAAGTATTTATTATGATGATAACAACATATTTAAGACAAGTACCCAAAAATATGTCCTAGTGATTGACATCTTCAGTTAGAAATGCAATATTTGTGAGAAAATCTACCTCATTTGTGCACCAACAATTTCTAAAACGTATTGTTAAAGTCATGCCCTGTCGACCTATCGAGTTGCGATTAATCCCACTTTTTTTAAATGTAATTTATTAATATTCACCCTTTTTTCTGACCCGTTTTCTTTTTTTCAGTGACCTGCTTCAGAACCCCCTCATTGTGCCTGTCAAAGTGCTGCGGGGTCACACGATGACCTCTGACCTGGGGGTACTTGACTGCAAGTTCCACCCAACCCAGCCATGGGTGTTCTCAAGCGGTTCAGACCACACGATTCGACTCTTTACATAGCTGTACCATCCGTTTTCATGTTGGCTATTCAATGTGTCTTGCTTTTGCCACGGAATGAGGCACAGAACGATCTTTACAATTTTCCAAGATAACAATTCCCACTATTTAGTATTAAGATATCTTTTTTCTCTCCACTTATTTCCAAAATAAGCTTCTTTCAAGGGTATTCACAGTGTTACACGAATCACAGAATGTCCAGTACAAGCATATTGCATTTATTGCTAATGATCAGTAATTTTTATTAGGTCGAATGTATTTTGTAAATGGTATGTGGTATATGGTCAACTTTCTGGCAGAATGTTTTAAATGTACAAGCCTTGGAATAATTGTATGTACTACTCTATTGTCCTAGAGTAACTATATCAGTAAGTATGCATCAAGTACATCTAGAAGTGTACAAGTCATATTACCAAGACGTCTTCAAGAAATGTCTTGTATATATAATAAAAGCATAATACAAACCTGATATTTATCTTTTGTATTCGAACAAGATATTTATAAATAGTTATTATTTCTAATGAGTACTTAATCACACAATTGAGAAGTATGCACATGCCGAGTGTTGGAACTTTGAGTATGCGTTCAGTTGATACAACTGCGGCGTTTAATATATTTGAAAGTGCCACGTGATTCGTTAGAGGGCGACACTGAGCTGTAACTAGTGAATCTCGTTGTGTGTGGGTGTGTGTATACAGCGACAAACACAAACACACACACACACGAGGAAATTAACATTACAATGGCTGCCTGTTTGTCTACTTTACTAAGTAAATTGCCATGCCATTTAATCTATAATGCAAACGTAATTGTCCCCTTTTTGAAATGAGACGCTGCATGGACGCAATAAATTGGCAAATAATGTGTGCCTATTTCTTATCCATGTACAACAATATATACATTGTTAATGAACGTTTTATCTCCTTCAAAACACGGAGCTCTCAGACAATGAGGATATTTTGTGGAGCTACGTTTAAACATTCACCACCAAATAAAAGATTGAAATTGGCTCATCCCGTATTATTTGGTGTATACGTAAAAAACAGCGTGTTTCCAAGGAAGTGACGTAACTGTCACGAGGCGCCATTTCTCTTCATATTTTTGGATTAACCCGGAATACGACTCGAGATGCAGCAAAGTATCGACAACGACCAGTGCCACTAGCAACGTTGTAAGTTGGCATGTTAGTCAAGCTTTATATTCTCCATCTATGTAATGTATTGTAATGACAAGACCCAGTTAAGACAAAAGCCGCAAGATACGTACACAGAGTGACAGACTGGCGGCGCCACTGGCACAGCAGCCCGACTGCAATGGCAATGGTCCGATAATTAAAATGTGAAATGGCAGTCCCAAGAACACCGCAGACACACGGTTAGGCTCACTTTAGTCACTATGATGTACACAACTCAACACGACTTTGTTGACATCTTTCTCAGTGCATACACCCAGCCACACGCACCCACTGTGCCACAGTGGCACAGAACATTTAATGATTTAGCCTAAATTTTAGGTGCTGAGCCCAAAGGCGCGGACACTCCATAAGCTTAGCCTAAGGCTTAGGCTCAGCATAGGCTTATAACTAGTCTAATGGTCTAACCTTCCCGGACACTAGCACATGAACACTTCTTCTTTATAATCACAGTAGAATCTTGGAATAAACCAGCTCCCTCTCCAGAGGCATTCAAGAATGCAGTGCCTTAGTAACAGTCAACACTTTTTATAAACATATCACACCATTAGTTTTTTAATCAGCAACCCACACCCACAGTCCTGAACACACGCACCATCGACGAAATCGGCATATCATGACGATAGTGGATTACCGGGTGAACAAGAAGAAGACGCGTGTAAAATAAGCTGGTGGCTCAAGACAAGTACCTCTACAAAAATAAAAGGCGGCGTACAAGAGACACTTTAAATAAACTACCAGTCGGCACGACCATTTTGATTGGAAATTTATTTTTCACAATAAAGATAGTTCTCAATTCGAGGCCTCGCAAGAAATCATGCGATAGAGAATAGAGTAGTGATGGACATCCTTTTGAAAGCAGACCAACTGCTGCGGAGCATTCTTGCCATCTAGGATGTTAAAGATACTGCCGGTCATCTCATGGACTTGTTTGTGCCGTCCCACTCTGGACACAGAGTGGTCATCGAAATAGGGTGGTCCTAGAGGCAGGACGGCAGTCCAAGTGATCATCCATGCATGATGGTAATCTAGGTGGGATGGTCATCCTGGTAGGGGTGGTCATCCAGTTGGAGTGGTCATCTAGATGGAGTGGTTGTCCAGATGGAATAGTCATCCAGGTGGAGTACTTATCCAGTTGGAGTGGTCATCCAGGTGGGCGTGGTCATTCAGGTGGAATGGTCATCTAGATGGAGTGGTTGTCCAGATGGAATAGTCATCCAGGTGGAGTACATATCCAGTTGGAATGGTCATCTAGATGGAGTGGTTGTCCAGATGGAATAGTCATCCAGGTGGAGTACTTATCCAGTTGGAGTGGTCATCCAGGTGGGCGTGGTCATTCAGGTGGAATGGTCATCTAGATGGAGTGGTTGTCCAGATGGAATAGTCATCCAGGTGGAGTACTTATCCAGTTGGAGTGGTCATCCAGGTGGGCGTGGTCATTCAGGTGGAATGGTCATCCAGGTGGAGCAGTCATCCAAATAGAGTTGTTATCCAGATGAAGGTGGTTATCCAGGTGGAGTGGTCATCTAGATGGAGTGGTCATCCAGGTGGGGTGGTCATTCAGGTGGAATGGTTATCCAGGTAGAGTGGTCATCCAGGCAAAGTGGTCATCCAGGTGGGGTGGTCATTCAGGTGGAATGGTTATCCAGGTAGAGTGGTCATCCAGGCAAAGTGGTCATCCAGGTGGGGTGGTCATTCAGGTGGAATGGTTATCCAGGTGGAGTGGTCATCTAGATGGAGTGGTCATCCAGGTGGGGTGGTCATTCAAGTGGAATGGTTATCCAGATGGAGTGGTCATCCAGGCAGAGTGGTCATTCAGATGGGGGTGGTTATCCAGGTGGAGTGGTCATCTAGATGGAGTAGTCATCCAGATGTGGTGGTCATCCAGGTGGAGTGGTCATCCAGGTGGGGTGGCCATCCAGGTGGAGTGGCCATCCAGGTGGAGTGGCCATCCAGATGGAGTGGTCATCCAAGTGGAATGGCCATCCAGATGGAGTCGCCATCCAGGTGGGGTGGTCACCCAGGTGGAGTGGTCATCCAGGTGGAGTGGCCATCCAGGTGGAGTGGCCATACAGGTGGAGTGGTCATCCAGGTGGAGTGGCCATCCAGATGGATTGGTCATCCAGGTGGAGTGGTCATCCAGGTGGGGTGGTCATCCAGGTGGAGTGGCCATCCAGGTGGAGTGGTCATCCAGGCAGAGTGGCCATCCAGGTGGAGTGGCCATCCAGGTGGAGTGGCCATCCAGGTGGAGGGGCCATCCAGGTGGAGTGGCCATCCAGGTGGAGTGGCCATCCAGGTGGAGGGGCCATCCAGGTGGAGTGGCCATCCAGGTGGAGGGGCCATCCAGGTGGAGGGGCCATCCAGGTGGAGTGGTCATCCAGGTGGAGTGGCCATCCAGGTGGAGTGGTCATCCAGGCAGAGTGGTCATCCAGGTGGAGTGGCCATCCAGGTGGAGTGGTCATCCAGGTGGAGTGGCCATCCAGGTGGAGTGGTCATCCAGGTGGAGTGGCCATCCAGGTGGAGTGGCCATCCAGGTGGAGTGGCCATCCAGTTGGAGTGGCCATCCAGGTGGAGTGGCCATCCAGGTAGCGTGGCCATCCACGTGGAGGGGCCATCCAGGTGGCGTGGCCATCCAGGTGGAGGGGCCATCCAGGTGGAGTGGCCATCCAGGTGGAGTGGCCATCCAGGTGGAGGGGCCATCCAGGTGGAGTGGCCATCCAGGTGGAGTGGCCATCCAGGTGGAGTGGCCATCCAGGTGGAATGGCCATCCAGGTGGAGTGGCCATCCAGGTGGAGGGGCCATCCAGGTGGAGGGGCCATCCAGGTGGAGTGGCCATCCAGGTGGAGTGGCCATCCAGGTGGAGGGGCCATCCAGGTGGAGTGGCCATCCAGGTGGAATGGCCATCCAGGTGGATGGCCATCCAGGTGGAGGCCATCCAGGTGGAGTGGCCATCCAGGTGGAGTGGCCATCCAGGTGGAGTGGCCATCCAGTGGAGTGGCCATCCAGGTGGAGTGGCCATCCAGGTGGAGGTGGCCATCCAGGTGGAGGTGGCCATCCAGGTGGGTGGCCATCCAGGTGGAGGGCCATCCAGGTGGAGTGGCCATCCAGGTGGAGTGGCCATCCAGGTGGAGGGGCCATCCAGGTGGAGTGGCCATCCAGGTGGAGTGGCCATCCAGGTGGAGTGGCCATCCAGGTGGATGGCCATCCAGGTGGAGTGGCCATCCAGGTGGGGGTCCAGGTGGAGGGCCATGGTCCCTCCAGGTGGGGGATCCGGTGGAGTAGTCATCATATGGGGTGACTTCCAGTTGGGGTGATCCGTCCGGGGGAGTGGTAATCCGGGGGAGTGATCATCCGGGGGGAGTGGTCATCCAGATGGAATGGTTATCCATGTAGGGTGGTCATCCAGGTGTGGTGGTGATATAGATGGAGTGATCATCCAGGTGTGGTGATCATCCAGGTGTGGTGGTCATTCAGGTGGAGTGGTCATCCAGGTGTGGTGGTCATTCAGGTGGAGTGGTCATCCAGGTGGGGTGATCGTGGCCTTGTATCAGACTGCAAGACTATGCGTCACGGTTGATGTCCCTATTGTCAACAGCTGTGAATTGTTAAAGAAGCAAACTGTGTTTGTTATTGTTGACCCAGCTGAATGGACCCAGCTTTTCAATGGCACGGCTGTGATGGGCAGAATGGAATCGCTCGACATGGACTAACTGCCACGTATTTGACCTAGTGAACTAATCGGGTGACGCTGTAAGAAACAGTAATTGACGCCACGGGTATTATGACGTCTCAGGTCTCAGGTGGTTACCTCCAAACAGTCCAAACTAGGGCTAACGCAGGAGTTGTTCTAGCATTTGTGAGTCAACTACAGGTTACACATTTACCTCCTGTGTGGGATCTTTTACTTCCCCTGAAATAGACACCAGATAGAAGGGACCACCAGCTTTTAGTGTCTCTTCCGAAAGACACAGGCAAATATGGGCTGAACGAAATTGCCTAAGTTTCGAAACGGCGGCTGGTGGGATTGAACGACCGTCCCATCGATTGATAGTCCGGCGCGACCACCGCTCCCCATTACACCAAGGGGAACGTTCCAGTTAAGTTGGTAGGTTTTGACACGCTGGCAACTAAGTAAAAACACATTTTTTATTGCAGTTATAAAACAACAACAAATAAATGTGATGGAATGATGGAAAACGACACACGAATATGTGTCATCGCCACTTAGATAGAGAACCTTGAAAGCTACACCTAGACCGGACTGCTACAGCACCTAGCAGAGGCAAACACTTAGACAAGGAGACTCAAAGAATATTCACTGTCGGCTGGACAACATTCGCCAAGCACCGCGATAACTTCATAGATAACTTTGCTACTTTCTTTAACAGATAAATCTACAACTCATGTCCAGCAATGACATGTGATCCGGAAACATTGGCAGACAACAACCAGGCAAAGCACAAGCTAGCCACTGCACAGACAAATATGAGAAAAGTACATTAAACACCACACACCGGAACAGAAACAAATTCTTGGGTAAGAGAGAAGACAGAGACCGTAAGAGAGAAGACAGAGACCGTAAGAGAGAAGACAGAGACCGTAAGAGAGAAGACAGAGACCGTAAGAGAGAAGACAGAGATCGTAAGAGAGAAGACAGAGACCGTAAGAGAGAAGACAGAGACCGTAAGAGAGAAGACAGAGACCGTAAGAGAGAAGACAGAGACCGTAAGAGAGAAGACAGAGACCGTAAGAGAGAAGACAGAGACCGTAAGAGAGAAGACAGAGACCGTAAGAGAGAAGACAGAGATCGTAAGAGAGAAGACAGAGATCGTAAGAGAGAAGACAGAGACCGTAAGAGAGAAGACAGAGACCGTAAGAGAGAAGACAGAGACCGTAAGAGAGAAGACAGAGACGTAAGAGAGAAGACAGAGATCGTAAGAGAGAAGACAGAGACTCGTAAGAGAGAAGACAGAGACCGTAAGAGAGAAGACAGAGACCGTAAGAGAGAAACAGAGACCGTAAGAGAGAAGACAGAGACCGTAAGAGAGAAGACAGAGACCGTAAGAGAGAAGACAGAGACCGTAAGAGAGAAGACAGAGACCGTAAGAGAGAAGACAGAGATCGTAAGAGAGAAGACAGAGACCGTAAGAGAGAAGACAGAGACCGTAAGAGAGAAGACAGAGACCGTAAGAGAGAAGACAGAGACCGTAAGAGAGAAGACAGAGACCGTAAGAGAGAAGACAGAGACCGTAAGAGAGAAGACAGAGACCGTAAGAGAGAATACAGAGACCGTAAGAGAGAAGACAGAGACCGTAAGAGAGAAGACAGAGACCGTAAGAGAGAAGACAGAGACCGTAAGAGAGAAGACAGAGACCGTAAGAGAGAAGACAGAGACGTAAGAGAGAAGACAGAGACCGTAAGAGAAGACAGAGACCGTAAGAGAGAAGACAGAGACCGTAAGAGAGAAGACAGAGACCGTAAGAGAGAAGACAGAGACCGTAAGAGAGAAGACAGAGACGTAAGAGAGAAGACAGAGACCGTAAGAGAGAAGACAGAGACCGTAAGAGAGAAGACAGAGACCGTAAGAGAGAAGACAGAGACCGTAAGAGAGAAGACAGAGACGTAAGAGAGAAGACAGAGACCGTAAGAGAGAAGACAGAGACCGTAAGAGAGAAGACAGAGACCGTAAGAGAGAAGACAGAGACCGTAAGAGAGAAGACAGAGACCGTAAGAGAGAAGACAGAGACCGTAAGAGAGAAGACAGAGACCGTAAGAGAGAAGACAGAGACCGTAAGAGAGAAGACAGAGACCGTAAGAGAGAAGACAGAGACCGTAAGAGAGAAGACAGAGACCGTAAGAGAGAAGACAGAGACCGTAAGAGAGAAGACAGAGACCGTAAGAGAGAAGACAGAGACCGTAAGAGAGAAGACAGAGACCGTAAGAGAGAAGACAGAGACCGTAAGAGAGAATACAGAGACCGTAAGAGAGAAGACAGAGATCGTAAGAGAGAAGACAGAGACCGTAAGAGAGAAGACAGAGACCGTAAGAGAGAAGACAGAGACCGTAAGAGAGAAGACAGAGATCGTAAGAGAGAAGACAGAGACCGTAAGAGAGAAGACAGAGACGTAAGAGAGAAGACAGAGATCGTAAGAGAGAAGACAGAGACCGTAAGAGAGAAGACAGAGACCGTAAGAGAGAAGACAGAGACCGTAAGAGAGAAGACAGAGACCGTAAGAGAGAAGACAGAGATCGTAAGAGAGAAGACAGAGACCGTAAGAAAAAGAAGACAGAGACGTAAGAGAGAAGACAGAGACCGTAAGAGAGAAGACAGAGACCGTAAGAGAGAAGACAGAGACCGTAAGAGAGAAGACAGAGACCGTAAGAGAGAAGACAGAGATCGTAAGAGAGAAGACAGAGATCGTAAGAGAGAAGACAGAGACCGTAAGAGAGAAGACAGAGACCGTAAGAGAGAAGACAGAGACCGTAAGAGAGAAGACAGAGATCGTAAGAGAGAAGACAGAGACCGTAAGAGAGAATACAGAGACCGTAAGAGAGAAGACAGAGACCGTAAGAGAGAAGACAGAGACCGTAAGAGAGAAGACAGAGACCGTAAGAGAGAATGACAGAGATCGTAAGAGAGAAGACAGAGACTAGAGGACAGAGACGTAAGAGAGAAGACAGAGACCGTAAGAGAGAAGACAGAGACCGTAAGAGAGAAGACAGAGATCGTAAGAGAGAAGACAGAGACCGTGAAGAGAGAAGACAGAGACCGTAAGAGAGAAGACAGAGACCGTAAGAGAGAAGACAGAGACCGTAAGAGAGAAGACAGAGACCGTAAGAGAGAAGACAGAGACCGTAAGAGAGAAGACAGAGACCGTAAGAGAGAAGACAGAGACCGTAAGAGAGAAGACAGAGACCGTAAGAGAGAATACAGAGACCGTAAGAGAGAAGACAGAGACCGTAAGAGAGAAGACAGAGACCGTAAGAGAGAATACAGAGACCGTAAGAGAGAAGACAGAGACCGTAAGAGAGAAGACAGAGACCGTAAGAGAGAAGACAGAGACCGTAAGAGAGAAGACAGAGACCGTAAGAGAGAAGACAGAGACCGTAAGAGAGAAGACAGAGATCGTAAGAGAGAAGACAGAGATCGTAAGAGAGAAGACAGAGACCGTAAGAGAGAAGACAGACCGTAAGAGAGAAGACAGAGACCGTAAGAGAGAAGACAGAGACCGTAAGAGAGAAGACAGAGACCGTAAGAGAGAATACAGAGACCGTAAGAGAGAAGACAGAGACCGTAAGAGAGAAGACAGAGATCGTAAGAGAGAAGACAGAGACCTGTCGTAGATGTGATTGAACAAATTAGAAAAAAGGAAGTGGATCTACGCAGGACACACAGGTACATACAAGTGATACAACATAACCGAATGACTGCGTATCACCTGCTGGAAACCGTACAAAGAAAACGATGTAAACGAAGACCGGTGAGTCGATGGAGAAACAAAATAAACCAGTACTGGAGAGGCAGAGGATAGCGTGAGACAGGCAGATCAGGAAACAGCATGCTGAGGCCTTCGCCCAACCACCGTCCACTGTGGTAGCGCGGTGGTGATGAATGAACATATTCATACTTGTGCACTGACGATCACCTGAGATAATATAAATGATTCCTATTATTTTGACGGAGCAGTCTGATAAACATCCATGTGTATTTGAGCCCCGAAAGAATCGCACAACGTGTGATCGACATGACAGCTATAAATAGTTGTCATGTTGTCTGATAATTGGCAATTGTCACCAGTACACATATGTCAGTTATTGTGAAGAATTTATATGTTTGCGTACACATAGTTCACCAGCTACAACGCATTGTGCCTAAAGGGAACGGACATGCTTCGTCCACCTTCTGTGGTCAAATATGCACTTGACAGAACATTCAAGTACTATGTTGTATGCATATATACAAAGCCGAAATGAAACAGGTTATTACATATGCAACAGTTTAAAAACGAGAATCACACTAAAATCAGTTTCAGCTTTCCATTTGTTTAAAATATTCATATACGCACACACACACACACACACACACACACACACACACACACACACACACACACACACACACACACACACACACACACACACACACACACACACACACACACACACACACACACACACACACACACACACACACACACACACACACACACACACACACACACACACACACACACACACACACACACACACACACACACACACACAAGCGTACTGGTCACACAACATATACACTCGCGCGCGCGCACACACACAACACATAAACACAACATACACGCACGCACGAATGCACATTATTAGTCGTGAGTGTAATTTAATAGTTCCCATTGTTTTGTCTGTTCCACTGTTACTGTTAGCCTATAGGCCTATCTCACCCGTCGTACTCACCTAACTTAAATCGTATCTCTCAATCATTTCTAGTGTGTAGAACCACTCTTCTGCATCTTTCATAACCTACATATGAATACAGATATCGACGATGGCAACGACATACGTTAATAACATCACTACAACTTATAATAACAACAACAACTTTGGTAAACATCATTATTATCAACACAGATTATCTGTACAGATTGCATCTAAAAATGGAGGAAAACATCGCTATTCTAATAATAGTTTTGTGTGCTATTCTGAGATTATATAACACAGATATGTAAGGTAATGCTGTTAACGATACTACTAGGTCATCAATACTCTCAATTGATCACTGGTGAACCAATAAAGTCACCCTGATGTAAAGGTCAGGCCCTATTCAGTTGCTACAAAGTGCTTCATGCGCAAGCATTGTACAAACTCCACTGAAGAACTTCAATCATGCAATGTTGTTGTGTGCATTTTTCGAGTAATGGTGTCTGTTGACAAGTCAAATGAGTTCCCAAAACATAATACGAAGGCACGGATCGGTGCACCGCTAAACAATGTTTATCTTGACCATGTCTCCTGATAATGACCACTCCATTACATTGGTTACCTTTGATAGTCAGACATTAATAGCTGGGGATATTGGGCATTACTCCACACATATGCACGCCTTTGGCCAGGGTTGTAAAAATGGACACAATTGGAGTCACTTGTGCAACTTTTCACCTTGCCACAAATGATCAATCTATGGCCTACATTATCAACACTTCAGTAGGCGCAAAAATACTGACCAGTGCCTGTTGGTCATGTAAAGTGGACAGCTGTAGTCTTATTGATTTGAGCATTATAAAAATGAAATGTTGGTTAATTGATGCTACAGATATCGCAAACATAAGTTTTAATACATTTATTTGAAATATTAAATTGGGTATATTATCCTGATTATCATCTTGCATGCATATTTAAAGTCGATCAATATAATTATATTAATGACATTTTGGTCTGAGTCACACACTGTTTTCTATAAAATTGGAGATTCGCACCGAACATTCCAGATTTCGGTCTTTATAACCACAACGGTAGTTCACCAACCTGACAGTAGACAAGACACAATTCGCCTAACCCACTAATGTGTGAACATTGCAACACCACATTATCTACCATCTTAGTGAATCATAATTGCACATAGTCATGCATTGGCGTTTTTATGTGGTTTATTAGTCTGTGGACCATGTCCGAAAGTTATGTGACACCATGCGTGACTGTTGTGTCATGCACCAAATACAATATCGAGCTATACTTGTTCAACCGGACACAAGACCAACCCACGTTGAAGGACGTACGCGTTTTTGTATCGTTCGTGCATGTTCCACATAAGGCCTATACATATATTAATACCTGTCTTTCATTTCACTGAGAGTTCTGAATTAAGGGTCCAACAGCAGACGTGCACGTTTGCACGCAAACATACACGCACAAGCGCACACACGCACACACGCACACACGCACACACGCACACACGCACACACGCACACACGCACACACACGCACACACGCACACAACAACACACTCCAACTGTCTGGCTTAAACCCTGATGTAAAACAAACTGCTCTAGTCTTTTCTTCAGGTTGCATGTATTTTGGGTGTACCGCAAAAGCAGTTACAGTTAGAAAAGCAGTCAAATTTTGCGCGATAGTATCGTTTTGTCGGTAAGCGTCTACTGCATTTAAGATTAACTGGTGCTGTTTCTGAGTCGTCTATTGTGTTTTTATAGTAGTGCGTCGGTCACCTATCTAACATGTCTCAAAATCAGGACAACACTTGATCAAAATAAACAAATCACCAAACCCGACGGCAGCTTATGAATAACATAATACTACTAGTGTTTAAACAAAATTATATTTAACTACATGAGAGATGTGTTTCCATTCTAAGACCAAATATTTAGCTTCTCAGTTTAAGTCGAAGAAGAAGTACGCCAACGGTACAAGGGACGCGTGTGTCAGCACCTGTTACCCTCGCTTAGGTTCGACCCAGATTGTGTAAGGCATAATTGGTACGTGAGACAATCGTATCGCCTGAGGCACCACAACCTTCGGAAACTGCTCACGCAGCGAAACAAAGCCAACACATAACTTTGTGCAATTACCGCTTCGTAAGATCAGACCGTAGATTATTAATGTGTGGTGGTCCAGCATGTCGATTGTATGCAACACTCACTGGACGCCTTGCGGTCAGCGTAACGCCATAAGGTCTGCATAATGAAGGTGCAGTTAGATATACTATAGAACGTAGCAATGTTGACCACAAAATATGACTTATGACCATTATATTGAGCAATAGACAAATTGCCGTACTCTTTGAACTCGGGCAGTGCATACTTCTTGGATTCTCGGTGCTGGTTGAATATCTTTGGAAACAATTACAACTTGTATAAACAACACTTTACACAACTGTCACCCGTACCAAAATATACCTGCAGTGTACACGTGAACGATGAAAAACTAGGCAGAGTGTATGCGTTAATTTTCCATATACTATTGCGGGTTTTTTTATGTCAAGGAAATATCCTGTTTTAGTACGGCCTTTACGTTATAGTGTTTAATTATCATGAATTAATTAGTTTTTGCCAGTGGGAATGACAAACTCGTCTAAAGTATAACTATGTACATATCTGTTTCGGGAAAATGGGCAAATGAGCTAGTTTGAAATTAGATAGTAAAAGACATCTAGAAGGATTGGGAGATGAAAATGAGAGTGAAAGATGGCGAAGACTGGGTAGGCCGTATCGTTGGTGGAGACAACAATGACGAACACTGACAGGAAGAAGAGGAAAAGAAAAGAAGTCGTGAACAAGTGTCTTGGTCTGTCTTGCCTAGGACACACGGAGAGAGAAGAGGAGAATAACGCATTTGAGTGTAATCAGAGACACATTTTCCCTTGACCGCGGCTCCATTTCAGCGGCATTTATCCTAAGCCGTAGACTTTTATAAGACCAGAAGAAATTGTGTGGAATTAACTGCTACATGTTGTCATGCAGTGTTTTCTTGAAATGTGCTTAATCGTTGTCAACCGCCACTCCTCGATTCGGTTCACTGCTTTAATCAGTAGGCGGAATATATGCGACGTCAACAGATTGCCTGGGTATTTTTTACAAGTATTGTTTTGAACGGTTTGTGCTGATAAGTCCCCTATATATTATGTGTATGGAGTTGTAACTTAAGCCGCGCTGGTTGTTGACTAGCTGACTTCCGGTCGTTCCCTTTCTGTCGACTTTCAGTTTGGTTCTGGTTAGCTTGATCCGCTACGTACTGGTGTCCTCAGAGGCTCCTCGCCAGAGCCTCCCGAGGGTCCACGGGACACTTTCTCGAAGGACCGTGGACGCATGTATGGGCACAGTGCAAATATAGTCATTTGGACATTGTGGAATAACTTAATTCTTCAACAGCTTCTAATTTACTCCACATATCGTGAAGTTGTGCTATGCACTTATCAATAACGTTAAAATCGGCTGACTGCTAATGGGCATGTGAAACGCGCTATTGAAATGTCGATTTTGTTTTTAAACACATCCACGCTGCTTGCAATTACACCGTCAGTATGTAATGTGTTTATTCATTTATAGTCGCATGTGATAAAGATTAGGCTTACATTCTCTTATTATATAATATACGTTGGTTCTTTTCTTGTGACAAAGGTACACGGGCGGTCATATCAGCATGCATGCTGATCGAGCGAGCGACGGTGCTGGCTACACCTGTCGTTTCGCGTAATACTCGAGTTCCGCTTCCTGTTTGGCACGTTTGTTGTCTCGCGGGAGCATTTTTGTTGTTGACGTATTCTCTGGTTTGATTGTTGATCTACTCCGTGTGATTAGCAAGTTTGTTGTCTTGCTCGAACTTTGTTGTTGTTGACGTTTTCTATGCTTTAATCATTGCTGCATGTTGATCGTGTCACGTGATGTCCGGCTGAGCTATTGCATTCCCGGGCCATATTATCGCCTCTTTGCGTGCGTTTTTATTGGCAGTTTATCTTTGTAATCTCCAGACGTTTTAGCGTTCACCTAGCCTTGTCATTGATATCTTTTAATATAATCAGTGTGCACTGGGTCAAGAACAGAACGCATTCAAGATGTTGACAGCGAACACAGTAAGCAAATCAATCGATGCAACTGTTATACATTGGCCCACTTCGTGGGGTTAAAGGGTGATTTAAAAGAACCCTGAGTTAGTTTATCCAGCCTCAACAATACAGTTTTTATAATTTCCATTTGTTTGGGCGCAACATTAAAACTGGGAACAAAGTGTCGGGTTTATTCAACGCATTTTGGCTGGCAGTGCAACTTCGATATTCATTACAGTGTTATCTTAACACAGATGAAAGAAAACACAAGGACGGTTTAAATCAATCGTTCGATATTATTACAGCGAATCAACTGTGATCGCGGAGTGCGGTGGTACAGTAATTACAGCATGCCGTCCACTCAGTATGAGTAGGCCCCTACCGGGCAACTGATAGAAGTGGGTATTTGTGTGTGTATGTTTTGGCGTGGTAATTGTAGCGTGGTGAAATGCTTCTCTCATAAGTCGATTTAGTGCTCGGTTGAACAAGTGAGTAAAGTGTGGAGCGCTTTGATGAGTCATAGGGACTGGACACTGCGCTATTTCATAAATTACCTTTACGATTTTCTAAATCATCATGTTCCGTGTTAATAATGACTACTTGCTACAACATTTATAAATCACAAAATTAGGCCTAAACATGTTCACAAATCTAATCTGCATGTCGACGACCTCGATTTTTGACGGCACAGGAGCTATTCCCATAAGGCGTTATAAAACATTTTTATTTGTTTATATCACGCGAGCTGGACGTGAATAACCCATTTGAATGGTTTATTATCTTTACGAAGTGACTTTGTGCGTGACAGAGCCGCTTAGGTGCCTGATAATTGTTATCGTTTTTAACTTTTGACATCTGTGTTCTCGGGCGCACGTGTTCCACCAGGCAATGGACTGACCGCAGCGATTTCATGATAACATTGTATATGGTCATTTGGCTTTACCAGCTGACATTTTAAACCGAGTTTTGGGACATTTTTCTACAAATAGAGATATTATATTTTGACAACAACAACAACGCTGACGCATCAGTTTTAAACAAAATCGACGCATGAATAGAACATAATGCGTTAGTGTGTTTTTAATACTAAAAAAAAACACTTTTCATTGGGCACAAACTTTCCGTGAGCTTTGATGTGAAGCAATGACGTCATCTTGCATGACACAGCAGTATTTCTGCATTGATCTTTTTCGTTGAATTAACAATTAAATTAAATATTCTTCAATTCATAATAGGCCTATGCAAAGAATCAAAACTTTGCAGTTAATTAACGGTTGATTAACAATTAATTTGAGAAGGTGAATAATTTAATATCAATAAATATTCTTTTAAGTGGACAAAAATGTATCTAGTTAGCTTATTTTTATATATTTAATGTAATATATGCATAATTTGGCATATGCGCAACTTTTAATTGATTACATTTTAATTGATTATTTTATTCTAACATGAAAGCGTTTCCTTATTCAGTGGTATATGCCTAGTGGTGTGAGCATGCGTGCAAACTTGCAGTGACATATCGGAGCTGACATGCACCGAGACATGTTCCTTTGGCCCATATACTTCCGCGTTACAGAAACACTATCATTTCTCTGCATAAGCCCTGGATGGAATATGATGCCCTCCACAAATGTGTGGACACATGCCACCACGATCGCTGGCATTCTGTTGTTCTTAACAAAACCCACCTTAAACCTATTGTAGTTCATCTATCCAATACTCCGTTTTAGAAACAGTGCATGTATGGCATTGTCGTATGTGTGTCACAAGGATTGCCCGATGAATGCAATGCCTTCTTAACGACCGAACTGGTCGGGAAGTGACCGTACAGATTTTTTTAGGTGGCTTGAGAGGCATTCTGTGTCAGGTCCGCTCCTTAACAAGATGGCCTGCTTGATTGCCTATTTTCGTTATAATAAGATACGATAAGATTTGTATCCGTAAATTATGCGCATTTCATTAACCACAGCAGTCGTCGACACAGTGGCGGAATATTCCATTAATCCCGAGGTATTGCCAAATAAAGGGTTTCATATTGACATTTGACTTTCTTTAATCAAATCATTACTTCGGCAAACACACCATCTGGATGACCACTCCACCTGAATGACCACCACTCTGGGATGACCACTCCACCTGGATGTCCACTCCACCTGAATGACCACCACACCTGGATGACCACTCCACCTGGATGTCCACTCCACCTGAATGACCACCACACCTGGATGACCACTCCACCTGGATGACCACTCCACCTGAATGACCACCACACCTGGATGATCACCACACCTGGATGATCACTCCATCTATATGACCACCACACCTGGATGACCACCCTACATGGATAACCATTCCATCTGGATGACCACTCCCCCCGGATCACCACTCCCCCCGGATGACCACTCCCCCTGGACGACCACCCCACCTAGATGATCACTCCCCTGGACGATCACTCCATCTGGAAGATCACCCCACATAGATGACTACTCCAACTGGATGAACACCCTACCTGGATGACCCCTCTACCTGGATGACCACTCCACCTGGATGGTCACTCCACCTGGATGACAACTCCACCTGGATGACCACCCCACCTGGATGACCCCTCCACTTGGATGACCACTCCACCTAAATGACCATTCCCCTGGACGATCACTCCATCTGGAAGATCACCCCACATAGATGACTACTCCAACTGGATGACCACTCCACCTGGATGACCACTCCACCTGGATGACCACCCCACCTGGATGACCACTCCACCTGGATGACCACTCCACCTGGATGACCACCCCACCTAGATGACCACTCCACTTGGATGACCACCCAAATGGATGACCACTCCCTTGGACGATCACTCCATCTGGAAGATCACCCCACATAGATGACTACTCCAATTGGATGAACACCCTACCTGGATGACCCCTCTACCTGGATGACCACTCCACCTAGATGACCACTCCCCTGGACGATCACTCCAGCTGGAAGATCACCCCACATAGATGACTACTCCAAATGGATGAACACCCCACCTGGATGACCACTCCACCTGGATGGCCAGACCACCTGGATGGCCGCTCCACCTGGATGACCACTCCACCTGGATGACCACTCCACCTGGATGACCACTCCACCTGGATGACCACCCCACCTAGATGACCACTCCCCTGGACGATCACTCCATCTGGAAAATCACCCCACATAGATGACTACTCCAACTGGATGACCACCCCACCTGGATGACCACTCCACCTGGATGGCCATTCCACCTGGATGACCACTCCACCTAGATGACCACTCCCCTGGACGATCACTCCATCTGGAAAATCACCCCACATAGATGACTACTCCAACTGGATGACCACCCCACCTGGATGACCACTCCACCTGGATGGCCACTCCACCTGGATGACCACTCCACCTAGATGATCACTCCCCTGGACGATCACTCCATCTGGAAGATCACCCCACATAGATGACTATTCCAACTGGATGACCACTCCACCTGGATGGCCCCTCCACCTGGATGGCCACTCCACCTGGATGGCCACTCCACCTGGATGACCACTCCACCTGGATGACCACTCCACCTGGATGACCACCCCACCTAGATGACCACTCCCCTGGACGATCACTCCATCTGGAAAATCACCCCACATAGATGACTACTCCAACTGGATGACCACCCCACCTGGATGACCACTCCACCTGGATGGCCATTCCACCTGGATGACCACTCCACCTAGATGACCACTCCCCTGGACGATCACTCCATCTGGAAAATCACCCCACATAGATGACTACTCCAACTGGATGACCACCCCACCTGGATGACCACTCCACCTGGATGGCCACTCCACCTGGATGACCACTCCACCTAGATGATCACTCCCCTGGACGATCACTCCATCTGGAAGATCACCCCACATAGATGACTATTCCAACTGGATGACCACTCCACCTGGATGGCCCCTCCACCTGGATGGCCACTCCACCTGGATGGCCACTCCACCTGGATGACCACTCCACCTGGATGACCACTCCACCTGGATGACCACCCCACCTAGATGACCACTCCCCTGGACGATCACTCCATCTGGAAAATCACCCCACATAGATGACTACTCCAACTGGATGACCACCCCACCTGGATGACCACTCCACCTGGATGGCCACTCCACCTGGATGACCACTCCACCTAGATGACCACTCCCCTGGACGATCACTCCATCTGGAAAATCACCCCACATAGATGACTACTCCAACTGGATGACCACCCCACCTGGATGACCACTCCACCTGGATGGCCACTCCACCTGGATGACCACTCCACCTAGATGATCACTCCCCTGGACGATCACTCCATCTGGAAGATCACCCCACATAGATGACTATTCCAACTGGATGCCACTCCACCTGGATGGCCCCTCCACCTGGATGGCCACTCCACCTGGATGGCCACTCCACCTGGATGACCACTCCACCTGGATGACCACTCCACCTGGATGACCACCCCACCTAGATGATCACTCCCCTGGACGATGCACTCCATCTGGAAAATCACCCCACATGGATGGCTACTCCAACTGGATGACCACTCCACCTGGATGACCACTCCACCTGGATGGCCACTCCACCTGGATGACCACCCCACCTGATGATCACTCCCCTGGACGACACTCCATCTGGAAATCACCCCACATAGATGACTACTCCAACTGGATGACCACCTCCACCTGGATGACCACTCCACCTGGATGGCCACTCCACCTGGATGACCACTCCACCTAGATGATCACTCCCCTGGACGATCACTCCATCTGGAAGATCACCCCACATAGATGACTCCACTTCCAACCTGGATGACCACTCCACCTGGATGGCCACTCCACCTGGATGGCCACTCCACCTGGATGACCACTCCACCTGGATGACCACTCCACCTGGATGACCACTCCACCTGGATGACCACCCCACCTGGATGCCACTCCACCTGGATGCCACTCCACCGGATGACCATCCATGGTGGCCACTACCTGGATTGACACTCCACCTGGATGCCACTCACCTGGATGACCACTCCACCTGGATGACCACCCCACCTGGATGGCCCCTCCAACTGTGTGACCACCCCACCTGGATGGCGACTCCATCTGGATGGCCACTCCACCTGGATGACCACTCCACCTGGATGGCCACTCCACCTGGATGACCACCCCACCTGGATGGCCCCTCCACCTGGGTGACCACCCCACCTGGATGGCGACTCCATCTGGATGGCCACTGCACCTGGATAGAGAGACTTTATTTTGACAACAACAACGCTGACGCATCAATTAAACAAAATCGACGCTTGCCTAGAACATAATAGACTACGTGCATCACGGCATCTGATGACTTTGCCGCAACATTTTAACACTGCTACTCAAACGAGTCAACCGAATCGCCCGATCATGGGGTTTAATACTAATTAAGAACATTCTGATAACGTAGGTGTCATAATAAGCCGGAGTTCATTGAGCTCAAACTTTCCGTGAGCTTTGATGTGAAGCAGTGACGTCATCTTGCATGACACAGCAGTATTTCTGCATTGATCTTTTTCGTTGAATTAACAATTACATTAACTATTCTTCAATTCATAATAGGCCTATGCAAAGAATCAAAACTTTGCAGTTGATTAACAATTAATTTGAAAAGGTGATTAATTTAATATCAATAAATATTCTTTTAAGTGGACAAAAATGTATCTAGTTAGCTTAATTTGTTTTACATTTAATGTAATATATGCATAATTTGGCATATGCGCAACTTTTAATTGATTACATTTTAATTGATTATTTTATTCTAACATGAAAGCATTTCCTTATTCAGTGGTATATGCCTAGTGGTGTGAGCATGCGTGCAAACTTGCAGTGACATATCGGAGCTGACATGCACCGAGACATGTTCTTTGGCCCATATACTTCCGCGTTACAGAAACACTATCATTTCTCTGCATAAGCCCTGGATGGAATATGATGCCCTCCACAAATGTGTGGATATATGCCACCACGATCGCTGGCATTCTGTTGTTCTTAACAAAACCCACCTTAAACCTATTGTAGTTCATCTATCCAATACTCCGTTTTAGAAACAGTGCACGGGTGGCATTGTCGTATGTGTGTCATAAGGATTGCCCGATGAATGCAATGCCTTGTTAACGACCGAACTGGTCGGGAAGTGACCGCACACAATTTTTTTAGGTGGCTTGAGAGGCATTCTGTGTCAGGTCCGCTCCTTAACAAGATGGCCTGCTTGATTGCCTATTTTCGTTATAATAAGATACGATAAGATTTGTATCCATAAATTATGTGCATTTCATTAACCACAGCAGTGGTCGACACAGTGGCGGAAAATTCCATTAATCCCGAGGTATTGCCAAATAAAGGGTTTCATATTGACATTTGACTTTCTTTAAACAAACCATTACTTCGGCAAAACATTTGTTCGATCACTTCACCAAAAACTAAGATGTACAGATGAGTTTTCACGCTGTAGTTAGTTGCCCGCTTAATCATATCATTGAACCGTCGATCTGCGATCCACTAATTGATGACGCATTAAGACATGAATCTAGTTATTTAGATTTATTCTTTCAGTAGACGACTGCAGCTGTACCCGAATGGCGTCATTTTCCATTGATCAGGAAATGTCCATCTGCGTTTGGTTGGTGGATGAAAGCATATATTATACAATGCCGCAGTTCATGTTTGCACGCACCGTTGTATGTACGACCCCACTTAGGCATGATCTGATCGTAATTAACAATTAGGAATGACAAAAAAGACAAACATTCGTGTCTCCGTATGATAGCGTGCACATGAGCCGTCTGGTTGTTGCGCAGTTTCGTAAGTGAACTGTTTACGCAGCAAAGTAGACCCTAATCATGCCGTATCACGTGATGCAATTAGGACACAAGCTAATACGTCAAAAACGCAAGAGTCCCACTGACACACTAATACTCATTTGTAGAATGCCGTATTTTGTTACATGAAAATCCATATAAATCCACATTTAGCATCCAGCAAACAAAACATATGCCTACATATGGCTACACCAAATAAAACCTGCATTATGTCTGACGTTGCGTGTTCAAACTTGTTGCATTAAAACCGCTATACTTTGGGTCTTTGCCACTAAATGTCTTACATGGCTGACAAAACACGAAGCATTACAAATTGTGTATCGGTGTTTTCCAATTTGTTCCAAAATATAATATTATGAGACACGAGACTAATCATAAACACATTCCTTAGAATCGTTCGGAACGTGTGCGTGATATCATTACGATCTGGCACGTCTGCGGGAGGTAGGCTCTTATCAGAGAAGATCACCAGCACGCAGCGTCAGACCGACGTTCGTCGCGGAAGGAGGCCAAAAAACGACTGCCCGCGGCATAGCGGTGTCGTATGTATAATGTGCTGCGCAAACAAATTGTCTGACGCTTAAAGGATCAGTCGGTGCAGTTTTCATTCTCACACCGCGGTATGACAAATCCAGCGACGTGAAACTCATAGAAACAAACATTGCAGAACGCACACCATTGCGTCTTACAACATCCGGTGAACCAAGCATGCGGATAATATTTTAGATGCCTCTGCAATCTTGTTATTATTTAGCTACGATCGTTTTATGTTAATTTTACGAAAAATCAAACTATCGCAGTATCCAATATGACATATTAGCTCGTTTGCAGTCTTCATATTAATTATGTTAGGCCTAAGTTTTTTTTACTGTTGAATAGGAATTAATGTCATTTCAAGTGATTGTCAAACTCGGAACCTTCACGTAAAAGCGCAATATGAATATGTAAGTGCTCCTGTGTTGAAGTCGGTGACTTTTCTTGCTGTAAAGTTGGTCCAACGCATTAAAGCGACTACACACGCACACGCACACGCACACGCACACGCACACGCACACGCACACGCACACGCACACGCAGCACACACACACTAACGCTAGTGTGTGTGTGTGTGTGTGTGTGTGTGTGTGTGTGTGTGTGTGTGTGTGTGTGTGTGTGTGTGTGTGTGTGTGTGTGTGTGTGTGTGTGTGTGTGTGTGTTTGTGTGTTTGTGTGTCTGTGTGATTGTGTGTATGATTGTGTGTGTGTCTGTGATTGTGTGTGTGTGTGAGAGAGAGTATGTGTATATGACATGTGTGTATTAGTATGTAGCCGTATGCGTACGTGCACTTTGTAATGTTAGCATATTTGGGCACGTTCGTTTATACGGACGCACCTTTATGATGTGGTTCCTGTCAATATAATTCTCGTGCATAGGGGCCCACATGTCTTGTTTGATGTTTTGTATTACTATGGTGCCTGTGGTCATATCAATATTGATAAAGTACACAGTTACGTCATTGCATCCGGTTACCTTTATGAACGTAATTTTCACTGAGAGTATTCAATATACAAAAAAGAACACCCACCTAGTAAACAACATCGTCTCATTAAGTTATCTTTGTTAAGTCACCTCCGCTTGAGTGCATATCTACACCAAATGTACAAAGACCAATCATCTACCTGGCGTCCTTTGTTCGAGTGTGATCACTCTTTGTTGCGGCACCCTGCAGCGATCACTGATACAACAGATAACAAACGGAGCGTGAGACGCCCATTTGACTCAGTCTATTGTGAAAAACAAATAAGAGGAACGTATGAAACACGCGGTCTTATTACGTAATAGAGACGTTGTTTCCAACTATATCTTAGTTGTTGTCGAAATATTTCTTAAACGAACATGTTTAGTCCTCAGTTATGCCTATTAAAAATTATAACAGTACGATGTCCTTTCAGTGGCACCGCATTCACGCAGATGCAGACGACGTCATGGAGTATTCGAATGACGATTGTTGTAATGCAAACTTGAATAAGGTAGATAAATCCAGCATTAATATAAGATCATAGAACCAATAGAGGAATTCTAAAACAGGCTACGCGACCGTGAACAGAGTACTATAATTCACACTGACTGAAAAGAGGTATACAAAATAACGCAATGGGAGGCAGAAGCAACGCTAAGATGTTTGCAGTTGCAGGATGGGACAGCTTCATACAACGACACTGTATACTGTATATGAATACATAAACATTATAAGCAGGAAAAATACATTCTTAAAGACATTAGCATAGCTGTCCACGAAATACACAACAGAAACACGAAACCCCACAGCATGGAAGACCGCGAAGTGGGTGGGAGATAAGTAAGATGTCAGGACACCGATAGGTATGTTGTCAAACGTCTACAAAAGTACTCCCGAAAATACCACTGAAACCGACGATGAAAGCAAAGAGAACTCAACACCAGGTACTCGACGAGAGACCCGATCCATCAATTGAAGGAGAAGGGCTAGAATGTAATGCTCTGCTCTGCTTGGCTTTCGCCAACTACGTGAAGGTTTTCGACTCGGGTGCAAGCTCAAAGAGAATTGACCTTGCTTCATGAACAGACAAACGTCTACACCAACAGCTCGACAACAGTCCCTAAAAAGAAAGCAATAATATCGATATACGCGCTAACACACGGCATGGAAAGGCCTTTGTTATGCTGCAAGAGATGGAAATGAAAATCAAGGACGATTTCGAAGGTAATGGCGGAAAACGACCCTGAAATCTTCTTGAGGAGACGGGTGTACAAGTCATGCGTACTTCCTGCACGAAGTACATTGCTGGAAGTACATGGGCACTCACCAACTAGGCAAAGAACAAGCTAACAGCCGCGTAGACAACATAGAAAGTATGTTAACATCACATATCGGGACAGAAAATCAAACGTCTGGATAAAAGCTAAGACAGATGTCATAGACGTGATTGAACACAGCAGAAGACGGAAGTGGACCTGATCGGGGCACTTCTGTAAAAAAAATACACGGTATAACCGATGGACATAACATATCGCCAATTGGAAACCTTACAAAGTGAAACTACATACAGAAGAAGACCGGCGAGACGGTGGAGAGACGAACCAGACGAGTAATAGAAAGGCACCATCTGGCAGAGGACAGCGTTAAACAGGCATATCTGGAAACAGCCTTCTCATATAAAATATATTTGCAGTACATACATATTTTTGCAATAATATATTATTTAAGTTTATGAAATGAACATTATGAAGGCATCGGTCGCCATACAAATCGTGCGTCCGAAAATTGGGTCGCATTCAAAAAGAGGTTAATGACCGCTGCATTAGACAGCACGCAGTAGTGTCCACGTAGACCCTATGTGTAATATCTTAAGCTAATCTATTTCATGCGTTATCTGATTAGTAAACACAAATATGTGTGGCAGTCATTACGCTTCACCGATATATAAACCAATAAGCCTTTAGAGGGTTATTGGTTCGCAGTCAAAACGATTAAGAATCACTGTGTTAAACAAAGCGTAGAGCACCGATTGCACTTTTGTGTGGTTTCTAAAGGCGACCCATTTCACATGTTATCTGATTAATAAAAACAATTTTTTATGACAGTCATTGCCCTTCCGCAATACATAACCAGAGGGCCAGGGTGGCGGTCATCGCTCTTTCGTAATGTAATATTATAATCATACAGCCAGAGCCTTCTAGCAGTGTGTTAGGTCGCAGTCAAACAGTTTTATTAAACAAAGCGTAGTGCACCATTTGCACTTTTCATAAGTTAGCTTATAAATAAAAGCAAACAAAATTGATTCTGGCGGTCAATGTCCTTCCCCAGTGTGGTGTAGAGGAGCCTTTAGCAGCTCAGACAACGTATGATGAGACGGTAGCAGTGACTCGGGTTAATTCGTCTCCAAGTGAGTCTTCGAGGTGGCTCGGTGTGCTATGATGTTGTGAGATATCTAATAGATTCCATATGATATCCTATCTATTTAACGAGCCATAACAAAACCGCCGCTTCCAGAATGTATTTATATAGGCGTTTTCTAACGGGCGACATTTAATGAATGGGTTGGAGGTTTTTACGTGCGTAAGTAATTATCATGTAATTAAATGAAGGGAGCGTATCGTCGAAATGACAGGGGCTTCGGGTGTAGAAAGCGTTCTTCTGACGGAAGGATCGTCAGTTGCGGCACTTAATTCTCATCGTTGTTACGGACAATGGGTGTGGTTCGATTGTTGACGGCATCTGGGACCGCACGAAGCACCTGCTTTCGGGTATTTTGTGTTATAGACCGTAATTATCAGAACAACGCCTCTTAATGAACTAAATCCGGGTTCAAATGTTCTTGCTGTTGTTTCGAATATGGTGCAGTTTAGTTTTTCCGCACTCCTTACATTCACTCAACTGTATCTGAATACCCGGCTAGACCCCTATAGACTGTTTTGGGTACACTAGCAGCATCGCAAATGTAGGATTAGCACCCCTGTATTTATGGATATAAGTTTTGTTGTGGTGGAATTTGAGGTTTATCTCAGATTTAGAGAGATTGGAGAAGTGCTTTGTGAGTGTCATGGGGAGGGGTGAAATGTGACTTTGTTGGCGAGCCTGAAACCGGTTTTGGGAGCCTCATTCGAGTGCAATTGCAGGTTTATAGATAACTCCACTCCCCAAATATACACTTGGCCTAACCTTCGGGCAGTAATTTCAGCATAGCTGATTGCTTGCCCCAGGCTGGTACTGCTAAGATTTGCCTGAGGTGAAGTGTAGCCGCCTTTGAGCATGCAGTCAAGAGGACAGGATTAAGATGATAAGATTTGCGACAGAAACAATTGCCCTTTCATCAGAAACAATTGCCCGCTCGTAAACCCCGTATTGTACGATTTGTATCTGTGTTAGTTTATATTGTTTCTCAGAATTACGGTGACTGAAATGTGGTAAACGGCCGTGAACTTTGTATGTGTAGCGGCGTGGGCAATAGACACGACGACGGTGGTCGCGAGGGCGCATTGCGTAGCCCGAAGTAACAGGAACGTTCGTAGGTGTGTTACGCTGCTAAGTACATACACCTAGTTGTATTAGCTAAGGGTGTTAGCTAAGACTTGAAAGAGACACAAAAGACACTAGCTTTGATCCCTTTACATTGGCCTACAACCGCCGACGGAAGATGAACGGAACGAACCAGACCTACCGGGGGTCTTAGTATCGACATCGAAGCCTACCGGACAAATAAGGATCAAACGCGACTAACTTAGGCCTACCGAAGAGTGATGTTTTGTTCGTCGTATTTCAAATTCACAAACAACCCAGTTCGCATCCACCATGACTTGCTGTTTTGTTTCTGCAACCAGTATTAATAATTTTGATAAAATCGTGATGATACATCATCATCCCTTTCTGACCATTGTGTCAGTTCAACTGGTTTTCAAAATTGGAACCTTCATATGAATACGATGATTGTGTTTATGACTTTGTCTTCTTCTTTGTTTCTTAAGAAATCATGTCACAGACAAATTTGTCTAAAGTTAATTATTTCGACAAATGTACGCACGTATCAGGACTTCAGAAAGGTTAATTCGTGATTAAAGGTCGATAAGTAGCGAATAGTGAGGGGTGGGCTGACGCTCACCCACACCCTACAGCTGCTGCCCCCTTCAGGCACACCAAACCCCTACGATTGCATATAGAAGCTCATTAACAGCATTTGGGGAGACTAAGTTCCGTCATTGTTCCAACGCGTATGATGCATTTGCCCATAATGCTCCTTCGAGGGCAATATTAAGACACTTGGCAAAATACGAGTGTAATGTTTACACGTTTTAGTGTAAAAGAACATTGGTTTTCACGGTTGAGCGCGCGCGCGTATGTTTACGAGATAAGATTACAGCGAGATCAACATCAGGAGATAGATAACCTCTCAAGCCCTGGCTTCTATGCCAGACTCCCCAATATCATGGCTTATATCTGGGACATCGGCTACTGGTAGATGACCAGCCACTAGCTGGTCTGGCAAAGGTTATAGGTGAAACATTGACCCAGCCTGCGACGTCTCTCAACGTTATCTCTTCATCTTAATTTTGGCTTTCCTCTTCTCTCGCTAGACAAATTACCTTAGTCGTTCGTAAGCATTCTAGCTTTCTGACTTCAAGCTGATTCGTTAGTACAACAAAGGCCTACTCAAGATCGCATTCAGCCTATCATGCATGAGAGCGTCCCGACAGTTAACAACAACCTTGCCCGCGGCGAAGCTCCTGCCTTTCAACTACTGTCCCTTTGAAGCTTACAATGACCGACCTGCCAACGGCTTACCTGTCGCTGAGCCTTCGTCGGAAATCTGTCCAGGGTCGCCAACACAATTAAGTGAACTTGGGTACTGGTGTTAGTAGTAGAGTCAGTAAACCTTCACACGAGAGGACAGGGTTGGAAACTTTCTGCAGCTGTCTAGAAATTTTTTACAAGTTCGTTAACTGCAAATTGTCTCTGTTCACCCAGGCTATGGTGCATATCTGTGACTGACTAATGCTCGGTCGGTAGAGTGTAACTGCAAAGTGGCAAAGTGCAGAAAGGACGCGACGATGGTGTTCGAATAAAGATATAACGCGCTCTGAACAACCATACGAACTGCATATACCGTATATAGTATTTGTTTGCAAATATATAAATAAATATTGAAAATGCACAGTTACACAATTATAAATGGTAAACCACAGAAGAAATGTCATTTTAATAATACTAGCCAAAATATTTAATATGATAAAACACGAGCAATTGGTGACTTGCAGCACTATCACTAGTATGAACTCAGTTAGTCTGACTGTCGATATTTGATAAGAGATTAACAAGATTATCGTCGAGTGCGAAAACAATTTCACAAGCTGACAACGAACCGCTAGGTGTATCTAGAGCTCAACAAGGTATCCAATCCTTAGGAGGATTGTGTCGATTTTGTTTTTAAACATATTCCCACTGCCAACATTTCATAGTCATTATATAATGTATGATGCTATCAAATACATTTTATAACATCACGTATACTTTGCTTTGAATATGGCAATATAATCTAAATATCTTCGCCATATAGGTGTATGCATCAAAAGTACATGTTCCGAAGAACTCTTTGTGTCTTGCTGTTAATTTGGGGCATTTCTCAGGGGTCTTATGAGGTCATTAAACCTAGTTCTTGGGTCGCTCTTTGTCGTCTGGGTGTATCCCGTAAGGTTCTGACACAAATGGAACGCAAGGGCGAGCGAATCACAACGCCGCGTGTGTTACAGACTTTGTAACGCTGCGATTGTTCAAGGGTGTAGTTTAGCGTTTAACCTTAACAAGAGCGGCCTGTCGTCGGATTCTGAAGAACATTGGCCGACAATACGGGAGAGGCGTTGTTGGATCGTATTTCGTCTGCGTGGGTCATCAGCTCTTGTCAGATATCCATTTAAATGCACTCCTATTATATTGTATATGGCTCAGGTTACTGCAGTGTTTGCACAACAGTTCCACGTGTGGGTCATTGTGCGAGACATGCAGCCATTCAGCAATAGCACAGACTTGCACAACTAACAGTAATAGGCTTACGCTCCTTACAGTACCCATTTTCAGTAGATTACAACGTTTTCCCCGTAAACTGGTTTGCTATTTAAAAGAGTGCGCACCGGTAGACATCGTATTCATGAGAGTGATCCATTTCGATGACACTTCATGTTTGACCGAGCACCATTGAGACCTGTGCCAGCTCAGCAGTCAACAAGACCTTCGGTAACAAGTGCTGCGTCATATCAGTGAAAGACCAGCCCTGGAAAATTACGTTGTTTAGGACATTGTCCCCATTTAAACAAATGAACGACTCACCATTTGTCACCAAGGCTCACCCGTCTCGCAATATCATGGTTGAATAATATTTTAGACTGCATCCAGAATAAAATATAGTGTCTATTACAAATGGTTTCTTTACCTTTGAAGATGCCAGGGCATTTTACTAGATATACCACTTTATGTTTAAGAAAGTCCTTTGGGTCATGTTAATTATGTTAATTAAACTGCCCTCACATGAAAAGATGTTTGCTTCTTACAACTTTGATGTAGTCTTTCAACGTTTGGTCAATGGTTATTTTTAGTTTTGACGAATTAATCGTCGCTCATAAAATCTTAAACTGCCCTCATGTGAAAATTATTGCTTTCTCACACAGTTGACAAAGCCTTTTCAACTGTTGGTCAAAGAATATTTGTAATTTTGATGACTCCAGTTAACGCGTAAATTAACTGCCCCCATATAAAAACCACAGCCCTCTCATTCCACAGAAATTGCCCTTTAAACATTTGACAAATGATTATTTTTAATTTTGAAGTGTTAATCGTCGCGCATGTCATTTATAAATTAAACTGCCCACATGTCAACGTACCTCAATTGAAATTGTTCTTTCATAACCGTTTATCCGGTGCCATTACTTTTGGTGAGTCCGGCGCCGCACGTGCTGATAAGCAAACCGATCAGTAAATGATCGCGCACGGTTTTTTAGTCAATGTCCACCTGCCAAAACGATGTAATCGGTTGCTTGGTCAGCGCAACAAGATCGTATCACATTACTACTGTTGTTGGATGATATCGATATCGAATTCTTCAGGTGTCACCTGTGATCTCCGAGTGAAACAGCAGTTGTTTGTCCGGCTTATCTTGGTACCAACTCACGGCGTATGTCCTTTGAAAATGCCCACATGTAATTACGGGTTCATCGTGTCCGAGAACAGGCCTAAAATCCGATCGTATCCTAGAAAAGGCCCAAAGTCAAAAAATCTACGTGGTCCCTATTGGGATCGATCGGGACGTGTGACGGTCTTCGGCTGCAGGAGTTCACCGATGTTCTCAGTGAGTTGTTATTTGTATTTTTGTTTTGTAGAAAGAATTGCGGTCTATCACGAAGAATGCACCCTACTGTTTTTCCTGGGGTCACTGGACTTACATAGTAAGTCATACGTTGCGACGCGAAGCTGTCCTTTTTACAAGATGTTCCTTAGCTATTTGTTATATAATCCAACCACATTTACTACGTACATGGCTATATACATTTGCTTACGAATAGTAATCGCGTTTTAATTGCTGCGTGACTGAATGCTTCCAAGAGACGTCGAGACGGCGTTCGATTGAACAGGTCTACCAAGAGTAAGACGTAAAGCGCCTTGAGCAGCCGTGAGAACTGGATACCGCTTTATATAAGAATATCTTTTTACTTAATTGTTTTATAGTAATTGTATCTTAGTAAAAATAAAAACATTCCTGAGCATCTTACAACCAGAGTTGTAAGTGTACAAACATAGGCCACTATTATAGTTTAGACTACTACCATCGACTACTGTCATTTAAATACAGCATTTCGTCACTGCAAACAGTCTTCTCCTATCTATAACTCTTGTCTACCTGTTCCGATGCGCTTCCGCTGCAAATACCAACCACGATCTTCGAGATGCAGAAGTTGGTTGGTTGATTTGAAGACGAAGACGTAGTAGCAGTTGTTTCACGCCGACGAGAGGGTGACGGAATGGATGACGTCATAGATGACGTAGTGGATCTACGTAACAGTCGGTCAACAACACCGACACTTTGGAGGGTTTAGAGCGTTTTAATTCTTCCTGTCTATTCGCATCTTGGAGACATGAACAATGTTTCCATATCGTAAATGCAATGACCCAACACACTGTGGGCGCAACGACACCATAGACAGTGGTAATAGCGACCTCCCGTCGTGTATACTATATATATAATAGATAGTAAACATACGCCATTACCATTTTAAATTATTTCCTTCCTGACGAGAATGACTTTAGTGAGGCATACGATTTGCATTTCAAAGAGATGCTGTGCTTTTTTCTGGACGGTCGCCTTAGCCAGGGGTGAATTAGGCTTGCGAAAATGTTCTCATTTCTGGTCTTATCCTATTTAATTCACAGTGACGTGTTCAAAATGTAAAGGTTTTCAGTTTATAGCCAATCCAAACAACAGTGCTATGCATAGTGCCTTGTAAAATATGAGGGAATGATCGTTGAATGTCAATGCTCAATGCCCGCTTTAAAGACGGTATCGTATAGCCATGACCGAACGTACATTGACTTCATATTATTCAAATGAATTTATAATAATATAATAATAAAGTTTATTCACTTCACCGGCAGCCAAAGCGGCTGAATTTTACAATAAGCACATTATGGTTGATAACAAATTCATTAATGTATATTTGTAAAACTATTTATGAAATTGATGCTATTCAAGCAACGCGCTGGTTACTTTATATCATGAACATGTCAGGATGTCCTCACGTTACCATTGCTTTAAAGCTATTGAGGTAAAACAAGGAGGCGTACACCTTTAATAAAGTAGCCTTTTTTTTACCTAACACTCCATTCTCCTAAAATGTGTCTTAGGCGACCCTCTGTGGTCGCCATCGTGGTAGGAAAAGCAAATTCAATGTTTCATATGGTACCACATAGACTCCACACACACACACACACACACAC
>JAODUO010000121.1:372500-565000 GCA_025642075.2 Ridgeia piscesae
GGCCTATTTGTTACAACCTGCGGCCTATTTAAAAGAAAATCGAGGATCCAGAGACACATGGATTGAGGAACACCGAGACCCTGTATCTTATCAAAACGTTTTGATGGGATAATTGTGTTAAAAGCAGAGCTAAAATCAACACAAAGGATCCTAGCGTAAGTATTTGGGCTGTCGAGATATTGAAGAACGTCAAACAATCCTAGAGCGACAGCGTCGTCAACAGATCTATTGTTGCGATGTGCAAATTGAAATTGGTCAAGCAGTGGATCGATAATTGATTTAAGAAACTGCAGGACCAAGCGCTCGAGTGTCTTCATGACTACAGAAGTCAAGGCAACAGGCCTGTAATCGTTTAAACAATAGGCTGTAGATATCTTGGGTACAGGAATGATAGTTGACTTTTTGAAGCAATGAGGGAGTTTACATTGGGAAAGAGACACATTGAATATATCTCTGAATACACAGTTTAAGTTAACAAAGGGAGATGTTATCCGGACCTGAGAGGTTTATGATGAAGATTCACAAAGATAGTGACGACTGTGATAAATCAAGCATGCGGAAAATGTAGTTGCATATCGCTTGTGTCGTCTCCATCCGAGTGAATGAACAAACATTTTGCGATACCTTTTTACGGTGTCATTCACGAATACACTGAATTCACCACAAAGGAACTTAAATCCAGGGAAGCAAACATACGAAACTATTTTTGTAGTAACTTATCTTTTTGTGCGCTTGGACTATTGCGTTTAGGCGGTACAATGTCAACATTTACGCGGTCATTATTCGTTTCTGATGTATATGTGGTAGGATTAACCGATGCTTGTTTGAATACTTGATGTACGGTGTTCATTCATGTTTAGTGCTGGCACCTTTCTGTACTTATTCTCAATCAATCAATATGTTTATTTTCCAACACCGAACATATTACAGAACACAGTAGAAACAAACAGTATAAAATGTTAAGAAAAAGGATATACTGAAAAAATGTGTATACCCCTATATCATTGTTTCATGATTTGTGTAATGTTGTAGCATCTATGCAGTTGATGTTACAACTACTTCTGACCTGGCGCGTGATGTTTTCCAAGTTTCACAAGGCGAATAAGAAACGCTGTTTTAAACGCCTTCTAGTTTATGTCTGATAATTTTATTTGAACCAATTTGTCAGTCATTTGATAATGAAATTTGTCATTTGATAATGAAAATGTCAATTAGATATGAGAGAAGTTGGATCTCTCGGACTTTAGCTTTTTTCAGAAAGTATATATATATATATATATATATATATATATATATATATATATATATATATATATATATATATATATATATATATATATATGACTAGATCTGTTTATCTCCCCCCCTCTGCTCTCTCTCCTCTCTCTTATCTCTCTCCTCTCTCCCTCCCCTCTAACTTAATTATTAAACAACTTTAGAATACTTCCTGTTTAGGAGGACAATAATTCATTTCGTAACATCGTTTGACTAGATAGATGGGCGAAGAATCGTATATATTATACAGGAATGCATGCTTATTTATCTCGCAGTAACAACAACGACACGTGGCTGGCTATTACAAGAGAGGTCTAGGTGTCTTTATGTTCGAATGCACAGAAAAGACAGCCAAAGAATGACGCGTGTTTACCGGCGTGTTATGTAAAGGCATAATAATATAGTTATCTTTTCCAGCCGTCTTTTCGCATTCGACACAAGTGAATGGTGCTAAAAATAAACTGCTGAACCCAATGAATGGCAATGGTGCGATTCAACAGTACTGAATGGTGCATTCAGAAGCGTCAAGTATAGGCGGTGGACTTGAATTAACAGAAAAAACCAACACGATATGATTGTATTTTGCACAAACAAGCAGTGGTGGGATGTAACGAAGTACATTTACTTCGTTACATTACTTAAGTAGTTTATTTTGAAATCTACTTGTAACGAAGTACATTTTTGGGGAATTACTTTTATTTGTAACGAAGTACTTTTTTGTTTACTTTCTTACTTTTTTACTTCTAAATTTTGCGTTACTATAGTCTACCGCCAATTTTAAAATTACCATCGAACCCTGAGTGTGTAGTCGTTGTTTGCTTTGCGGTCGGGCCGACATCATGGCATCAATCGTTTTCACGCTGATCTATTATATAACTGGCGCTTGGTTTCCGAGACATCCCAGCGTGTGTTAAAACCCATGAAGAGTCTGTTTGATTTAAGGTCAATTAAAGAGTAAATGTGGAGCAAGGCATTGTTTGTTTTGTGCAGACATCAATGATCAGTAGCATATCCCTGCTGCCAGTCCTGGCTTCGCACATCGGTGTGATAGTGTTTTACGTAGGACCGGTGCATCGACCATGCCGCGAGTCAATGGCTTGAAAATTGCAATCGAGATTCATTGACACTTCTTGTTTATAAATCGGATAAATAGGTTGCATCTCAGTAGAAAAGATCAGTATAATGCTATGCTAAAATGTCATGATGAATTGCGTCGCAAATATTAGGCGTAACACTTCGCCACGCAAAACCTGCTATTGATGCATAAACTTATGAATTCATCAACCGCGTATAACATGGGGAGTCTTAGTCGTTTTGGCGTGGTAAATGCGCGTTATAAATCGGCATTTTAACGATAACTGAAAGACGAAGGAAGTTGTGCCAATAATGAGCGTATTTGTTTTAGTTTTGAATCTTTATGCGCGTTCAGCGATTGAGAGCCAGGTTATTATTCTAGATCTCATATTATCGCTCATCTCCATACATCGTGGTCTGTTGGTGCATAATTTATTTCAAAACTATACAATTTTATTTTATTTAGTTCAACATTCAACAGTGTGTAACAATGTTTTCTGAACATCGTATAGACTGCGCGGTCGACACGCAGTACCTTCCTGTACCTACGAGGTTTGTGGTGCAGTGGCTGCATTGGTCTTCTTTTAAATGCCGTTGTTAGTAGATACAGAATGGAATCGTAGTAAATATGAACGCTAAATCTAAATATCAAAACACCTTCAATTTAGTCGTTATCTTAAGCTAAGATAATTATATATATCATATAATTCAAACATCAACAGCATAATTGAACTGGTGGCATCAGAAGATCTTATATAAGTTTATATATGTCATCATCATCGTATATCGTATATATATATATATATATATATATATATATATATATATATATATATATATACATACATACATATATATACATATATATACATTTATATATATATATATATATATATATATATATATATATATATATATATTGGCACTGACCGAATACGTTTGTACTTTTACTTAAGTAGTTTTGTGGAGCGGTACTTTTACTTAAGTAGTTTTTTCCTGGGGTACTTTTACTTTTACTTAAGTAGTTTTTTGGGAGATTACTTTTACTTTTACTTAGTTACTTTTCTGGAGTACTTGTTATAGCACTGCAAACAAGATATTCTATTGGAATATTTACCTGAGAGAGATAACAAAGTGTTTTGTTTAGTTCAAGTAGGTACCTGCGAAAACGAACGGAGGCCCTCGAGACGTGTGATTTCCATCTACTTTTAATATAAGCAATAATAAAATGAATTCATACAACTGCGCCTGTTCTTGCTATGTTTAAAGAGCTATTCAAAGCATTGTTTTGATTTATGTCTGCGATAATAAGATGCAAATTTGTTTGGAGAGGTAGAACATCGCCGCTGAGTTGTGTAGACAAAGTTATGTAACAAAAGCCACACGTAGCCAAAGACCATAGACAGACACTATTTATAATAATCTACTATACTAGGATTTATGGTAATCTTGGTCAGCCGCTGCTGGAGATATGTTCCTATATCACAAGCCATGTTTTACATTAAAGTGATGATTCAGCAAGTAACTACTGGATACACATGATCGGGTATAACCAAGCTCATTAGTCAACACACAAGAAACACAGTAAACACGGGGTATATAGATCATGAGTAAACACGGGGTTTGTATAGGAGCCTATACTGTTTCCGGGTCGTGATCAAGTTTCAATGAGACGACGCTGACTTTGTCACACGCCACTGCCTTTATCATGACGGATTGTCAACAACTGACGCTTGCGGTTTACATGTAGTCCTCAGTCGATGTCATCAGCACTGTCGACCCAAACAACCCACACACATTCCACCGTCTACTCCATGCCACCATAAGTTTCACATGTGTTTAACCTAAACATAGCGCGTACGTACTAAATATTAACAAGAAACGTTATATACCGACAGTGATATTTACTATGAGCATTGTGGTGCAAATTCAGTTAACTCTGCGTCATGTAAGGGATACGTTGCTCTACTATGTTTCCACAAGAAGTCAGGGGTGACGCTGGGAAAGGCAACGTATGTCCCCTTTCAATGCAATCGCCATTTATTCTGTTATCCCCCCTCTCTCTCTCCTTCTCCCTCTCCCTCTCCATCTTCCTCTCTCACTCACTCACTCTCTCTCTCTCTCTCTCTCTCTCTCTCTCCTCTCTCTCTCTCTCTCTCTCTCTCTCTCTCTCTCTCTCTCTCTCTCTCTCTCTCTCCATATCCCAATATAGATATGATTTAATTAACGTGCAAATCGCTAATTTAAAGATATTTATTTGAAAAAAATGACTATCCTGTTAAACGACAGTGGGATGGGATCAGTTGCATTTAGGGCCTAACGTAGTCATTTTAGTAGCAAACATCCACGAACTATGACAGTCGAAGTGTAATTGCATCTGTAGCTGGGACAGTCACCCATAAACAGCAGGGGGAAAGGGGAATAGCCGCGGCAACGAGTCTCCAATCTCGGGGGATTTTACTCCTTCTGTTGCTTCCGTTAGAGACTACTTCATGTTGTCTTAACGAACAGGTGAACACTTTTACACTGATGTAGGGATGTGGTGCACTGTAGGCGGGACGGGGGCGATCTGATGACATGACATGACACGCAGAACAAACACACCCGTAACATTGAATGGCGGCCCAACGCGGCTCAGAAAGAAGCGAGAAAGAGATATGTTTCCCGGGGCACATTTATGATCGCAGCCACTGACTGTAGGACAGCAGATGTTAAAAAAAGGATAAGTTTACACTACTCACATGTCCACATAGATCAACGCTTGTTTGGGTTTCATCCTTTACGGAACTATGACAAGGTCAGTGTTGGATGATCTCGGATAAGGCTAAGTGAACTGAACTCACGCATTAGGTAAGACTAGTTCTGCATTCTCTTATGGCAATGCCCAGTATATTAGAAATCTGTCTGGTGGTTCTCATGGTCGGTGTGGGTTTACGTTCGCTGTTTGAACCGTCCGAGCTATTGCGTGATACGCAATCCAAATTATCTGACGACATGTGCTATTTGTAGACCATTTCCGCTGACCACCTGCGTAAACTACGTCTCATGTTATGCAGCCACGCGTGACGACGCACACCTGCCAGGTCTTGCTCGGATTAGTCATTTTGTTTATTTCGGTAATTTTTTGAAATAAAATTCTTATGAGGGAAGCATACCACAGAGCCGTCAGCAACTGTCAGTCAATGCATTTGAAACTAATTATAAGTGTTTCTATTTATGAAATCATGACGAAATACCATTTTCAAGGAGAACTGGCAAAGGCCATGTATGTTCCCCTTCACTGCCTTCGTCATTTATTCTTTTATCTCTCTCTCTCTCTCTCTCTCTCTCTCTCTCTCTCTCTCTCTCTCTCTCTCCCTCCACTCAAGACAAGTGCAATTGAATTAACTTTAATTAATATGTTAATATCATATTCTAAGATCGCACAAACTATTGTTTTTGGTCATATGCAATAGCGTCATAGCGATCACATGCAACTGCACGATTTCGATTTCATATCAGCCGTTTCGTAGAAATGTCTATCAACTTGTCTACTATCAGATTAAAAATAATAAACGCCAGTAATATATTATAAAGTTGCTGCTAAATATAGCATGCAATTTCATACGGTTTATTATGAGTTCACAACGTATGTCACCTTAGAGAATGTATTTTATGTATATACACAATGCTTCGCTTAGAGAGCTGCCCATTTCACAACGATTTGGACGTGCAATACCGAAGGTTTAAAACGAGTAACTGACCGTTTGGCGATAATAAGCTGCGTGATGCAAGTGCACTGTTCCGATTTGTGTACTGTAAGCAGATGCTTTAATCAATGTAAATTGGTCATTATAAATAGTAGCAGAACATTTTACTGCTGGCATAATCACTGCACAATAAGGTAATATCCTCAAGTTGCCCCATATTTTAGTCACATGTTATTCACGGAGGTTTCTTTCACCAATACAATGTGCGTACGTGCGTGCGTGCGTGCGTGTGTGTATGCGCGCGTTTGTGAGTGCGTGTGTATGTGTGAGGGTCTGTATTATACTTCTACTTGTTTCCTGCACTCCGCAAGGTTCTATTAACTGACCAGTCTGTAAATATTTTGGTTACAATGCTATGATCCTATAAAGTCGCATTGAACTAGTTAGCCTTTTTAAATCATTTGCGCCAAGCCGACCTTTCTATGCTGACACTGAGGGTGATCACTGTCAATGTGTGTGCGGGTGAAAGCCCAAGGCAACACTAATCACAAGATAAACCAAATAAATACAGCTTCAAGGTCAACGTAATTTGGTTGGAATTAGTTTTTTGGTTGTTATGAGTTATTGCTTGAAAAGTGTTCATTCAGATGTGGTACAGAACAAGGTAAAGCTGGTGCAACATCTAAGACAACCTCACGCTAAAATGACCCTATGACTTTTCTGTCATTTACCTTACTGTGCTACACAACAACACACTGCTGTTATATACCAAAGTAAGTAATACATTTCATAAACACATGAAGCGACATTTTCTAGGTATACGTGACACGGTTAGTGCAGCTCAATGTGTGACATCAACAGGGGAAGGACCAACCAATTACATTTACGATGTTTACGATGACGTTTGACGTAAATTTCGAAATTTAGAACAATGGGGAACATTTAGGGTCGCTAGGCGCGCGCGCTGTTTAATTTGGTTTCAGTTCATCTTTGAGTTATTTTAGTCATCAACTGTTATAACTATAAGGCATATCTACAACGTAGGTCAACAAATGCTGGATATAATGAATGAATGCGAAGTAACGGGACGCTGGCGGGTGACGGCACGTGGCGCGAGTTGCATGCCACCTGGACTCTTCGTAAGTTCCCCATTGTAGAAACTACGCGAACTGTTGCAAACAGTGTACGCAGTAGGTCCTGTCCACGGCTGACGTCATCTCTTCTTCTGTTTATGTTTTAGAATTGGCAATTCCTAGCTGGGCATCGCGTCAGTGATGTTGGATGCTCTATGAATCGTTTCAGTTCCTTGCATTTTGGGGCGTCCTTTGCAATAACAAGTGACGCTTCTAGAATGTTCCATACAGTTAAGTGCTGTGAAGTTTCTTTCTCGTTATCACCTACCTGCGTAAATGTCATTTTGTCTACACAAAATAACGATTTGCCTACCTGATTTGTGACACGCATCACATTAATTACTTCTATATTTGTCACTTGGAATATGACCAAAAAACGTATCATAGGCACATTATGCAAAATAAAACATTACACATATTACGTCATATATTTGACCAAAAAATAATTCACTAGCTCCCAATGGCCTTTGATGAAATAATAATTTGCATATGGACCTCTAGGCATTAATGTGTAACAACCAAACTATGTGTAATTATACAATCTGTTAGGTTTAATAAAGCTTTGTCAAACCGATTGTATGTAGGATAGTTTGACCATGAACATGCATTTATGTGGTTTTTTGTGTGATTAGTATTGTCTTGGGGTGAAATCAGTCACCTACGGGGGGAGGTCGCGTCAGTCAGTACATACACATACGTACACATGCACACGCAGCACGTACACACACCACACAAAAGCGCACACACACACACACACGCATGCCCGCACGCACGCACACACACAGGCACGCACGCACACACACACACACACACACACACACACACACACACACACACACACACACACACACACGCACGCACGCACGCATGCATGCACGCACACACACAATACTGTTGACAGAAACCTACGTGAATAACATGTGGCTGCACAAATGGGTCAACATAAGATTGTTGCTTTATTTTATAACGATTACGCAAGCATTAAATTACTGTTCTTCTGCTATTTATATTGACCTATTTATATTGAATAAAGCATCTGCGTACAAAAAGATTGTGTAATACACAAATCGGTATACTAAACTAATCGCACAGAGAGCCAGCTAGTTTTTACCAAAACGTCAGTTACTTGTTTTAATCATTTGGGCTGGAATGCATAGCTCCCAAAGTGATGCATTATGTATGATATACAATATACTTTTCTTAAGATGATGTACGTTGCTATCTCATCATCGTTTGTCGTGCTTGTGCACAGGTTTAGCGCCATACAATGCCGTTATTTAGTACTGTGTTTACCGCTATAATAACAAGAATTGGTATTATATCGGTTTTTAAAGTATACCTTTATTACAGTTGTGTAGGCTATACACGTGCCAGTGAAAACGACAAAGAGCAACAGTCTTAGAAACTGTGGTGACAAACCGTTCTTTTGTGCATATATAATTAAGTTATTATATACGTACTCCCAATACAATGCTCTGTCGCCTAGTTGTGGCCAGCTGGGCATACATTGGGCCACTGGAATTCATTTATTGATATCGATTTGTCAAATAAGATAATAATACAACATCGATGATGTTTCTTTATTCAATATCCTTGACATATATAACCATAAATAAACTTGTCTAAACCGACTAGTGTGTGTCTCGGGAGGCTATTAGGACATATCGATATTGATGAATTGGGCCGTCAATACGAAATCGATGTACAAACATACCATTTTTCGCTTGGTGAATGCGGCGGGAAAATGGGAAACGGCAACCGTCAGCGCGTGTAATAATAGGCCTTTCTGTAAACTTTATTTTGTGACTAAATGTCATATTGTATTGGAACACTCCTTTAAAACACTGTAAGACTCACGCTACGGTTTGGCCATTGATTGCACATATTGCATCCTGTTTTACGACAACCAAAGCCACATAGAATAATTAACACAACCACGCTAGATATAGTAACAGGTGTCTTCTTTGTGGGTTTGCCCAACACCGCGTAAAATCGTAGTCCTTGAGGAAGAACACCATTTCGAACTGCCCTAATGCGTCCGGCAGCGTGTTTGTATTTACGAAATCCTCTTGACAACGAACTCACTGAACCCTGAACACGCCAACCGCTCAACGCGCTCCAGCGGTTGTTATTACGCAGCAAAGAATTTTAATTAGGTCAGTATTCACTAGGGGGCTGTCCAGTTCCTGTTGACAGCTGTCAGTCACAATTAGTGTGGCCAGTGACAGCCGCGCGCTAGTGAGTGGACAATGAATGGAGTCTCACACGGAAGTTCACAGACGGTGAACTCACTAGAGTACGCGTACATAATCCGGGACGTCAGCAGCGTATATAAAGTCGTTCGAACAGGAACCGACGGTATATTTTTCGCCAGCGTCGACGGCGAAGCAACTTACGTACAGACACCGAGTGATTTATTTTCGTCACCGTTGGCAGCTACCAACGACACTCGCAGAGACGGTTTGATTTATTGCGCAGAACCGTAATCTGGTAACGAGGAGTGAAGTCAGAGGAACATGAGTCAGTCCCTGTTTCTCCTTTTGGGATGCTCCTGCGCTTTCATCGCGATACAGGTGAGTACATATTGAACATAATAATATGTGCAACCGATGCTGAAGTAACGATGCCGAAATAATGGCTTAGGCAAGGGATGCTCACGGGAATGTGACGATTACAGCTGTGAATTGTATTTTGGTCCATATAAAGTTGAATATCGGTATTGTATTGCATCGTAAAAAGTTTGGTCAGTGGCGTGCACAAATAGTGTCCTCGATACGCAACGCTAATTTTGTGAGACAAGGCTCTGTCCAGTCACTGCTGACCGCTATAGATCTTCTGACCATTCCGGCAGCGGTTCTTTGTGTGTCGACAGTAGTCTCAGTACGATATACTTAATGGTAGTATCGAATGGATTCGTAATTACAGCAACCGCCATTGCTTTACATGTCATATCTTTGGAAGTCGCAAATTGGCTTGTTGACGTTGCCCGTTTGTACGAAATGATTGTTGACCTGGCGTCTGAAAGAGACACGAGAGCGATACCATCACGTTGGCTCGTGTAAACGTGGTTATGCGTAGTTAAAACTTGCTTTTCTGCCAACTGCGCATGTTCGCGTTTCCGATTACGCCTGGAGCGCACTATGTGGACCACGGGATACATAGCCGAGCGGAGTTTATGGTTTATAGACCACATCGACACACAAAACAACATTGACACACACTGACACATAATATCCAACGCATAACTAAAGCATCGAGATAAAAAACAATCTGGCGGTCGCAACACTTGACGAAAGGTGGAAGACCGAATAAATCTTCTGACATGTAATTTAGCAAGTCACAATAGCTATAGTGTACACAACAGTGGCCGAAACTTTCACTGTTGTATTGACATAAACAAGCATTTTTATCTGATTTGATAAAGCTACTTAAGGGTTGCTTGTGTGTTATCGTGTTCTTCAACTGTGACACTGGCGTACCATCTGTTTGAACGGTTACAGTTATATTAACAACTTATGTACTTCATATACAAAGCATCTAAACCAGGTCAAATTTCTCCCAGTCGTACTATTTACAGTCACATAGCGCTGTGTAATTCGTATCTCCTACGTACGCCTGGCCGCACCACTTCTATGGCAGGACGTCTCGCTCCGACGACCCAGCAGTAAAAGTCATGCGATTGTAAGTGGTACAATTACAGCAATCTCCTTAAGTATGACTCACGCCCCTTAGACCTCAAAGCTGTTGTCGCGGCGGGAGGTGGAACACAACGAATAATGTTTCCCAGCGAATTCAACAGTGTGTCCGTGTGTGGCATTCATCTCTTGATGAATTAAATGTCGCGTTTTGGCCAAAACGCCCAATGCATCTGAGTCATACTTTGCTCGGAAGCGCCTAATAATTTAGAAACAGTAAAAGTTGCGTCTGGGAATTTTTAAATTGTAAACGGAGCACTCGGTTGGCAAACAGCAGATATTCGCACTGGTTAAAGTTAGCTCTTGCCAACACTCCGGATAATTTCTGAACTAAATATTGCTTATTCTACCTACAAAAGCACTGTCAATAAATGGACCAGAAGCCTTCCTTTACATTTTAAAGTTGCTAAACACCAACTCCTACAGATTTCTATACGGGCACTATAAAATCAACATACCACAACACACTGACTTATGCTAAGCTGCAGCTGTGTACTATGCAACTAAATGCGATAACATCAACGCCCGAATAATCTCCTTATGTACAGATAGCATGGCTGTTTGTTCTATTCAATGTGAACAATCGACACAAAATACCGCTTGGAGGGTTCTCTTGAAGCGAGCAACTCGCGTTCGGAACATACATCCTTGGAGAATATAATACAATCGTCGATAGATACGAAACAGGGTTCTCGGGGGCAAAACCGAATATAGCTGTTTGAGCATACAAATTATATCCATGAAGGATATCATTATTATTCAATAAAGCCGCGTATTTAATAAAAAATAAAACGCCAGTTCAGTACAATTTTAGTTAATATATCCGTCTTATATAAGTAATTGCATAAATAGTGCCTTGTGTTTGACCATTACCAAAATGCTATCTCAGTCACTGCTCGGTTATTGTTTACAAATAAATCGTTATATATATACCTTACTTAATATAACGATTTCATCGGGAAATAAGAATCGAAAACAAAGTGGCCGAAATCGAAACATGTGACCCTACGCCCCCAAATTTGCGAGAACCAAAAGGACAAACAACACTAACAGCACATTTCCGGTGTAAGAGCTCTTATGCAAATCGAACGCCATCAGATGTAGACATCGTCAGTGTTTTTGATCATTCAGCAATATTCTATCTACAACAGTGTTATCGGTGTATACAGTCCACTGAACTTCATATCTGTGTTTCAGGCACGCACGGCTCCCATTGTCCCTGCCTCTGTGTTTAAGCCAGCGAACATTAGTGATGACGACTGGAAATGTAACGGGATGTCCTGTGACGAACAGCAACGTGTACAGCGCAAGATGATGCAGTACATTATAGCGGGTGCGGCGGCCGAAGGAATACAGTTCGACGTCGGGGTAGGATGTACATGCGTGTTTTCACTGACTAAGACGGCGACGGCGACGGCGACGGCGACGGCGACGGCGACGGCGACGGCGACGGCGACGGCGACGGCGACGGCGACGGCGACGGCGACGGCGACGGCGACGGCGACGGCGACGGCGACGGCGACGGCGACGGCGACGGCGACGGCGACGGCGACGACGCTTCATTACATAATTGTCACTTTATTTTATCATTGTACCGATTGCTTTCTATTCTCATACATACTAGTTCGCTCGCAGTCACTAGGGATATAACTGCGACATTTAATCAATACGTGTGTTGCATAAGTCTGAATTTGCAATAATTCAGTAATTACACGGATTATAATTGCTGCCATAGACCCGCGAACATTCCTTATTCCACAAGTATAAAGTATAATCTCACATATGTGGTGTTGTTATGTGTATATTTCAGTATGGACATTGCTGTAGTATACATTGCCTGTTTGAACTTTACCGTCGAGAGGACCGGTATTACGTAGATAAGAACTTAACCTCATGGCCCCAATTCACCTGATTATGCAGATAGCAAACTTTGTTGTTGTTCGTTTGGAACAGAATGAACCTTTAGAACTGCAGTGTAATTGCACAACTACCCACTATTAGTGCTCGTCGTGCGGTGTGGCCGCGGATACAACAAACCATGGTTAGGTGCAATAATTAGGTCAAGGGTCACTGCTATGCTCTTTTCGATTTACTGGTGCTGTCAAGTTTCGCGTTCATCTGATAAAAAGGACTTAGGGTGTAATGCTCTAGGTACTATAACCCCTAGGGTGTAATGCTCTAGGTACTATAACCCCTACTTACATCCTGTCATTATAAGGACTATTGACCGTGCTACACAAAAATAGTGTGTCTAACGTTCGGCGACATTAAGAAAATATGTTCTAATATAACAAAATGCCCGCTATTTTAAATGTGTGTCTCCCTGAAGGTGCTTGGTTTTAAAGCTCAGTTTCTTATTATGCCTTTATAGAGTATGACACAAGATTTAATAAACATTTTACTGTAAACACTAAATGGATACAGTAGATTCGTTGATCGGTCACAACCAATTCCTCCTACTTCCATGAAAGAGTAATGTTCACAGAATCATTGACTAATAAATAATAAACTTCCACTACAGATTATTACACATTGCTCCCCTCTGGATTATAATAATTGCTATTCTAATGCGTTTGGCATAACGCAAGCTATAATAACCAGCATTTGTCATTACAGAAACTGAACGAGACGTTAATGGGAACAGGAGACGAGCGACTTGAAGAGTGCATCCTTCTGACAGAGGACCAGATCGATGAACTGATTTCTCTTCAAGAGGAGCAGGCCTTCAGTGGCCAGGGCAAGCGACGACGAAAACGTACACTAAGGAAAGGCGCCTTCAGTCGATGGTCTCTGCCCATCCATTGGAAGTTCGACGGAAACCACAGTGAGTATCGTTTACAGGCAGCTGCTAGAAGTCGTTTATTTGGTTGTATCGGGGATGGTGAGAGGTATATACAAGTGGCAGACAGAAACTACAGTGAGTATCGTTTACAGGCAGCTGCTCGAAGTCGTTTATTTGGTTGTATCGGGGATGGTGAGAGGTATATACAAGTGGCAGACATGCCAGTGGAACGGTGTTAGTGTGCACAACAACAACACCGACAACGACGACAACAAGAACAACAACAACAACCCGTATCGGACGGTCGGTCGGTGCAGAGCGCTCTCGCTGATAACAACTAGTGGGAATGTGACAGAGTGCAGGTGCGATACGATCGGTTGACTGTGGTGTGGTGTAGGTGCACAAAAGCTATGACGCAGTCTTTGATCCTGTTGTATGTGTCATGCTTCAGACGACGAAGAACGGAGACACGTGAGAAGTGCCTTACAACACTGGTCGGAACAGACCTGTGTCCGCTTCACAGAGCTCGATGTCCACGCCCCTTTTGACAAAAATTACATTATCTTCACTCGCCGACCGAACGGGTAAGTCGATGTACTGTCCTAGCTTGCGCCCCCATAGGTTATTTTGCATTACGGCGTAGATACGTTCTATTTGTACGACATTATAAGAATTTCAGAAAAATAAGATTAAATGCAAACGTAAACATCGAGAAGGCTAAGCCAGATGCATCACCAGTCCGCTGTCGAATTTAGGTGGTTACGTTTTCGATTTTGACCAATAAACAATGAATGTACCGTTAGTGCTGTGGTTGTTCCTGAAAATTTTAATTGACTAAGTTAGCCACGTTTCACTTAGAGATACCAATTTAAGTTTTAATCAACCAAATGTAAAAAATCCTGCTCTCAATGTTAGGAAGGGTGCTCAACTTCGGGGTAAGCCCTTAATTCAGTGTCGGTACCTATATTAGCAGAGACAGGTGCGCTTGCAATTCTGATCTTGTTTCCTCTTCCTTCTCAGGTGTTACTCATACATCGGAAAAGTGAATCTGTTCCCACAACTGCTCAATCTGCGTCCGTCGTGTTTCAGCGAGGTAAGCAATAACATGTGTATTTGTGTCTAATCATAACACCGTGCTGTGCTGATCTTTGCGAGCAGACGTTAGAATATATACAAACGTTTACAATTCAGAGCTCCAACATCTAACATGGCGGAACATAGATGCAGTTTATTGCCGGATCAATGATCCCGTGTTTGCGGCACAATTACTCAGGGAGCAAGTGTTGTTTAATACGCCTTTAAATTGCGGTTTAATGAATTGAAATTTATTAAACGACACCATCTGTTTCGTTTCGCAGTTCGGAACGCCGGTGCACGAAATCGGACATGCCCTTGGACTATGGCACGAACAACAGCGACCGGACCGAGACGCCTTCATCAGGGTTCTCTACCAGAATCTGAACTACTACAAGTCCCAATTTGTGAAGCGGCCAATTGCCGACGACGTGTCCGTGCCATATGATGTCAATTCGCTTATGCACTACGGTCCTAAGGTAAAGGATCTACTTTGTTCTAGCCGGTAATAATATCATATGCGTTGCAAATGTCAAAATACCTTGAGGCTAAATATGCATACACGTGAGGAGTTTTAATATAATTTCATTTAACTAATTACCAAACAGTTGTACTATTATTTGATAATAAGGAAAGCGTAACATTTCTTCAGATGGTTTGTAAATGAACCCGTGGTGTTTGGCGTCCTAGATGCAAAGCGTCAAGGAGGAACGCGATGACAGACCGACATTATATACGTATATATGTAACTTCGATTATTTTCAAATTTATGAATAACCTGAAATCCTTACACGAATGCGTTTCTCATACCTTCAGGTGGGGTCGAAAAACGGCCGGAGTAACACTTTGGAGACGGTGGACCCGCTCTACCAGCACAACATCGGCCAGAGAGTTGGACTCTCTTTCTTGACCTCAAAGCTCATCAACTTTGCTTACTGCAATGGTAAATATGTGAAAACGTTTACAATGAAACGCTCATTGGCAGACACAGGCACATAGTGCGCCCGTTTGATAGGCCGGCATGACGGATCTAATAAGTATAGCCTGATCATAACGGAACTTGCACATAACGGGAATGTTCAGCCGTCGAGCTAGTGTTGTCCGCAATGGATAAGTTTTACCCCATTGAGAGAATGGTTGCTTCTACTTGTTAATCTACTACAGTTTGATTTATGTTCTCCTCGTTTTCATACGCACTCTCCCATAGCTAAATCCCAACTGTATTCCTACACGTTTTATCAAATGTCCTGTTCATTGCAACATATACATTGTCACATGTATGTGACAGGCGTATTTTTGAATTAGTCAATGCGATCTTTCTCGTTGTTATCCGCAGATCGATTGTCGCTGACTATTTAGTCGTATGACTGCAATGACGTGCAACTTATATTAAGAGAGTGTGTGTTCTTATGTAGATACGTGCAAGACGAAGCTGCCCCAGCCGTGTCAACGCGAAGGCTACCAGGATCCGAACCACTGCGACCGGTGCAGGTGCCCGAATGGATTCAGCGGCAAATACTGTCAAGAGGTGGCGCCCCCTGTCAATGGTAGGTGTCCCTACACCAAACTACAGGTGGAATTATGGTTGCTGTAGAAGGACGTTTCTATAAAGTAATAAGTAATGTAAATAAAGAACATTCAAATTCGTACACTTTAATCGTTTCTACAAGGTAATATGTAAATGTAAATAAAGAACATGTCTCAGTGTATCAACATATAAACTTGCACCAGTTTGTTAGCAGAACTTATTTAATGCTTCGAATGGCTTCGTTTTCAGCAAACTGCGGTGGGAAAGTCGTTGCTACCTACACTCCTCAGACTATCATGTCTCCTGGGTTTGATACTGTCAAACACTACGAAAACAAACAAGAATGCAACTGGCTGATTACGGTAGGAAAACATTTACTATAGATGCTAATTAAACACTACTTTTCGTATTGTATGTTCGCAATACCGCGCAACACATATTTTGTTAATATTGTACACCAATGGACACAGCGTTCTGTGTTGGTTCTCTGCCTTCTAATACGGTGTTTTGTGTTAATGTTGTAACGTATAAATGTGACACCTTGTAAATGACACACCTGTGATGCTATTCGATAGAACTAATGATCATTGCTGCAGTGTAGGAAGATGTAACCTTCATAGTCAGAAAACGATTGTCTCGCTCGTATTATTTAGTTTGACACAACTGTGTTTGTTACAGGCACCGCCCAAACATACTGTTGAATTTCACTTCGAGGATGAGTTTGGTTTGTACGCCCACTCGAAGGGCGTGTGCCATCATTGGGTGGAATTGTATTACACCAAACACTTCGGAACCCCTGGCCCAAGGTAAGGAACACACTTCATCATTGTCCTGATGTATTATATACAATTCTTTCACATCAAGTTAAATTATTCTGCTATCCCATGTAACAAAGACCATGACAGAAGCCTGGCAATGACAATAATGAAGGCAACGGGAGTTTTGCTAAATAATGAATTTTATAATGATAATAAACAACAATGGCTCGGACAGAAACAGTTACGTGTCACAAATCAACGACACATGTGTTATCTCTTACACAGATTCTGTGGCCGAAATCGCCCAATGAATACCATCGTTAGCGAAACGAACGAGATGATGGTGGTCCTACGAAGCAACTACTCCACACACTGGAATGCTGAGCGACGCGGATTCAAAGCCACATTTGTAGCTGGTAGGTCGACGTGATGTTAAAAAATATAGAACTGTAACTTTAGTTGGTTGTGTTATCACATTATACAGCGGCGATTCGAATCAAATCGCGAAATACATAGATTATTTGTGTGACGTTTTTAGTGGTTACACACAATTTTCCAGACAAAGAAAGGTATTCAGTATTCGATAATGCAATGATTACACGACGCTATTGTTCCTATTCCTTTACACACAACAACATTGTCGTTTTCAGTTCCCCTACCTGGAGTTCCTCGCATCACAAACCTTCCGTCTCCTACACCAGGGCCGACAACACCCTCTGCTCCGTCTACGACGACTGTCAATCCATTCAGCACCAGTAAGTTTGTCTTCTGTTGTCATTTCGAAGCTCATCGTAGAGTTGCACTAGTGGTGTAGTATAGACCAGCCAAGAAGAGCCAGTGTTTGAATTGTGGGGTGGTTTCATTGACGTAATTGTTTTTTCCGTCTTCGAACGGTACTCAGAACACTCGATTCGAACTTAAGTATTATTTCGACAGTCGGATGTTTAACAACCGTGTTAATGAGTCTCAGCTCAACGGGATATAAATGATGTTAAGTAATAATAAAGTAAACCGTTACTATTGGGCTTATGGTAGACGATATCCTAGCGCCAGTTTTTCGTGCTTTCAGTTTGCGGCCCCGTCGACCTGACGTTCCTCATCGACTCCTCGGGCAGTATCGGGAAGACGAACTGGCCGAAGATGCTCAACTTTATGAAGACACTCAGCAGTAAGCTTACGGTGAGTCCGGACCGCGCCCGGATCGCCGTCGTATCATTCGGCAACGAGGCGACGCTACACTTCGGACTGGACAGTCACGTGACACTCAAGTCGACGGAGGACGCCATTGACCAGATCCGGTGGAAGGATCAGTGGACGAACACTGGCGCCGCCTTACGGGTCATGAAAGACCAAGTGTTCAAGGTTTGTAACACGATTTTTGATTGGGTATCATAAAGTACGATGTAAATGAATAGTAGCTAATACCCATCCCCGAAACAGCATGTTTTGGCGCCACTTGGAAATGGCAATTGTTTTAATTTATCCAATGAAACAAGGAACTAATTCAAAATAAAAAGCTTAATGTTTAATAATATTTGCTAGATGAGAAGTCTGTAATAATAAGGTGTATATGAACTTAGAAAGAGGCGAGTGGACGTCGGCAGTGGGAGGAGATGCACTTAAGCGTCCAAATCAATATATTAATATACATATTGCAATTGAAAAACATGACTGATTAACATGATGAAATATATTGTTATTCTGAAATGACAAACTAGCAAAGTTGTGTTGGTCTTGCAGAGGGAACGCGGAGACAGACCGAACGCGCCCAATGTCGCCGTGCTGATCACAGACGGACCATCAAACAAGGACTCTTGGCAGACCGTACCTAATGCTGAGTCAGCGCGTAACGCCGGCATCAACATCTTTGTTATTGGCGTTGGTTCCGAAGTCGACCCCGTCGAAATGAAAGGCATCACCGGCAGCAGAGACCGCATGTCATACGTGTGGAGCTTCGACGCGATGTTGAAAGACTCAACAATGAAGATGATGTACTCGAAAATATGCAGTACGTGTCCGCATCATTATGCAATTGATGTGCAAAATTAAAAAGTGCTTGAGTAGCCTACATGATGATGCATGTGTGTGTGTGTGTGTGTGTGTGTGTGTGTGTGTGTGTGTGTGTGTGTGTGTGTGTGTGTGTGTGTGTGTGTGTGTGTGTGTGTGTGTGTGTGTGTGTGTGTGTGTGTGTGTGTGTGTGTGAGTTTGTGTGTGTGTGTGAGTGTGTGTGTGTGTGTTTGTGTGTGTGAGTGTGTGTGTGGGTGTGGGTGTGGGTGTGTGTGGGTGGCAAAGAGAGAGAGAGAGAGAGAGAGAGAGAGAGAGAAGAGAAAGAGAGAGAGAGAGAGAGACAGAGGAGAGATAGAAGAGAAAGAGAGAGAGAGAGACGTGAGAAGTGCAGTGATATTTAATTAGTGACTCATTACGTGATTCAGTTGTGCGGGTGACAATGTCATGTAGATTAGCTGACATTACGAACCATTCTGTGGTCATTAGTAACTATTGAGATATATACTAGAACGTCTAGCAACATGTTAACGTCACACGTTAGTCACGTGTAACGTTATCATAATATGTCCTGTAATGATGGATTTGTACTTTTATTAGGCCTGACATCCACAACTGGAATGAGAACGACGCCCAAACCCGCCCCATCAGCGACAACGGAACCTACTCTTCAAACCGGGAGAAAGATCAGTTGGCGGTGCGACTTCGAGGGTTCGGCGGGAGAGGGCAGCACTTGTGACATGGTGCAGTCCAGCGAGGACACGTTCGACTGGACACTTAAGAAAGGCCCCACGCCTTCGCGCCCGACCGGACCTGAATGGGCGTACAGCGGCAACTACTACATCTACATTGAGACCAGCAACCCACGCAGATACCGCGACAGGGCAATGTAAGTGTGTTCGATTTGGATAAAACGCGGCATCATGGGAGGTTAAGCAGATAGATAATGAGTGGTGACTATTTCTGAACGGTTGAGCTACGACGATAAGTGATCTAATTAGGTTTCATTAACTGCTTTAAACGAGAATTGTTAAACGTTTCGAGCAATACACTTTGAGAAGATTGGATACCATGCTATGATTTATAACAACGTACCTGTAATGTGATAACCGATAACATGACTATTTAACAGCTGACGTTACATAACTGATTGAAACCTTATTGTATTAATGTTTTGACGGAATATTTTTACTTCGGTTCAGTAGTAAACTAAGACAATCTTGACAAGTCATTCTTTGGTTTCAGAATGCTCTTCCCCAAATTCTCGCAAGAGGGCACCTTATGCGTAAAGTTCAACTACCACATGTTCGGATTCCACATTAACGAACTCCAACTGGTCAAGCGGTCATCGTCTGGTCATCTCGAGGAAGTATGGTCAATGGTGGGAGAGAAAGGCGACAGGTGGCTAAATGCGGCCGTCAATATGGAGATGACATCTTCAGAACAGGTGAGACACCGACATAGCCTACTTGTAACGGTCAGTATGTCACGGCCTGTTACGTCACTATCACAACGATTCATCTGACGTCCGTCAAGCTCTGCTTTTGCAAATAGTGTTGACACCGGGTACACGTGTGAATTAGGCCTATATCACTGTTGCGGCATGACAGTTCGTATATTAAACATTACTATATACATTTGTATATTTAACAACTTTCACTCAGGTATTCATCCTAAAGAAAATTTTCTGAAAACAAAATATCAAAACAACATATCATTAAAAGCACGTGTTCGGCATTTAATGTCGCTTGACGGACATTTTGCTAATCAAATGGTCACATGACGTATAGATACACTCTTTGTTTACTTTAGTACCAACAAAGGATTTTGGTTGAGAGCGAGGTTTTTTACCTGTTGTTTTAATTCGTCTTATTCTGCTTATTCTTACGTACAAATTGATGTTTTCAATGATATTTCACTCAACAAATTTCTTTGAACGATTGGCTGTTGCACATTTGCATAAACGTAACTATAGAAAATCGTGCATTCATTTATGCCTTACTAATTGAACTTTTAGTTTCAACCAAATGTCGATTTTCTGTATTGTCATACATGTTCAGTGACTGCCTCATTGAAAGCGTTATACATGTGACTACAGTATATTATCTTTAGTATCAATAGACATATGTAGACAATTGTGTAAGTTTCATTTATATTTATTGAAGAAATATGTTCACAGTGTCATGAACCTATCTTTCTCCTTTCAGCTGGCGTTTGTTGGGATACGTGGACACGAATACTCTGGAGATATCGCGTTGGACAACATCAAAGTGAATTCCGGATCGTGTCGCTAAAATGAATCAGAACGAGTACGTCATCTTCCGCTAATACAGACAAAACCGCCGTGTGTGTCATATCTGTCTTCACAGACAGAAGGGTTCTCAAAGAACAACATCACCCATCGCGAACTCTGCACGTAATGACAGCAAAACGAGTCTTTGTGGATGTTAATGCTGTCGCTGTGACAGAAAGAGCCGTCACGAGTGAAATATCTGCCGTGAAAACGGTGTGAATCTTCAACCTCCAGCGCAAGAGGTTCTGTCAAAGCGACAAAAAGATCCAGTCAAACACGAACCGTCAGTCTGTCGCTGAAGGAGTTCTAAAAAGACATTATCAACTCGTATTTATTATTGCAGTTGCTGATATTGTACAATTTTGGCGTATTCTCGACATCCAACATATAATAATAGTATTAATGTGTCGAGATGACGACAAGTATGCGATAAATATAGAAAATGAGCATACGCAATATTTTTTGTTAGGTCAAACTATGTTATTACTATGTTATACTCGGACACAACAACTCATTAACATAAGTATTATTTTAACTGACGTTAACTGAATAAGCAAACCAAAGCAAGGTCATGTGTATGTTAATGCCTGCCCGTCTTTCGACAACGTCAGGTATTATTGTGTGTGCTGGTTCATATGCAAAGTATTTGTGCACAATTAATAGTTTGTATATTTTATATTAATTTATTTATATGTTTATATATGTCAATGCTGCTGGCTCAGTTTATAAACACATGTATCATGTTACCGGTATAAGAATTAATTAAATGATGCAATAACTACAATTGGTGTCGGGTTTATTGTTCGCACCCTTTCTTCTGGGACCCTGAGGTAAACAAAAAGGCACAGCACACTTCTTAGGTAGCGCAATATTATAACTCCACAAAATGTTTTACACTTAACTCCATGGCACACTTGTTCAATATCTCGTTTTTTGGGGAAACATTCAGTAACTGTAATTAACGTGAGACGACCATTCGTACAAACACAACCATCAATGTCTACACCCAGCTTGTTATCAATACAGCAAACGCAAACGCAAACGCAAACGCAAACGCAAACGCAAACGCAACGCAACGCAACGCAACGCAAACACACGCACACGCACACGCACACGCACACGCACACGCACACGCACACGCACACGCACACGCACACGCACACGCACACGCACACGCACACGCACACGCACACGCACACGCACACGCACACGCACACGCACACGCACACGCACACGCACACGCACACGCACACGCACACGCACACGCACACGCACACGCACACGCACACGCACACGCACACGCACACGCACACGCACACGCACACGCACACGCACACGCACACGCACACGCACACGCACACGCACACGCACACGCACACGCACACGCACACGCACACGCACACGCGCGACACGCACACGCACACGCACGCACGCACACGCACACACGCACACGCACAGCACACGCACACGCACACGCACACGCACACGCACACGCACACGCACACGCACACGCACACGCACACGCACACGCGACACGCACACGCACACGCACACGCACACGCACACGCACACGCACACGCAGCACCGCACACGCACACGACACGCACCACGCACACGCACACGCACGACGCGACACGCACACCGCACACGCACACGCACGACGCACGACGCGACACGCACACGCACACGCACACGCAGCACGCCACACGGCACACGCACCCACGCAGCACGCACACGCGCACGCACACGCACACGGCACAGCGGGGAGCACGCACACAGCCGCAGCACCGACAGCGAGACGACGGCACGCACGACACGCGACACGCACACGCACACGACGACACAGACACGCGAACGCAACGACACGCGACAGCAGAATACACGCAGAGCTAGAACAGACAGACACGTACACTAACAGACTGGCCTACGATACGATCGTCACACGCGCGCACACTGCGAGGCACAGGCAAGCCAGACGCGACGAACGCGAGAAGAGAAGCACCAGCGCACGGACAGCAACGCGCAAGGGAGGAAAGCACACGCAGCAAAGCAACGCGTCAGAGAGCAGAGGAGAAGACGAGGCACATAGCATCAGATGATAGAAAGGAAGTAATAAGGATGTAGAAGTAAGGGATGGAGGGAGGAGGGAGGAGGGAGGAGGAGGAGGGAGGAGGGAGGAGGAGGAGGGAGGATAGGGAGGAGGGAGGAGGGAGGAGGGAGGAGGGAGGAGGGAGGAGGGAGGAGGGAGGAGGGAGGAGGGAGGAGGTAGCTGATACAGAAGACCTTCGACGCCAGTGGTCGAGCGGTTAGAGCGTTATTCGGAGTAACCGGGAGTCGAAGCTTGGAGACGGCCGGACGATAGTCTGTTTCCGCCGTAATTTCGTTCAAACTGTCTTGGCCTTGATTTCTGAAGATTTGTTTTACAGCTGGGGGTCTGCTTTCTGGTGTCTAGGCCTGTGGAAGTAACATACTCAACTTTCTGTCGTGAGGCCTCATTCTCCAAATTGGTGCAAATGTCCTAAAATTGACATTGCTAGTTAATAACAGAACACGAAGAAGAAGAAGAATTTGAAATGCATAACAGCCAGGACGGTGCACCGGTACAAGAACTAGACCGTTCGTTTCTTAAAGGGGGTAATGTTGAAATCACACTCGGAGCAAATGTCTAAAACGCTGTTTCTTTAGATGTTGTGTGTAGTGCATGTTTGATGGTTGTGGTGATGAAAAGTGACGAATACAATAATGGTGCAATCAAGTTACTGCTATGCTATGATGATGATAATGAATACTCTAGGTACTATTTTGGCATAATGATCAGGTTAATGATAACGATAGTTATAATGACAATGACAATGACAATGACAACAACGACACTGTTAGTCACAATGGCTGTCGATTTAAAGAAGATAGTAAAATTCTCACGATATCATAGTTAGTTATTGCATCATTTTATTCAATTAATGACGCATGTACAATAACACATTTCTTCACTCGACCATAAACGCTGGACCAGCGACGAGGGGAAATGTAACGAAAACATCAATATAAAATAAATTAGTATAAAACATCGTACAAATTAATTATGTACACAATAATATGTGCACACTGATTGATTAGGGATTAATATACAATGTATACAATACAGCACCTGGTTGTCCTTAATCAATGATTGGTAACGTAATACAATTGTCGAAAAAAGCTCAACGTAGAAATGCTACGTTAGTGCATGTGCAGAACATATGCAGCTATAACAACACACAGCGAGTGTAGTGTCTTCTAACATAGTGCTTTGCGTGTGCTTTCTTCCTGAAGTGATCTCACACTTGTCAGCCGAACACGGTACATGTCGAGAACACTAACTATTTTACTGGTTGTCTCAACGTGTACTCATAACAGTTCAGCCTTTGGTTAGCTACTACTCATGACGGTTCGTCCATTTGTAACGGTTGATGTAGTATTCATGATGGATCATGCTTTGTCCAGGTAGATCCAGCTCACACGACGGTCGGCTCCATCTTAATGACAGGAACCAGAATCCACTCGGATGTTATCCAGCGCAATGTCTCCGGAATACTCGCGCCCTCGTATGCCAACGAACGCCAGCTGAAAGAACGAAAATAAAGATTAATATATAATAATACTATTTAATATGAACGTATTTTTTAATATCGATTTTCGATTAAATATAAGCTGACTTTTTTTACTGACACTTAAGACATATTAAGCAGCTCTCACATAGGGCGGTTATTATGAGATAAATGTGGAATATGTTTTATAGTGAAGCACATGGTGGAAAACACGGTTGAAACGGAAAGACTGCATTAACTAAAACAAGGATGAAGGAAATACTTGTAATATCTACATTTTGAATTACAGTGTAACTATTGTGAATTACTATTAAGTATCATTGTATAAATAAAATATCCATATTTTAATATCATTTATTTCTATTTTTTGTTTCATAACAGAAACAAAAGAATGAAGAAGAAATATTAAAAGATGCTGTGGCAAAAAGCGCGTTCAGTCAACAATACGTCGATCGTCTTACTGAAGAAACAGTGAGTTGAGTATGAAATGGTCGTTGTCCGAGCCTCACCTGATCCGACGACGTCAATTCTACATTAACCTCTGCACTGAGCCACCTGTTTCCTTTCTCTCCCACCATTGACCACACTTTGGCGAGGTGACCAGACGATGACCGCTTGGCCAGTTGTAGCTCGTTAATGTGGTAGCCGAACATGTGATAGTTGAACTTGACGCAGAAGGTGCTCTCTTGCGAGAATGATGGGAAGAGCATTCTGAAACAGAACAAAGAGTTGTCAACATTTAGTTAACGTACGATTGCACGGAGTAATATTGTTACATGAAAATATCACAACACTAAGTGTTGAATCAGTTCTAGTTCGTCAGCTGTTACTGATTATATTTATCCATCATATTTTTACGCATTCGATGAACGATCATAATTCGCTTATTTATCGTCGTCGTCCAGTGCTTCAGAAATGTTTAATACACACTCAGTTTGCTCCTCAAAAATGCTTCCATCTATTCCAAGTCTAACACTTACATTGCCCTGTCGCCGTATTTTCGTGGTCTGCTCGCCTCAATATAGATGTAGTATTTGCCCCTGTACCCCGAGTCAGGTCCAGTCGGACGCGATGGCGTGGCGCCCTTCTTCAGAGTCCAGTCGAATGTGTCCTCGCGGCACTGCACCATGTCACAAGTGCTGCCCTCTCCCGCCGAACCCTCGAAGTCGCACTGCCAACTGGTCTTTCTCCCGGTTTGAAGAGTAGGTTCCGTTGTCGTTGACGGTGTGGGCTTAGGTGTCGTTCTCATTCCACGTGTGGATGTCAGGCCTAGGAAACAATAATTTTGTTAGTAAGTAAAATAATTACTATTAGTAAAAATATGATATTGTATCGACGTATAATTTAGTTGTTTAATGGAAAACGATCATTAGTTCACATATAATTGCTTTTATGTGGGTAATTATTTAACTTGTTGCACATTCGCTATGTACGTAGAATGTGTTTGTGCACGGTTTAGGTAACCAATCCATCTTCATCTCCTGCGGAGGACAAAGAACGGGATTGATACACTTGGTCATATTTCGTGAGCATTCTCACTCTGTCTTGTCTGTGTGTATGTTTGACTGTCTCTCTGTCTGTTTGTCTGTTTGTCTGATTGTCTGATTGTCTGTTTACCTGTTTACCTGTTTACCTGTTTACCTGTTTACCTGTTTACCTGTTTACCTGTTTACCTGTTTACCTGTTTACCTGTTTACCTGTTTACCTGTTTACCTGTTTACCTGTTTACCTGTTTACCTGTTTACCTGTTTACCTGTTTTGTTCTGTTTTGTTCTGTTTGCCTGTTTGATTGCCTGTTTGTCTGCCTGTCTGCCTGTCTGCCTGTCTGCCTGTCTGCCTGTCTGCCTGTCTGCCTGTCTGCCTGTCTGCCTGTCTGCCTGTCTGCCTGTCTGCTGTTGCCTGTCCCTGTCTGCCTGTCTGCCTGTCTGCCTGTCTGCCTGTCTGCCTGTCTGCCTGTCTGCCTGTCTGCCTGTCTGCCTGTCTGCCTGTCTGCCTGTCTGCCTGTCTGCCTGTCTGCCTGTCTGCCTGTCTGCCTGTCTGCCTGTCTGCCTGTCTGCCTGTCTGCCTGTTGTCTGTTTGTCTGTTTGCCTGTCTGTGTGTCGCTCTATCTAGTTCTCTCTGTCACTCTATATCTCTGCTTCTCTGTCTCTCTCTGTCTCTCTTACTCTCTCTATGCCTCCCTGTCTCCCTGTCTCTCTGTCTCTCTGTCTCTCTGTCTCTCTGTCTCTCTGTCTCTCTGTCTCTCTGTCTCTCTGTCTCTCTGTCTCTCTGTCTCTCTGTCTCTCTGTCTCTCTGTCTCTCTGTCTCTCTGTCTCTCTGTCTCTGTCTCTCTGTCTATCTGTCTATCTGTCTATCTGTATATCTGTATATCTGTATATCTGTAAACCTGTATATATGTATATCTGTATATCTGTATATCTGTATATCTGTATATCTGTATATCTGTATATCTGTATATCTGTATATCTGTATATCTGTATATTTATATATCTGTATATTTATATATGTATGTCTGTATACATGTCTGCCAGTAAACACTTACTGCATATCTTCGAGTACATCGGTTTCAATGTAGGTTCTTTCAATATTTCGTCGAAATCCCACACATACGTCAGGCGATCTTTGCTACCGGAGATGTCCTTCATTTCTATAGGATCTATACCAGAACCAACGCCAATAACAAAGATGTTGATGCCGGCGTTACGCGCTGACTCAGCATTCGGCACGGTCTGCCAAGAATTCTTGTTTGATGGTCCGTCTGTGATCAGCACGGCGACATTGGGCACGTTCGATCTGTCTCCGTGTTCCTTCTGCAACATAACGTCTTTAATTTAACAAAAAACTATATTTACCAAAAATAACTCATTTCTTTATTACATAACTTTATTACATAACATTTCTTTTTTACTCAACTATAATTTTTATTTATTTTCTCCGTTTCGACTTCAGTCGTTGGGTGGCGTCAAGAACAAGGTGTACTCAATTCGCGTCAGGAATAAGGTGTACTCAATTACTCAGTTGTTGCGTTTAAGTAAGTCCTTGCATTAATTGTGCCTTTAAATAAATATTTATAAAATACAGTTTTTTGCCGGTCACATGCAAGCATATTACAAACCTTGAACACGTGGTCTTTCATGACCCGCAAGGCGGCGCCAGTGTTCGTCCACTGACCCTTCCACCCGATCTGGTCAATGGCGGCCTCCGTCGACTTCAATGTCACGTGACTATCTAGTCCGAAATGCAGCGTCGCCTCATTGCCGAATGATACGACGGCGATCCGGGCACGGTCCGGACTCACCGTAAGCTTACTGCTGAGTTTCTTCATAAAGTTGAGCATCTTCGGCCAGTTCGTCTTCCCGATACTGCCCGAGGAGTCGATGAGGAACGCCAGGTCGACGGGGCCGCAAACTGGAATCACGACAAACTGGCGCTAGGATATCGATTTACTATGATGTACTGGTCAGCCACACGAAACACTGTGACTGCCGAAAGCAATTATCGAGGTTCAACTGTCTACCTGCCTTTCGAAGATGATAAAATCTCAGTTTCGTACACAAAGGGAAACAGAGACGGTCTAAGCACTTGCCCAAGCAAATTGGTCTACGCAATGTTATTGCTTATACGCAGAACTGGTTACAAACAGGATGCTAAGTATTATCTGAACGTAGATGCAAACTTACTAGCACTGAACGGGTCGACTGTCGTCGTGGTTTTGGGGGCGGGGGTCGTCGATTTCTGCGAAGGAGACGAAGGGAATTGGATACGAGGAACTCCAGGCAGGGGAACTGAAAACACAATCATTAAATAAGTACAAGATTTATAACAAGTTCGATACTTGCTTGAAACCATACCTATTATGAACATGACATATAGCAATATTCTAATGTGCACACTATATGATAGTATATGTGAAACACAAATTATAATTTACTATTTGTATTTAGTGAGTTTAATGAGTTTATAACCCAAATGCTACCTCGCCCGCTTGCCGATTGGCGGTTAATTCTCTTGGTGGCAATCTTGTTAAATGGCGACCTACCTGCTACAAAACTGGCCTTGAAGCCACGTCGTTCAATGCCCGCAAGTAACCGAGTAGTTGCTCCTGAATGTGATCATCATTTCATTTGTCTCACTCGTCACTGTCTTATCGGGACGTGTGACACTGCAGAATCTGAAAAAAACCGGTGCAAATGTAAACAGTTTGTGGTGTTTTGTATTGTATTGACACACATTTGACGTGTAACATTTATATCCGCATCGGCACCATCGTCATTGTTATTGTTATTGTCATTGTCATTGTTGTGGTAGTCGTCGTCAACATCAGTCATCATCATTACCACCATCAGCATCGTCGTCAACATCAATGTTTCATTAATTTATTATTTCAAAGCAGTGTTGTTATTGGCCATAACAATATCAAAGTACTTGTGTCGACAAATGTTCTGTAGTACAGCAATGGTCGAAGTTCAGTCAGTGTCTTACCTTGGTCCAGGAGACCCGAAGTGTTTACCGTAATGCACCTCCACCCAGTGGTAGCACTGGCCCTGTGTGTGCGCGTACAGACCAAACTCATCCTCGAAGCGAAGCTCAACGGTATGGTTGGCCGGCGCCTGGAACAAAACACACCTGTCAGGTACAAACACTTTCTGTCATCTTCACACTATTCGTTCACCTTGAAGATACAACCTGGTACACAGACGTGTGCTCTTTTGCTAGTTTACATTAGTACATATGATCACAATATGTATTTATAACTTATGTCGTGTTATCCTGGTGATTGGAAAATTTGTTGCTAAACGAACAATTCTGCTTGCTTCCAGTTAATGCGTAATTGAAAGAGATCACGCCGACTAATCTAATCAAGGTTTTCTTTGATTAATAAAATGTACTCATGGATCGCAATAAAACTTACGAACTTGTAAGCTTAAGTATCTTAAATGGTTAAATTAAGTGCATTCTTACCGAAAGTAGCCAATTGCATTCTTGTTTATTTTCATAATATTTAACTGTGTTGTATCCCGGAGTACTGATGGTTTGAGGTGTGTAGGTAGCCACAAACTTTCCTCCGCAGTTCCCTGTGAAAGAAACAAAGCAAATGACGAATCTGTTCGCTGGCGAATGCCATATACAATCATAATACGGTTGCCATGTAAAAAGTAACTCTTATTCTCAACAATAAATTATATTTGTTAAGGTCGGCACGGCTAGATATCATCACATAAATGATACGATAAGGTGTTTGACAAGCAAATATTGTTATTCATCATTGCCACTTACCGTTGACAGGTGGCGCCACATCCTGACAGTATTTCCCGCTGAATCCATCCGGGCACCTGCACCGGTCGCAATGGTTCGGATCCTGGTAGCCTTCACGTAGACACGGCTGGGGCAGCTTCGTCTTGCACGTATCTACACACGAACACACACTGTTGCAATACTGATTCAATATTCCGTGTCGATCAGAGAACATTTTAATTTTCTTTCTGGCTTCAATAAGTAGGAGGATGTCACAGATCAAGTTTAAAATGTAATCGAGTCACTCAAAAACAACAATGTTTTTACAACGAGTGAACCCAATAAGGTAACCATGATGAGTCGATTAGGCAAAATATATACTAATTATTTACTAACCCAATGTGGACATCTCTTAACCACAACACTTAAATTCTCTGTTACACATATGCATGTGTATGTATTGTGATGTCTCAACCTCTGTAACCGATGTTGAATATTTTAGTAATAGTAGTAGTAGTTGTAGTAGTAGTAGTAGTAGTAGTAGTAGTAGTAGTAGTAGTAGTAGTAGTAGTTGTAGTAGTAGTAGTAGTAGTAGTAGTAGTAGTAGTAGTAGTAGTAGTAGTAGTAGTAGTAGTAGTAGTAGTAGTAGTAGTAGTAGTAGTAGTAGTAGTAGTAGTAGTAGTAGTAGTAGTAGTAGTAATACTAATAACAATAACAATAATATCGAAATGCATAGAACATTTATTAGAAGATAGCCAAATCTAAACGTATATGTTTTCGTATATTTACCGTTGCAATAGGCGAAGTTGATGAGTTTTGATGTCAAGAAAGACAGTCCCACTCTCTGGCCCATGTTTCGTTGGTAGAGGGGATTTAGCGTCTCAATTACGTTGCTGCCATCTCCCGATCCCATCTGAATTAGCACAAAACATGGGTTTGTGATTAATTATACAGATATAGGGAAACAATGAAATTTATATGATATTGAAATACGAGATTGAATGCAATTTATTGATAGAGTAGTGTACGATTCCATTACGTATATATGGGCGCCATTCTTCGTTTGTGTCAATGTGTTGCCCTGTATTTCTGCTGATGTATTCCTTATAAATCAATGAATCGATTAAAAATGATTGAAACGTAAAACGTATTAGCAATTCATCCACATACAATGAATGTGACATTCAATAAACAATGTTGTTATCACTTTCACAATCATAATCCATATGTAATAACAGCAGTGGCGTAGACAGGAATATGCATTGGAAGGGGCCACAACCAAGCAAACTCTGTATATATATATATATATATATATATATATATATATATATATATATATATATATATAACCTATATCTACTATATGTATAATTCAAATCCAACTCGCTTAAAATGAATACCGATATGACAACCAAATTCACTGACCAATGTAGCTGGCAGTTCAGCAAAACCATTCAAATAAGGCGCCATAGTTAGAAAGTAAGAGATAAACGACACATTATTAAAGAAACACGAACTCATAGTCCCTATTTAATGTCCATCTCCCAAACCGTCTCACAAAGACCACCAACATGCAGTCACTTGCTCTGATGAAACAATAATTAAACATTCCTACCTTACCAGAGATGATGAGGCATGGACGTTCAACCAGTAACATGCAACGTTGCTGCTTATTACAATTTATAAATTCACTATAGACAATTTCAATTACCCAATGCAAAATCGACTAAATAATTTCCCTTGGTTATAATGAGGGTTACAGCAAGGGCAAACGTTTGAAGGGAAGTCGAAAGGGTGATGGGAGATAGACGCGTATCACATAAAGCTAAAGGAAATATGCTCAGCTCGTGTATTATCCCGGCATACATGAATGCACTAGAGACGATGGCACTACCAGAGGAACAACAGGAGAAGGTCCAGGTTTGCGAAAACAACCTAGTATGAAGAATCAACGGAGTTAAGAGACCTGATTAGAGAAGAATGGATGAACTGAAAGTGGAGGTTGGAGTGAGGAGGAAAGTGTTAAGTAGAAATTATTAAGGAGTAGGTTGACATGGGCTGGTCATGTGGAAACAATGGGAGATGAAAAACTGGCAAAGAGACCAGATGCCAAGAAAATGGAAGGGAAAGGAGGCGATGAAGACCGAAATTGTGATGGGAGAAGATTGGAGAAAAAGAACAACAAATAGAATGAATTGGAGTCTGCTGATTGAGAACATAATGAGAGAAAAGTGGCAGGAAGAAAAAACGGAAATGGAAATCATGGTCAACACACCCCTGATGACAGTGATATCAAGAAAACAACAACAACTAGGTGTACTATGGCCCTAGTCTAATAACCGGGCAACTATTATTTTAAATCCTTAAGAGCCATTAGCTATCGTGCATATTGAGAATGATGATATTTTCGTTACCCTGTCATCCCCTTAATTATACCCTATGTACGTTGTGACTCTATGAATCAGGCAGCCAGTTATTGGTCCTCCGTTCTCCACAATCCTAATTTTCCGGGATTGGGGAGGGCATGACCCCTGGCCTCAGTCTAGCTACGCCACTAAATAACCGGTTAACAGAAGTTGTGAATCTCTTACTTTAGGGCGGTCGTGCATTAGCGAGTTGAGGTTGTACGGCACAGTCAAATCTATTGGCACTAGTGCTAGTCGATTAATGTATATATTCTTGTCATTCAAAATCTTGATGAAGGAATCACGGTCCGGCCGTTGATTTTCGTGCCATAGTCCGAGGGTATGTCCGACTTCGTGCACTGACGTTCCGAACTGGAAGGCGATGGAAATAATAATATATTAAACGTGCTCTAATTCTTTTCTTGAATACAAATTTCAAACAGCAAATGTGTTTACTGTAAATTTCTAAAACAACAGAGACCCAAATAATATTAGTTAGTTGTGGCAGTGATTGAACCTTGTTGAGGTTACAGAATGATATGTTATTATTATTGGTATTACTATGCCTATTACCAGATATATAATAACAGTAATATTAATTATTATTATCAAACATATTATCATTATTATTAGTTTACTATTATATAGGGACTGTCGCCCCAATACTCGTTGTATATATATAACGAACACGAAGATATGTTAAATGTTAAGAACCATTTCGTAATAAATGCCTAGAAATATGTTTTTCAGTGAATCACTGGCCCATTGTTTTGGTACAAAGGTCAGTTATTTCAGCGAGTACAGTTTACAGAATGCACATCTGGGTTAAGTTCAATTGGTCCTGTTATCGTTGGCAATTGTGAAAAATTTCGTGAGCAGCAGGAAACGAGAAGCTGTTCTCGACACAAGCCGGGCGAACGCCTTGTTGCACGGCAGGTGCACGTGCCAAAAATCGCCAATTATTTAGGCGAGGATAACATTTGGGATATAGTTTGACCACGAAGACGTATACTGCCTTTTTGAGGTACCTGTGTAAGGTAATATATTAAGCAACCAATTATACACGCATGGACGACGCACCATCGAATCAACGCTGTAATATGGACTGTGCCGTTATATTTTGAATCCATCGTGTAGCTTTATGTCTAATATACCCCATACAAGACTTACCTCGTCAAAACAAGAAGACCGCAGATTCACGGGTTGTGGAAATAGATTCACTTTCCCGATGTACGAGTAGCACCTAAGAATCAGGGACAAACACGTTATAATAACAACGCAATATGATTCAATTAAAATAGTAAAACACAGAAAAAAACAATCTTTGTCAATACACATGGGAACTATCATATGATGTCGCGAAGCAATTATCACACAATGTCGCAATTAAGGTTAATGCAATAATAGTTATATAATTTGTTGCTGTCCGTTTCACGTTCATACGACCGACCTGATAATAATATGACTACAATATTGCCAACTTAACACATCTCAGTTATAATAGCAAGGAAGAAAATGTATATTATACGAAGGTGATGCTACCCTTACGTAAAGTGTCATGAGGGTATTTTAATACTGAAAGACTTACCCACTCGACCTGTAAGTGAAGATGATGTGGTGGCCGTCATAGTGTTCATGGACCCCGAGCTCTGAGAAGCGAACACAAGTCTGCTCCGACCAGTGACGTAATGTGCTCCGGACTTGTTTCCGTTCATTGTCAGCTGCAATGGAAACGGTTATAAATACACGTAGAAGCAATTCATGTTGTCTTGCGCGTATGTTCTGTATATCCACTTAATTTGCTCACATGACATAATAATGCTCTTACAGTGGTTCCGACCGACCGACCGACCGACCGACCGACCGACCGACCGACCGACCGACCGACCGACCGACCGACCGACCGACCGACCGACCGACCGACCGACCGACCGACCGACCGACCGACAGACCGACCGACCGACCGACCGACCGACCGACCGACCGACCGACCGACCGACCGACCGACCGACCGACCGACCGACCGACCGACCGACCGACCGACCGACCGACCGACCGACCGACCGACCGACCGACCGACCGACCGACCGACCGACCGACCGACCTGACCACCGACCGACCGACCGACCGACCGACCGACCGACCGACCGACCGACCGACCGACCGACCGACCGACCGACCGACCGACCGACCGACCGACCGACCGACCGACCGACCGACCGACCCGACCGACATCGACCGACCGACCGACCGACCGACCGACCGACCGACCACCGACCGACCGACCGACCGACCGACCGACCGACCGACCGACCGACCACCGGACCGACGACCACCGACCCGACCGACCGACCACGACCGACCGATCGACCGTGAGACCGACCGACCGACCGACCGACCGACCGACGACCGACCGACCGACCGACCGACCGACCGACCGACCGACCGACCGACCGACCGACCGACCGACCGACCGACCGACCGACCGACCGACCGACCGACCGACCGACCACCGACCGACCGACCGACCGACCACCGACCGACCGACCGACCGACCGACCGACCGACCGACCGACGACCGACCGACCGACCGACCGACCGACCGACGACCGACCGACCGACCGACCGACCGACCGACCGACCGACCGACCGACCGACCGACCGACCGACCGACCGACCGACCGACCGACCGACCGAACGACCGACCGACCGACCGACCGACCGACCGACCGACCGACCGACCGACCGACCGACCGACCGACCGACCGACCGACGACCGACCGACCGACCGACCGACCGACCGACCGACCGACCGACCGACCGACACCGACCGACCGACCGACCGACCGACCGACCGACCGACCGACCGACCGACCGACCGACCGACCGACCGACCGACCGACCGACCGACCGACCGACCGACCGACCGACCGACCGACCGACCGACCGACCGACCGACCGACCGACCGACCGACCGACCGACCGACCGACCGACCGACCGACCGACCGACCGACCGACCGACCGACGCCGATTCCGACCGACCGACCGACCGACGACCGACCGACCGACCGACCGACCGACCGACCGACCGACCGACCGACCGACCGACCGACCGACCGACCGACCGACCGACCGACCTGACCGACCGACCGACCGACCGACCGACCGACCGATCCGACCGACCGACCGACCGACCGACCGACCGACCGACCGACCGACCGACCGACCGACCGACCCATCGACCGACCGACCGACCGACCGACCGACCGACCGACCGACCGACCGACCGACCGACCGACCGACCGACACCGACCGACCGACTGACTGACACCGATGACCGACCGACCGACCACCACCGACCCGACCATGACCACCGACTTTACGACCGAGATGTATTAGACCTTTCGAATAAATGCCAAATGTTTTCAGATCCTGCCATTGTTTTGGTACAAAGGTCAGTTATTTCAGCGAGACAGTTTACAGAATGCCATCGGGTTAGTTCAATTGGCCTGTTATCCATTGGAACATTCGGACACGGAACGAGAGCTGTTCTCGACACAAGCCGGGCGAACGCCTTGTTGCCGGCAGGTGCACGTGCCAAAAATCGCCATTTTTGGCGAGGATAACATTTGGATATGTTTGACCACGACCGACGATACTGCCTTTTTGAGGTACCTGTGTAAGGAATATATTAAGCAACCAATTATGACACGCATGGCCCGACGCACCATCAAATCAACGCTGAATATGGACTGTCCGTTATATTTTGAATCCATCGTGTAGCTTTATGTCTAATATACCCCATACAAGACTTACCTCGTAAAACAAGAAGACCGAAATTCACGGGTTGTGGAAATAGATTCACTTCCCGACCGACGAGACACCAAGAATCAGGGACAAACCCCCACGTTATAATAACAACGCAATATGATTCAATTAAAAGAAACACAGAAAAAAACAATCTTTGTCCAATCCCCACATGGGAACTATCATATGATTCCGACGCAATTATCACACAATGTCCAATTGGTTAATGCAATAATGATATAATTTGTTGCTGTCCGTTTCACGTTCAACGACCGACCTGATAATAATATGACTACAATATTGCCAACTTAACACATCTCAGTTATAATAGCAAGGAAGAAATGTATATTATACGAAGTGATGCTACCCTTACGTAAAGTGTCATGAGGATTTTAATACTGAAAGACTTACCCACTCGACCTGAAGTAAGATGATGTTGCCGTCATAGTGTTCATGGACCCCGACTCTGAGAAGCGAACCAAGTCTGCTCCGACCAGTGACGTAATGTGCTCCGGACTTGTTTCCGTTCATTGTCAGCTGCATGGAAACGATAAATACACGTAGAAGCAATTCATGTTGTCTTGCGCGTATGTTCTGTATATCCACTTAATTTGCTCACATGACATAATAATGCTCTTACAGTGGTTCCGACCGACCGACCGACCGACCGACCGACCGACCGACCGACCGACCGACCGACCGACCGACCGACCGACCGACCGACCGACCGACCGACCGACCGACCGACCGACCGACCGACCGACCGACCGACCACCGACCGACCGACCGACCGACCGACCGACCGACCGACCGACCGACCGACCGACCGACCGACCGACCGACCGACCGACCGACCGACCGACCGACCGACCGACCGACCGACCGACCGACCGACCGACCGACCGACCGACCGACCGACCGGACCGACCGACCGACCGACCGACCGACCGACCGACCGACCGACCGACCGACCGACCGACCGACCGACCGACCGACCGACCGACCGACCGACCGACCGACGACCGACCGACCGACCGACCGACCGACCGACCGACCGACCGACCGACCGACCGACCGACCGACCGACCGACCGACCGACCGACCGACCGACCGACCGACCGACCGACCGACCGACCGACCGACCGACCGACCGACCGACCGAGCCGACCGACCGACCGACCGACCGACCGACCGACCGACCGACCGACCGACCGACCGACCGACCGACCGACCGACCGACCGACCGACCGACCGACCGACCGACCGACCGACCGACCGACCGACCGACCGACCGACCGACCGACCGACCGACCGACCGACCGACCGACCGACCGAACCGACCGACCGACCGACCGACCGACCGACCGACCGACCGACCGACCGACCGACCGACCGACCGACCGACCGACCGACCGACCGACCGACCGACCGACCGACCGACCGACCGACCGACCGACCGACCGACCGACCGACCGACCGACCGACCGACCGACATTCGTCTAAAAAATTATTGTCCAGTAACTGTACTCACGATGGTTTCCGTCAAATTTCCAGTGGATAGGCAGTGACCACCGCTTAAAAGCGTCTTTGGTAATTGTACGTTTTCGTCGTCGCTTATTGCCTCCGTTGAAGAACTGCTCCTCCTGTAATTCGAGCAGTTCGTCGATTTGTTCCTCCGTAAGCAGGATGCAGTTTTCGAGTCGATCGTTTCCAGTTTGGGTCATCGTCTCGTTGACATTCTGAAAAGGCATAACACGGCCGGGCAAAGTTTGATGTTGCTTTAACAAGCCTTTTTGTGCACAATAAATCAGGATAGTTATCGGTACAAACGCAACATAAGTTTAATTAATGTGTATTAAACGAATACTCATATAAGATAAAGCACGGTAAATCATGGCACCAATACTCATTACATACTCGTTCTATTCTCTTGTAACCAAGTTCCGCTATGTCGATATTGTGTCTGCTATTTTAGTAGTGTTACTATTAATGCAAACTAATTTTTCTGAAACTATTGGTGTCATTTTTATATAGCAACTGAGCTGTCTTTTGCTATAGTTGCACGGTCACGTATGCGTGCTCATTTGTACCATGGCCGTCATTATGTGTTAATTGACCAACTGTATATTATGTGCTAGTAAAGGGTAGTCTCGTGTATTCGCAGCCGTACCTGGATGTCGAACTGTAGTCCGTCAGCCGCTGCGGCTGATGCCCTAAACTGCAGCATCTTGCGCTGTACCCGTTGCCATTGGTCACACGGCATCCCGTGACAAGGACGCCCGTCGTTGTCGGTCGACGTGTTGTCGGATTGAAACACATTGTCTGGGACGGCCGGTCTCGTGCGCGCCTGAAACCGTATTCCGTTGCAAATTACTGTTTTAAGATTGAATGTGTTAGGGAAGCGATCAATTCAATTGTTGGTCGTTGTCGTCTGTGACAAATCAAGGTGCCCAGTTTGGATACCTCTATCATTGCTCTTCCTTTTATTGGCAACATGCACACGTGTGTTCGTACCTAAGTAGGGTAAAACAATTAAAACAAATTCATTGGAATATACAAGGTATATTACCTGTAAATGACAGGACAATAATGTCGCACTACATGATTTGCTGCTTGGAACGTGGGGCTATCAAATGGAGAGAAGTCTTGATTGCTGTACGTTGTCGGTCTTCACGAAATTATTCATGCGTTATTTTTCATTAGTACTTATGTTATCTAGTACGCAGATACAACATAGCATACGTTGTTGAGTAATATTCTATTGAGGTTTTGGTGCAAGCGCAAAGAAAGGCGATTCATGAATAATGTCGTTACATTTATAACTATGGATGCGTAAGTCTACTGTTATTTCAGCCCCGATGAAACACATATTTAACAAACACTACATGTATTGTTGTCTCGCTGTAGTGTATTGTGAGCTGATTTGATATAACACTTTGCAGTTGCTTAATATCATACTAAAACATATATGGCGGTAATAACAGCGACTATATAATTTATGACTTACTATCATGTAAAACCTTATTACTGATTTTGAACAAGGGACTCCTTTTCCATTAATGGTTTTCCTTTCAAACGTTTCTTAAAAGGTAAAGGTCAGTTCTTATATATCGCAGAATCTAGTCCTCAGGACAGTTTAAAGCGCTTTACACTTTATTTCCCTGGCAGACCTGTTCAATCACAATCAAACACCCTCTCAACGTCTCTGGGAAGCACCCAGCTACATGCTACAATTGGTGCGCGAAGACAGCTCGTACGCATATCCACCACTGTCTATGGCCAGGTACTCATTTATATAGTTGAATGAATTGGAGCAATGTAGAGTGAAAAACGTGCCCAAGGCTTTATCACCGCAGCACAGGATTCGAACCCGGGTTTCCTTAGTCGAGAGAAAGAAAGATGTATACAGTGACCTAAACGTTTAGAAACATACAACGGTTAGCGATCACTCAATTGAAATAAAATGTATTTCTTTATTATCTAGCCAGACAAATATTGTCACTAAATAAATATCTGCAATTCAATTAAATAATTGTGTTCGTTTTTCACTAACAAATTATGAAGATTTTAGTCACGAGGAAGTTTATTATTTATTTATTTTAACCTTCTGCTCACCTGTGTTCCGAGAAAGACGCTGGCGAATCCCAGAAGCACAAACAAGACACGAGTCATTGCTGATATCGTGATTGCTCTGGGGAACAGATCACTATGTCGAGCTCTCGGTCGTTGCTGAGCTGTCTATGCTGAAGAAAAAGTAGCTCTATCGGTCCTTCGTCGTTGGCGCTAATGAATCTTATGACTTGTGGTCGTGCTCGGCTGACGATTTTTATACCCCCGCCAATCTTCTTCCGGGTTTGGCAGGTTTCCGCACAGCGTAAGCTTGCAGCGTCACGACGACGTCAGTTACTTATTTTAGCAGACGTGAATCAACCGGACTTTTGGACGTGCTCGGCTGACGCTGTTATACCGTGCAGCGTTCACAAAGACCCCTCGCGGACATGAATGTCTCTTATTGTCAATCTTCTTGCGGGTTTAGCAGGTTACAGTTTGCAGCGTCACGACGACGGCAGTTACTGATTTCAACCGGACGTGGACTATTCATACGTGAAATGATGTAAGCACTTGATTGACTTAGCCACAGCAGCCATAACCACGGTTGACCTGATTGCATAGGTTATGTGTAAGTGTTCTTTCAGCATTGCGAAACACTGTGCATTGTGTTTGTTTCCAGAAAATATATTTCTCTTATGCAATTTCAAAATCCGTTCTCATTCTTAGTTAAGTTATAGGTCGTTCTAAGTGCAAACATGTCACCAGCCTCTTGCTCTATTCGTCTTACACTGTTTGTGTGTTACAGTGTCATGAGACGTTGTAATGAGCGTGTAGCGTCAGAATAGTGACGTGTGTCCGCACAACAGATAAGACTGCGGACTTCAATAACAATCTCCGTTTAGCCAATATTAGCCAATTAGCCAATATTTTATAATGACTTTTAGTATTAATTTACGAACTAATATTATTAATAGATTGGTGGTAATTGTTTAGTAATGTTTTTGTATTTATGTATAATGTATGTATGTATGTATGTATGTATGTATGTATGTATGTTTTATGATGTATGTATGTATGTATGTATGTATGTATGTATGTATGTATGTATGTATGTATGTATGTATGTATATGAATGTATGTATGTATGTATGTATGTATGTATGTATGTATGTATGTTGTATGTGTGTATGTGTGTATGTATGTATGAATGTATGTATGTATGTATGTATGTATGTATGTATGTATGTATGTGTATGTATGTATGTATGTATTTTGTATGTATGTATGTATGTATGTATGAATGTATTTTATGTATGTATGTATGTATGTATGTATGTATGTATGTATGTATGTGTATGTATGTATGTATGTATGTATGTATGTATGTATGTATGTATGTATGTATGTATGTATGTATGTATGTATGTATGTATGTATGTATGTATGTATGTATGTATGTATGTATGTATGTATGTATGTATGTATGTATGTATGTGTGTGTATGTATGTATGTATGTATGTATGTATGTATGTATATTATATATATATTTCTCGGAACCTATTGGACAACCTGTGTGAGTGTTTTAGCAGAATGCTAATGCAACGTGCAACGCGATCACGGGAATTAATCGAACTACTTATACTCTTGTGTTGTTCTGTGGGTGTCCGTTGCTTATTCTGATTCGTTGTCCTGTATTCTGCTCTAATCTCAACAGCAAGCTGTATATGTGACAACATCGTACGCCAAATCGCAGTACAGCTGCAGAGATAGAAACCGAGATACAAATCAAACACGACACGGCCTTGGAACGAGAACATTAGTGCCTTAAATACATTTACGTCACATATACGGAAAGTTTTGCTTTGCAAACCTCTTGCCGTAGGCGTTGACTACTTTGTAGATGTCAAATCGCAAACAATTTGAAAATTTGCCAACAATGACCAAAACGAAAGGGTAGACTTAAAGTATGGTGTGTATATATATATATATCTATAAAAATATATACGGCTGTATTAAATTGTGGAAGGAGTTATCACGACAATGTTACATTTCAATCTTAAAATAATCATACATTATGTTTTTACCTAGGCTTAGTTCCAATATTAGATATGTGTTAACCACACCATGTATGTATCAAGGCCGTACTTACACATACTTGGCAATGCCGGTATTCATAACATTTATGAATCACTGACACAACTCTCACGTAACATACTTATAAATACACTATTTAAACGCACAGTGCATGCCTCGGTCACAGTGCGTGCCTCGATCACAGTGCGTGCCTCGGTCACAGTGCGTGCCTCGGAACATCGGAACCACTACATGTAGGCTTGTCCAACCACGAATGTTTGCGGTCGCAGCCATACAACTATTCATACGGAATGAATAGGGATATGTTGAAATATCTTATATATATACATATCATATATATATATATATATATATATATATAATATATATATATATATATATATATATATATATATATATATATATATATATATATATATATAGGTCAGTATCAGGAAGCATGGTCAATTGTGGGAGAGAAAGTAAAGTGAAGTGTTTAACATTTGATATCGCTTGTTGGAGGTTTTTTAATTTAGTTTTATGTTTGTAAATGTCATCGCTGCTGGCTCAGAGTTTATAAGAATATGTATATTGTTACCGGTATAAGAATTACTTAAATGATGCAATAACTACAATTGGTGTCGGGGTTTATTGTTCGCACTCGTTATTCTGGGTTCCTGAGGTAAACAAAAACACTTCTTAGGTAGCGCAATATTAGAACTCTTCAAAATGTTTTACACTTAACTCCACGGCACACTTGTTCAATATCTCTTTTTGGGGGGGGCAACATTGAGCCACTGTAATTAATGCGTACAAACACAACCACCAATGTCTACACCCAGGTAGTTATCAACACAGCAGCGTGAACTGGGGCAACGTAGAACGAACGTGCTCATCATTCGTCGCGACAGCCCAGTATTCGAACCCGGGTTCGCTCGATTGGGAGTTCTAGGCTCTAGCCACTGCATCCAGCACTTATACGTGTGTCAGGGGTACATGCATAGGTTGCACTGCTCGTTGTGTTAGTATTCCCCATTGCTCCATATACAGTCTTAGACGTGTGTCAGGGGTACACCCATAGGTTGCACTGGTCGTTGTGTTAGTATCTCCCATTGCTCCATATACAGTCTTAGACGGGTGTTAGGGGTACACCCATAGGTTGCACTGGTCGTTGTGTTAGTATCCCCCATTGCTCCATATACAGTCTTAGACGTGTGTCAGGGGTACACCCATAGGTTGCACTGGTCGTTGTGTTAGTATCTCCCATTGCTCCATATACAGTCTTAGACGGGTGTTAGGGGTACACCCATAGGTTGCACTGGTCGTTGTGTTAGTATCCCCCATTGCTCCATATACAGTCTTAGACGTGTGTCAGGGGTACACCCATAGGTTGCACTGGTCGTTGTGTTAGTATCTCCCATTGCTCCATATACAGTCTTAGACGGGTGTTAGGGGTACACCCATAGGTTGCACTGCTCGTTGTGTTAATATCTCCCATTGCTCCATATACAGTCTTAGACGGGTGTCAGGGGTACACCCATAGGTTGCACTGCTCGTTGTGTTAGTATCCCCCATTGCTCCATATACAGTCTTAGACGTGTGTTAGGGGTAACCCATAGGTTGCACTGGTCGTTGTGTTAGTATCTCCCATTGCTCCATATACAGTCTTAGACGTGTGTTAGGGGTAACCCATAGGTTGCACTGCTCGTTGTGTTAGTATCCCCCATTGCTCCATATACAGTCTTAGACGTGTGTCAGGGGTACACCCATAGGTAGCACTGCTCGTTGTGTTAGTATCTCCCATTGCTCCATATACAGTCTTAGACGTGTGTTAGGGGTACACCCATAGGTTGCACTGGTCGTTGTGTTAGTATCTCCCATTGCTCCATATACAGTCTTAGACGTGTGTTAGGGGTAACCCATAGGTTGCACTGGTCGTTGTGTTAGTATCCCCCATTGCTCCATATACAGTCTTAGACGGGTGTTAGGGGTACACCCATAGGTAGCACTGCTCGTTGTGTTAGTATCTCCCATTGCTCCATATACAGTCTTAGACGTGTGTCAGGGGTACACCCATAGGTAGCACTGCTCGTTGTGTTAGTATCTCCCATTGCTCCATATACAGTCTTAGACGTGTGTCAGGGGTACATCCATAGGTTGCACTGGTCGTTGTGTTAGTATCCCCCATTGCTCCTTATACAGTCTTAGACGTGTGTCAGGGGTAACCCATAGGTTGCACTGCTCGTTGTGTTAGTATCCCTCATTGCTCCATATACAGTCTTAGACGTGTGTCAGGGGTACACCCGTAGGTTGCACTGCTCGTTGTGTTAGTATCCCCCATTGCTCCATATACAGCCTTAGACGTGTGTCAGGGGTACACCCATAGGTTGCACTGCTCGTTGTGTTAGTATTCCCCATTGCTCCATATACAGTCTTAGACGTGTGTCAGGGGTACACCCATAGGTTGCACTGCTCGTTGTGTTAGTATTCCCCATTGCTCCATATACAGTCTTAGACGTGTGTCAGGGGTACACCCATAGGTTGCACTGCTCGTTGTGTTAGTATCCTCCCATTGCTCCATATACAGTCTTAGACGTGTGTCAGGGGTACACCCATAGGTGCACTGCTCGTTGTGTTAGTATCCCCCATTGCTCCATATACAGTCTTAGACGTGTGTCAGGGGTACACCCATAGGTTGCACTGCTCGTTGTGTTAGTATCCCCCATTGCTCCATATACAGTCTTAGACGTGTGTCAGGGGTACACCCATAGGTTGCACTGCTCGTTGTGTTAGTATCCCCCATTGCTCCATATACAGTCTTAGACGTGTGTCAGGGGTACACCCATAGGTTGCACTGCTCGTTGTGTTAGTATCCCCCATTGCTCCATATACAGTCTTAGACGTGTGTTAGGGGTACACCCATAGGTTGCACTGCTCGTTGTGTTAGTATCCCCCATTGCTCCATATACAGTCTTAGACGTGTGTTAGGGGTACACCCATAGGTTGCACTGCTCGTTGTGTTAGTATCCCCCATTGCTCCATATACAGTCTTAGACGTGTGTCAGGGGTACACCCATAGGTTGCACTGCTCGTTGTGTTAGTATCCCCCATTGCTCCATATACAGTCTTAGACGTGTGTAGGGGTACACCCATAGGTTGCACTGCTCGTTGTGTTAGTATCCCCCATTGCTCCATATACAGTCTTAGACGTGTGTCAGGGGTACACCCATAGGTTGCACTGCTCGTTGTGCTAGTATCCCCCATTGCTCCATATACAGTCTTAGACGTGTGTCAGGGGTACACCCATAGGTTGCACTGCTCGTTGTGTTAGTATCCCCCATTGCTCCATATACAGTCTTAGACGTGTGTCAGGGGTACACCCATAGGTTGCACTGCTCGTTGTGTTAGTATCCCTCATTGCTCCATATACAGTCTTAGACGTGTGTCAGGGGTACACCCATAGGTTGCACTGCTCGTTGTGTTAGTATCCCCCATTGCTCCATATACAGTCTTAGACGTGTGTCAGGGGTACACCCATAGGTTGCACTGCTCGTTGTGTTAGTATCCCCCATTGCTCCATATACAGTCTTAGACGTGTGTCAGGGGTACACCCATAGGTTGCACTGCTCGTTGTGTTAGTATCCCCCATTGCTCCATATACAGTCTTAGACGTGTGTTAGGGGTACACCCATAGGTTGCACTGCTCGTTGTGTTAGTATCCCCCATTGCTCCATATACAGTCTTAGACGTGTGTTAGGCGTACACCCATAGGTTGCACTGCTCGTTGTGTTAGTATCCCCCATTGCTCCATATACATAGTCTTTCTCCACCATCCGGTTTTGTTTGCCTTTCTAAAACCCTTTTATTGCTGCCATTCCGTTCGTGCTGTACCCGCCGCCTTCATATAAGCCATTTTTCCACGTCCACGTTATTTACCAACCTTCCAGTTAAATTATATTGCACCCAGTTCCCTCACTCATGGTACGCATAACACAATTATGGGATACATATACTCACGTACGCACCAAGCACACACGCACGCACTCATGCACGCACGCACTTGCGCATACACGCACCTACACACGTCATATTGTTTTCATATTTAGGGAAGCATCCAGCCATATGCTATACTTTATGCGCGAAGGCTGCTCGTACACATATCCGCCACTGTCTAAAGCCAGGTACTCATTTATACGTACGTAGCAACACATTAACGCATTTTAACTTGTTCAGATGACCGTCTAATTTCTGGTTAGGAAAATTACGTGTTTAGATGCAGTCATTTATATTTAATAATTTTAAGATAACAATAATTACCCGGTCATCGAACATAATGTGGCGCCCCATGGTGAATGGCTGACGATATAGTATGTTTACTGAAATAAGATTAATGGAAATATTTTTTTTTTTTTACCGACCACACATGCTGAGTGATCGAAGGCTGGTGGTCCAGCGAAGTGTATTAATATAGAAACGGGTGGTGGGTCTCGACCTTACGGGGACATACACTTAAAATATAACACGGATAGAGCATTAGTAACAAATTTGACAATTCATTTATGGTTTCGGCACCACGCGGAGTTGAGTGGACACGCACACGCACACGCACACGCACACGCACACGCACACGCACACGCACACGCACACGCACACGCACACGCACACGCACACGCACACGCACACGCACACGCACACGCACACGCACACGCACACGCACACGCACACGCACACGCACACGCACACGCACACGCACACGCACACGCACACGCACACGCACACGCACACGCACACGCACACGCACACGCACACGCACACGCACACGCACACGCACACGCACACGCATCACACACACACACACGCACACGCACACGCACACGCACACGCACACGCACACGCACACGCACACGCACACGCACACGCACACGCACACGCACACCACACGCACACACACGCACAGCACACCACAGCACACGCACACCCCAGCACACCCCAGCACACGCACACGCACACGCACACGCACACGCACACGCACACGCACACGCACACGCACACGCACACGCACACGCACACGCACACGCACACGCACACGCACACGCACACGCACACGCACACGCACACGCACACCACACCACACCACACCACACACACACACGCACACGCACACCACACCACACACACACAGCACACCACACACAGCACACGCACACCACACCACACACACACACACACGCACACGCACACGCACACGCACACGCACACGCACACGCACACGCACACGCACACGCACACGCACACGCACACGCACACCACACCACACAGCACACACACACGCACACGCACACACACCACACACCACACACACACCACACACACACACACACACACACACACACACACACACACACACCACACCACACCACACCACACACACACACACACACACACACACACACACACACACACACACACACACACACACACACACACACACACGTAAGACAGGTAGAGGAATACGTCACGTCGCGTGGAGGGAGGAAGTAACAGATACAGGAGACATTCGGCGCAGTGGTCGAGCGATTAGAGCGCTGGATTGTTATTCGCAGTATTCAGGATTAGACCCTGGTAGACGGTCGGACGATGGTTCGATGGCTGTTTCATGCTGAATGTTGAAACTTGGACATTTCGTTCACGCTAACATGCCTGTTATTTTTTAAGATTCGTTTTAAAGCTGTCGGTCTCGTCTACCTGGTGCCTATGTCAGGAAAAGTAACACACTCACCCAAGCAAGTGGAAACTCCTCTGTCGTTGATGAGAGACCTCATTGTCTAAAGTCCCATTGGTGCAAATGTTCGAAAATGGACACAGCTAGTTAATAGTAGAACACGAAGAAGAAGTTGAAATGCATAACACCTAGGACGGTGCATCGTGACAAGACCTAGACCGTCCGTTTCTTAAAGGGGGTAATGTTGAAATCACACTCGGAGCAAATGTCTAAAACGCTATTTCTTTAGAAGATGTGTGTAGTGCATGCTTGTTGGTTGTAGTAATACAAATGATGAATATGACAATAGTTTAATCAAGTTACTGTTATGCTATGATGATGATGCTATGAATACTCTAATACTAAGTATTAGTAAATACAAATTTGGTTTAGTGACAATGATAACGATAGTTATAATGACAATGACAACAACGACACTGTTAGTCACCGTGGCTGTCGATTTAAAGAACATAATCGAATTCCCACGATATCATAGTTAGTTGTTGCATTATTTTATTCAATTAATGACACATGTACAATAAAACATTTTCTCATGCAATAATAACCGCTGGACCAGCAGCGTGGAGAAATGTATCAAAATATAAAATAAATTAATATAAAGCATCGTACAAATTAATTATGAACACAATAATATGTACACGCTGGTTGAGTAGGGATTAATATACAATGTATACAATACAGTACCTGATTGTCCTTATTGAATGATTGGTAATGTATTACGATTGTCGAAAAAGCTCAAAGTAGAAATGCTACGTTAGTGCATTTGCAGAACATATGCAGCTATAACAACACAGAGCGAGTCTAGTGTCTTCTACATGATGTTTTGCGTGTGCTTTCTTCCTGAAGTGATCCCACACTTGTTAGCCGAACACGGTACATGTTGAGAAACACTAACTATTTTCTGGCAGACCCAACGTGTATTCACGACGGCTCATCCTTTTGTTAGTTGTTACTCATGACGGTTCGTCCTTTTGTAACGGTTGATGTAGTATTCATGATGGATCATGCTTTGTCCCTGGTAGATCCAGCACACACGACGGTCGGCTCCATCTTAGTGACAGGAACCGGAATCCACTCGGATGTTATCCAGCGCAATGTCTCCGGAATACTCGCGCCCTCGTATCCCAACGAACGCCAGCTGAAAGAACGAAAATAAGAATTAATATAACACTATTTAATATTAACGTATTTTTTAAAATATCGATTAAATATATGGAGACTTCTTTTACTGACATTTACTGCATTTGTTTAAATATCGATTATCGATTAAATATAAGCAAACGTTTGTTACTGACACCGATGAAATGTTAAGCAGGTCTCGTATAGGACGGTTATTATGAAATAGAAGTTGAAAATGTTTTATAGTGAAGCACGTGGTGGAAAACACGGTTGAAACGGAAAGACTGCATTATCTAAAACAAGGACGACGGAAATACTTGTAATATATACATGTGTAACTATTGTTAATTAATAGTAAGTATCATTATTTAAATAAAATATCCATATCTAAAAATCTGCAAATTACATTTATTTCTGCTTTTTGTTCATAAAAGAAACAAAACAATTTTTACATGAATAAAGAAGAAATATTAAAAGATACTGTGACAAAAAGAACGGTCAGTCAACAATATGTCGACCGTCTTACTATAAGAAACAAGATGAATGTGAAATGGACGTTGTCCTAGCCTCACCTGATCCGACGACGTCAATTCTACATTAATCGCTGCACTCAGCCATCTGTTTCCTTTCTCTCCCACCATTGACCACACTTTGGAGATGTGACCAGACGATGACCGCTTGGCCAGTTGTAGTTCGTTAATGTGGAATCCGAACATATGGTAGCTGAACTTGACGCAGAATGTGCTCTCTTGCGAGAATGAAGGGAAGAGCATTCTGAAACCGAACAATGACTTGTCAAGATTTTCTTAGTTTACGACTGAACCGGAGTAAAAATATTCCGTCAAAACATTAATATAATATGGTTTTTAGTTAACATATTATGATTGCACGGAGTACAAATTGTTAAAATACATCACAACACTAAGTTTTGAATCAGTTCTTGTTCGTCAGCTGCTACTGACTCTATTTATCCTTCATATTTTATGCATTCGATTAACGATCATAATTAACTTATTTATCGTCGTCGTCCGGTGCTTCAGAAATATTCAACACACACTCTGTTTGACACTCAAGAACACTTACATTGCCCTATCGTTGTATCTGCGTGGATTGCTCGTCTCAATGTAGATGTAGTAGTTGCCGCTGTACGCCGAGTCAGGTCCAGTTGGACGCGATGGCGTGGCGCCCTTCTTAAGTGTCCAATCGAATGTGTCCTCGCGTGACTGCACCATGTCACAAGTGCTGCCCTCTCCCGCCGAACCCTCGAAGTCGCACCGCCAACTGATCTTTCTCCCGGTAGGTTCCGTTGTCGCTGATGGGGTGGGTTTGGGCGTCGTTCTCATTCCAGTTGTGGATGTCAGGCCTAGAAGATAATTAATTTATTAGTAAAACAATTAGTAGTAATAATAATACAATTTATTTGTATAGCGCCCGAATCAATAGTATTGCTCTCAGGCGCATTAGCAAATAACTGATACTGCATCGTTGTATAATTTGGTAAATGATCATTATTTCACATAGGATTGCACTGAACTTATTGCACATTCGCTTCATATGTAGAATGTGTTTGTGCACGGTTTTAGTCAACCAATCCATCTTTGTCTCCGGATGAGGAAAAAGAAACGGACTTATATACTTTGTAATATGTCGTGAACATCCTCACTCACTCTCTCTTGTCTGTCTGTCTGTCTGTCTGTCTCACTCTCTCTCTTTCTGTCTATCGGTCTATCTGACAATACACATACTTATGTAATGCCACTTTTAAGCCAGTAAACACTTACTGCATATCTTCGAGTACATCGGCTTCAATGTAGATTCTTTCAGTATTTCGTCGAAGTCCCACACATACGTCAGGCGATCTTTGCTACCAGAGATGTCCTTCATTTCCATAGGATCTATATCAGAACCAACCCCAATGACAAAGATGTTGATGCCGGCATTACGCGCTGCCTCAGCCGCCGGCACGGTCTGCCAAGAGTCCTTGTTTGATGGTCCGTCTGTGATCAGCACGGCGACATTGGGTGCGTTCGATCTGTCTCCGTGTTCCTTCTGCGGGTAAAACACAAAGTCGTTTATTTAACAGAAACTATATTTGACCAATAACATCTCATTTCGTTATTACATAGACGATATTTCTTTTAACTCAACTATGCATTCAACCATTTACTCCGTTTCGATTACCGTTGTTGGATGGCGTCAGGAACAAGGTGTACTCTGCCCGCCATACGGCGCGTCGAGCATACGTTATAATTGTCTAGCTTATTAAAGGTAAATCCTTGCATTAACTGTGCGTTTAAATAAATATTTATTAAATTATAATATTAAGTTCTTGCAATGATGATTGATTGAATAATATCTATTTAATTATAACATTCTCTGTCACATTAAAGCATATTACAAACCTTGAATACTTGGTCTTTCATGACCCGCAAGGCGTCGCCAGTGTTCGTCCACTGATCCTTCCACCGGATCTGGTCTATGGCGGCCTCCGTCGATTTGAGTGACGCGTGACTGTCCAGTCCGAAGTGTAGCGTCGCCTTGTTGCCGAATGATACGACGGCGATCCGGGCGCGGTCCGGACTCACCGTAAGCTTACTGCTGAGTTTCTTCATAAAGTTGAGCATCTTCGGCCAGTTCGTCTTCCCGATACTGCCCGAGGAGTCGATGAGGAACGTCAGGTCGACGGGGCCGCAAACTGGAATCACGACAAATTGGCGCTAAAGTATTGATCTACTATAGGTTAACCTTTCATTATATTTTAGTTCCCAACGTCCATATTTTCAGCAGTACCTAATAGCGTATTTCGAACCACATCGGGCGACATCTTTGTGACTGGCGAAAACAATTATCGAGGTTCAAGTTTCTACCTGCCTTTCGAAGATAATAACATTTCAGTTTCGTACACAAAGGAAATCTGAGAAGGTCTACGCATTTGCTCATGCAAATTGGGCTACGCAATGTTACTGGCTATGCGCAAAACTGGTTATTAACGGAGTGCCAACGTGTGTGCAAACTTACTGGCATTGAACGGGTCAACTGTCGTCGTGGTTTTGGGGGCGGGGGTCGTCGATTTCTGCGAGGGAGACGAAGGGAATTGGATGCGAGGAACTCCAGGCAGGGGAACTGAAAACACAATCATTACGTAAGTACGTGATTTACAATAAGTTCGATTCTTACTTGAAACCATACTTGTTATGCACGTCTCACGTAGCAACATTTTAATGTGCATAATAATATGTAAGTAAATATGAAACACAAAGTATAATTGACTATTTGTATTTACTCATATGCACAAGACGTAACTCAGTAACGAGCTTAAGCCAAATGCTACCTCGCCCGCTTGCCGTTTAGCGTTAATTCTCTGGGTGGCGCTATCTTGTTAAATGACGACCTACCTGCTACAAAACTGGCCTTGAAGCCACGTCGTGTACTGTCCCAAATAACCGAGTAGTTGCTCCTGAATGCGAGCATCATTTCGTTTGTCTCACTCGTCACAGTCTTATCGGGACGTGTCGTACCGCAGAATCTTAAAAAAACGGTGTAAAGGTAATCAATGTTTTCTGTGTTTTGCATACTATTGACAACTATTATAATGTGTAGCACTGGTGTCCCCGTCGGCATCATCGTCACTGTTGTTGTTGTCGTTTTCGTTATCATCATCACCATCATTGCCATCAACATCAGTCATCATCATTACCACCATCACCATCTTCGTCAACATGAATGTTTTATAATTTTAATGCAGTGTTGTTATTGGCCACATCAATATCAATGTACTTGTGTCGACAAGTGTTATGTAGTAAAATAGCGGTCGAGGTTCAGTCGGTGGCTTACCTTGGTCCAGGTGACCCGAAGTGTTTGCTATAGTGCACCTCCACCCAGTGGTAGCACTGGCCCTGTGTGTGTGCGAACAGATGAAAGTCATCCACGAAGCGAAGCTCAACGGTGTGGTTGGCCGGCGCCTGGAACAAAACACACCCGTCAGGTACAAACACTTCCTTTCATCTTCACATTACTCAATCGCCTTGAAGACACAATTGAGTACATAGTTCTGTGCTGTTTTTGCTAGATTGTAAACTAAACGAATAATGCTCCTCCCAGCTAATGCGAAATTTAGAGAGATCACTCTTACCATTTATGGTTTTCTTTGATTAATAAAATGTTCCCATGGATTGCAGCATGATTAATAAAATGTTCCCATGGATTGCAGCATGATTAATAAAATGTTCCCATGGATTGCAGCATGATTAATAAAATGTTCCCATGGATTGCAGCATGATTAATAAAATGTTCCCATGGATTGCAGCATGATTAATAAAATGTTCCCATGGATTGCAGCATGATTAATAAAATGTTCCCATGGATTGCAGCATGATTAATAAAATGTTCCCATGGATTGCAGCATGATTAATAAAATGTTCCCATGGATTGCAGCATGATTAATAAAATGTTCCCATGGATTGCAGCAAAATCTTTCGACCTTGCAAGCTTAAGTAGCTTAAGTGGCTAAATTGGATGCATCCTTACCGAAAGTAGCCAGTTGCATTCTTGTTTATTTTCATAGTGTTTAACTGTGCCGTATCCCGGAGTACTGATGGTTTGGGGTGAGTAGGTAGCCACAAACCTTCCTCCGCAGTTCCCTGTGACAGAAACAACGCAAATGACGAATCGGTTCGAATCTGGCGAATTCCATATACAATCATAATACGGCTGTCAAGTAAATGGAAGCTTTATTCCCAACAGCAAGTCATGTTTATTAAGTTTGGCACGGCTGGACATCATAACATAAATAATACGATAAAATGTTTGACAAGAAAATTGTGTTATTCAACATACATAACCACTTACCGTTGACAGGGGGCGCCACCTCTTGACAGTATTTGCCGCCGAATCCATCCGGGCACCTGCACCGGTCGCAGTGGTTCGGATCCTGGTAGCCTTCGCGTTGACACGGCTGGGGCAGCTTCGTCTTGCACGTATCTACATAAGAACACACACACTCTCACAATACTGATTCAATAGTCCGTGTTTGTCAGTACATTTTTCTTTTCATTCTGGTTTAAGTACGAAGGAGGATGTCACAGAACAAGTTTAAAAAGTAAACGAGTCACCCCAAAACAATAACTAGGCACTGTATGCAATCGTTGTTAAAGAATGAACCTCAATAGGTAACCATGACTAGTCGATTAGGAAATTAATATAATAATTACTTTACTATCCCAGTGTGGACAGTTTTTGCCTCACCTCTCAACCACAGCACTCTCATTTTCTGTTTCGCATATGCACGTGTATGCATTGTGATATCTAAACCTCTATAACCGGCATTGAATACAGTAAGAGCAGCAGCAGCAGCAGTAGCAGTAGCAGTAGCAGTAGCAGTAGCAGTAGCAGTAGCAGTAGCAGCAGCAGTAGCAGTAGCAGTAGCAGTAGCAGAGCAGCAGCAGAGCAGCAGCAGGAGCAGCAGCAGCATGAGAGCAGAGCAGTAGTAGAGAGCAAGTAGCAGTGCAGTCAGCAGCAGAGCAGCAGTGCAGAGCGAGTCAGAGCAGCAGCAGCAGCAGCAGCAGCAGCAGCAGCAGCAGCAGCAGCAGCAGCAGCAGCAGCAGCAGCAGCAGTAGCAGCAGCAGCAGCAGCAGCAGCAGCAGCAGCAGCAGCAGCAGCAGCAGCAGCAGCAGCAGCAGCAGCAGCAGCAGCAGCAGCAGCAGCAGCAGCAGTCAGTAGCAGCAGCAGCAGCAGTAGCAGCAGCAGCAGCAGCTAGTAGTAGTAGTAGTAGAGTAGAGTAGAGCAGAGTAAGAATAATGTCAGAGAGTGCAGTAGCAGCAGAGTAGAGGAGAGTAGCCAAGACTAGAGAGCAGTAGTAGTTTCAGTATATTACGTGCAGATAGTGTAGCAGTAGAGTGTAGAGGTAGCAGTAGTAGTAGTAGTAGCAGTAGCAGTAGTAGTAGTAGTAGTAGTAGTAGTAGTAGTAGTAGCAGTAGCAGTAGTAGTAGCAGTAGCAGCAGCAGCAGCAGCAGCAGCAGCTCTAGTAGTAGTAGTAGTAATAATAACAATAAGAATAATGTCTAAATGCATAGCACAATTAGTGGAAGATAGCCAAATCTAAACGTATATGTTTTCGTATATTTACCGTTGCAATAGGCGAAGTTGATGAGTTTTGATGTCAAGAAAGACAGTCCCACTCTCTGGCCCATGTTTCGTTGGTAGAGGGGATTCCGCGTCTCCATTACGTTGCTGCCATCTCTCGAACCAATCTGAATTAGCGAGAAATATGGGTTTGTGATTAATTATACGCATGGATACTAACAGCGATATATATATGGTACTGAAATATCGGATTGAAAGCAATGTATTGATACAGTAGTGTACGATTCCATTACTTATATATGGGCGACATTCTTCGTTTGTGACAATTTATTGCCCTCCGTTTCAGCAGAAGCATTCCCTACAAGTCAATCAATACAGTAATTACCGGTTAACAAAAGTTGTGAATCTCTTACCTTAGGGCCGTAGTGCATAAGCGAGTTGACGTTGTACGGCACATAGGCAACCTCGGAGATTGGTCGCTTAATGTATTGGCTCTTGTAGTACTTGAGCTTGTCATACAGAATCCTGATGACGTCATCACGGTCCGGCCGTTGTTGTTCGTGCCACAGTCCAAGGGCATGTCCAACTTCGTGCACTGGCGTTCCGAACTGAAGGCGATGCAAATAATAACATTAAACGTGTTCTAATTATTTTCACAATTTCAAAACACAGATATGTCTACTGTAAATTTCTAAAACAATAGAGACCCTCATAGTATTAGTTAATTGTGCCTCTGGGTTAAACGTGTTGAGATTACATGAATAATCTGTTAATATTATTGCTATTATTATGCCTATTTTTAGACATATCATAACAATAATATTAATTATTATTATTATCAAACATGTTATTGTTATTATTACTCGTTGTATGACGAACACGAAGATACTCTTCATGTTGAAATCCATTTCGTAACATATGCCTAGATATCTGTTTTTTCAGTTAAACTCTGACCCATTGTTTTGCTGAAAAGGTCAGTGATTTCAGTGAGTACAGTGTACGTATGCACATGTGGGTTATATTCAATCAATCCTGTTATCGTTGGCAATTGTGAAAACTTTCGTGAGCAGCAGTAAATGAGAAATTGTTCTCGACTTAATTCGGGCGAACGTTTTGTTGCACGGCACGTACACGTGCAACAATTCGGCAATAATTTAGACCAGGATAACATTTGGGATAATTTGACAAGGAAGACGTATACTGTCCTTATTGAGGTACCTGCACCATCGATTCAACGCTGTAATATGGATTGTGCCGTTATATTTTGAATCCATCGTTTAGCTATATGTCTAACATGCCCCGATACAGGACTTACCTCGTCAAAACAAGAAGACCGCAAATTCACGAGTTGTGGAAATAGATTCACTTTCCCGATGTACGAGTAGCACCTAAGAATCGGGGACAAACACGTTACAATTACAACGCAAGTTGATTCAACTAAAAGAATAAAACAATCAACCACAGATAAACACAATCTCTATCAATACACAGGGGAATTATCACACAATGTCGCGATTAAGGGTAATGCTGTAGTAGTTATACAATTTGCTGCGGTCAGTTTCACTTTGATACGACCGATGTGGTAATAATATGACTACAACATTGCAAACATAAACGTGCGTATGTTATGTATTCTAAATCTCAGCAAATAAGAAAATTACTATTAAACGAAGGTGATGCTACCCTTACGTAAAGTGTCATGAGGGTATTTTAATACTGAAAGACTTACCCATTCGACCTGTGAGTGAAGATGATATGGTTGCCTTCATAGTGTTCATGGACCCCGAGCTCTGAGAAGCGAACACAAGTCTGCTCCGACCAGTGACGTAATGTGCTCCTCACTTGTTTCCGTTCTTTGTCAGCTGCAATGGAAATCGTTATAAATACACGTATAAGCAATTCATGTTGTCTTGCGCGTATGTTCTGTATATCCATGTGGTATAACAAAACTAAATTTGCTCACATCATATAAAAAAGAAAGAAAAGTAAGGTCTCATATAGCGCCGTATCCAGTCCTAGAAGTGCTCGACCGACCGACCGACCGACCGACCGACCGACCGACCGACCGACCGACCGACCGACCGACCGACCGACCGACCGACCGACCGACCGACCGACCGACCGACCGACCGACCGACCGACCGACCGACCGACCGACCGACCGACCGACCGACCGACCGACCGACCGACCGACCGACCGACCGACCGACCGACCGACCGACCGACCGACCGACCGACCGACCGACCATGACCGACCGACCGACCGACCGACCGACCGACCGACCGACCGACCGACCGACCGACCGACCGACCGACCGACCGACCGACCGACCGACCGACCGCCCTGGACCGACACCGACCGACCGACCGACCGACCGACCGACCGACCGACCGACCGACCGACCGACCGACCGACCGACCGACCGACCGACCGACCGACCGACCGACCGACCGACCGACCGACCGACCGACCGACCGACCGACCGACCGACCGACCGACCGACCGACGACCGACCGACCGACCGACCGACCGACCGACCGACCGACCGACCGACCGACCGACCGACGACCGACCGACCGACCGACCACCGACCGACCGACCGACCGACCGACCGACCGACCGACCGACCGACCGACCGACCGACCGACCGACCGACCGACCGACCGACCGACCGACCGACCGACCGACCGACCGACCGACCGACCGACATTCGTCTAAAAAATATTATTGTCCAGTAACTACACTCACCATGGTTTCCGTCAAATTTCCAGTGGATAGGCAGCGACCACCGCCTAAAAGCGCCTTTGGCAATTGTACGTTTTCGTCGTCGCTTATTGCCTCCGTTGAAGAACTGCTCCTCCTGTAATTCGAGCAGTTCGTCGATTTGTTCCTCCGTAAGCAGGATGCAGTCTTCGAGTCGATCGTTTCCAGTTTCCATTACCGTCTCGTTCGCTTTCTGAAATAATGTAATGCGGCTGGATATGAAATAAGAGTTTGAGTTGCTTTAACAAGACTTTTTTGTCCACATTGAATCAGGATAATTTTCGGTGTCAATTCAAGATGCGCTTTATTAATCGAATAATCAACCAGTAAAATAACAAATGCAATGTATGATAAATCACACTAAATAATTGCACTAGTATTGAATACATATTTGTTCTATGCAATTATAACCAAGTTCCACTATGTCGATGTTGTTTCTGCTATTTGTCTTTAACGTTATTAATGTTACTAGTAATGTTAACTAATGTTGCTGAAATCGATGGTGTCATTTTCATATAGCAACTGAGCTGTATTTTGCTACAGTATCACGATCAACGTACGTATACTTGCTCTTTTATACCATGGCCGTCATTATGTGTTCATTGACCAACTGTATATTATGTGCTAGTAAAAAGTAGTCTTGTGTATTCGCAGCCGTACCTGGATGTCGAACTGTAGTCCGTCAGCCGCTGCGGCTGATGCCCTAAACTGCAGCATCTTGCGCTGTACCCGCTGCCATTGGTCACACGGCATCCCGTGACAAGGAAGCCCGTCGTTGTCGGTCGACGTGTTGTCTGACCGAAACACATTGTCGGGGAGTTGTGGTACCGTGCGCGCCTGAAACCACAAGTGTATCCTCGTAAATTATTGTTTAATGATTTAAGGTGTTACGGAAGCGAGAAATTCAGTTTTTGGTCAATTAATGTGCCCAGTTTTGATATCTCTACAGCGTACATCGTCCAATGTACTAGGTACATTCTTCCTTTTGCTAGCAACATGCACTCGGGTATTCGTACATTAGTATGGTAAACAGTTATGACTATTCATAGAAACATGCCAGGCATATTACCTGTAAATGACAAGGTAATAATGTCGCCCTACATTATATGCTGCTTAGAACGCGGGTCTATCAAGTTGAGATAAATCTTGATTGCTGTAGGCCTACGTTATTGGTCTATCACGAAACTATCCAGACATTTATTTAATTAGTACTTTTGTTGTATAGTACACAGAATTTTGTTGAGTCATATTCTATTGAGGTTTTGGTGCACGATTGGTAGAAAACGCAAAGAAAGGCGATCAATGACTAATGTCGTTACACTTATAAACATGGCAGCATAGGTCTTCTGTTATATCGGACCAGACGAAGCAAACATTTCACCACCACTAGATGTATTGTCGCCTCGCTGTAATGTATTGTGATTTGATATAATAATTTGCAGTTGCATAATACTCTACTAAAACATACGTGGCGATAATAACAGCGACTGTATAATTTATGTCTTACTGTCGACTTGTTATCGATTTTCAACAAGGGACTAATTTTCTTCGATATTTCTAATGTAAAATGTTTCTTAATAATGTCTATCAGTGTATCTATTAATTTATTTGATTTGACTAGGTATAGTCATCATTCGTAGAGTCGAGCACCCCAGAGTGGGTGTCGTTCCTTCCGCATTGTTCCACCAGGAACACATAGTGATAGTGTGTTGTATCTGACGACACGAAACAGTAACGTTGTCAACACTCGCTTACTCAGAGGTATGACTCATTCGTTAAACACTAGAACCCTTTCTACACGCTATGAGGTATGACTCATTCCTAAGCACTGGGACACTTTCTACACGCTACTGAACCGTGAACTACGCCATGCATCGAACCGGCACGTACTATTGATGCATGTGCTCACATGCCCTCGCCCGCCGATAAATGAACTAAGATCTACCGATGAGTCACACATGCACCTACGTAGATTGCGGTCATTATGTCGTTTACCAAGACGGCTCGGCACGACTGACAGTGTGAAACCATCAGAGCGTGACGGCCGTCTATTGAAGGCGACGGACCGGCGTGTACGTATGTTCAGCGGTTTGTTGTGACGTTTACTATCAGGGGACTGCGACAAGTCAGACGTCACGGTAGAATTGCCGCGTGAGTCATGTATAATAATAATAAACATTACTTATTCACGATAACCTTATAAAATAAAAAAAATTCTCCCTAAGGTCGTGATTGCTAACGCACGTGTATTGTGAAACCTTGATGCATATATTGATATCCTTTTTTGTCAAGATATCTCATTATTGAAGTTGCTTTAGGGTTTATTATGAATATAATCGGCGACAGGCCACCAACGGGCGTAAAAGCATACACATATGTTATTATCGTATCCGAACATAAAGAGTGGTGGCCGAACAGGTTCATGCTACACATAACATTTTCAACAACAAAATAATAATATTCGCTATGCACTAACATTAAGTAAAAGCTTGCTGTTTATCTACCACAGTCATAACATCTAAACAAATAAAGGGCGACGTTTTGGGGAATCCATTCATGTGGCCATACTTCAGATTAATACTATAGCTAGTACCACGTCCGTCAGGAAATACCATGGCCTGGAAGATTTATACAGTGGCCAGAATAGTTTAGAAACATACAGCGGTTAGCGATTCACTCAATTGAAAAAAAATGTATTGTGTTATAATTATATAGCCAGACAAATATTGTCCCTATATAAATATCTGCAATTCAGTTAAATAATTGTGTCGAGGAAGTGTATTTATTTTATCCTTCTGCCTTGACATGTCTAGATGTAATCCCCACTCACCTCTGTTACGAGAAAGACGCTGGCGAATCCCAGAAGCACAAACAAGACACGAGTCATGTTGCTTGGGCTTCACTGTATCTGCTGATATCGTGATTGCTCTGCGCAACAGATCACTATGTCGCGCTCTCTGTCGTTGCTGAGCTGTCTGTGCTGACGAAAAAGAACCACCAGTCGCTCTATCGGTTCTTCGTTGTTGGCGCTAATGAATCTTATGACTGTTGGTCGTGCTCGGCTGACGTTTTATACCCCGGCCGTGCGGCGTTCACAAAGAACCTCCCGGACACGAGTATATGCTTCGTGCTCTTATCGCCAATCTTCTTCCTGGTTGGCTGGTTTCCGCACTGCGGTAAGTTTGCAGCGTCACTTTACTGGTTTCAACAGATATGAATCAGCCGGACATGGATTGTACATGCGTGAAGTGATCGGTTTACTTGATTGACTTAACCACAGCAGTCGTGTCACCGGTTAACGGGATTAGTTATGTGTAAGTGTTCTCTTCAGCATTGCGAAACAATGTGCAATATAGTTGTCCATTGTATTTGTTTTCGATCCAGAAATATATTTCATTTACGCCATTTCAAAACCGTTCACATTCTTAGTTAAGTCATGGGTCGTTCTAAAAGCAAATATGTCACCAGAGTCTTGCTCGTCTTACACTGTTTGTGTGTTAAAGTTTCACGTTTTTCTATTTATATATATATATATAGTTCTCGACACCTGTTGGACAATCTGTGTGAAAGATCTAGCTAACTAGTGATCTAGTAGCGTATTATTGCACCGGGAATTAATTAAACTAGTTATACTCTTGTGTTGTTCTGTAGGTGTCCGCTGTTTATTCTGATTCGTCGTCCTGAATTTTGCTCTAATCTCAACAGCAAGCTGTATATGTGACAACATCGTACGCCAAATCGCAGTACAGCTGCAGAGATAGAAACCGAGATACAAATCAAACACGACACGGCCTTGGAACGAGAACATTAGTGCAATCGGTACATTTACTACACATGCTAAAAGGTTTGCTTTGCAATAGGCGTTGAATACTTTGTAGATGTCAAATCGCAAACAATTTGAAAGTTTGCCAACAATGACCAAAACGGAAGGGTAGATTTAAAGTATTAAACAAATGACGGATCGTAAGACTGTTTAAAGAGAACATGGGGTAGATACAGGAATTGTAATGATTTTCACCATTATAATTGTTTCTTGTACGCGTGGCTTTTTCTCATATATACCTTTGCATTATCATATAATATATTATAGTGTTTACGCATCGCAATGCTAGAACGGTATCATTCGATTAAGACATCCATTGACTACGGAAATGTTCTTTTGTGTATACTTTGTATTGACAATAATAATATTTGTAGAACATAATATTTAGTACATAATATTCAGTAATGATACTAGTAAACATGTATGTATATAATTATTAAAATAAATTGTCCGAAACACAATTAGTGAAACATTTAGTCGGTATTAAAATTAGTAAGTATATTTTCTGTGGTAACCTTAGCGTGATATAGCATCAGTCAACAGAAATGTGTTTTCAATGATGATGTGAGTTTTTGTTGTGTTTTAACTTTCCTAGTTTGCAATGTGTCCTGTTTCGTCTAGTCTTAATTGGACTTTAAAATACATACATAAGCCAGTAATATATTCATTACATTTTATAACTTCCTACTGGTGATAGTTTTCTGATGTTAACGGCTGTCTTAAATTGTTGAAGGAATTGTCACGTCAATGTTACATTTAAATATAAATATGATCAAACGTAAAGTTTTTACTTAGGCTGAGTTCCAGTATTAGATATGTATTAGTATTAACCACATCATGTATGTGTCAAGGCCGTACTTATGATGACGCTAACCACAACATGTAGGCCTGTCTAACCATAAATGTTTGCAGTCGTAGCCATACAATTGTCCACATGCGATGAATAGGCATATGTTGAAACTGTTCTATTCAGACATTCATAGTATGTATATATACACGCTTACCTCACGCGCACGCAAGTACCCGTATATTCTAATCGATTATCTCATACCTGCTCTTTTTATATCCGGTTGAACGGTGTGGCAAATTCTTTTGATGCATTGCCAATTTTGCTTATAGGCCTACTATCACCAATGTCTATCGACGATAAATTCAGTTTCTTAGAAAAACGTTGGACTCGCAATGACATGACTACAACATTACCGCGATGAAATTGGTCCAACGTTAAAAAGAATTGCATGTCTGTGCCAAATAGCGTTTAACTCGTTCTCTATAGACATTTAATTGGATTTGCCAAGTAATGTGTTTAGTGCAATATGTACATGCTGAATCCAAAACAATGATATTGGTCACAGGCCCATCAATCACAAAAAAGGGTCCGATTTGCTACCAAAATAAGTCTAATTTGTGTGCTATTAAGGGATTATTAAGGGATCTTTGTAATATTCGCAGTGTTTTATTAATCACAATTATTTCATATAACTCTATGCCTACGTTTAATTACAAATGTGTTTTATTAATCTGTTATAATCCTGACAACATATCGAAGAAAAAACACCTCGTACGCGGAGTTTCTAGTTTGAACACCGTCAATAGTATTCGTATATGGACTTGGAAATTCGGTTCAGATCGTCAGACTTAGGTTTTGTCGGACATATGCACTGTATTCAAACTCACTGCGCGTACTTGAATATTCATTATACTCGGGCTGCACAATTAATCACCTACGTGGCAGCAATCTCGACGTGATTCGTATAAACCCAGGTTCGTAATTGGTATAGGCTTGTTGTTTTCAGACAACACCCAAATTATGTATTGATCTGCGAAACAAAGGTAACAGAGAAAGTAGTTGTGCGAAATTGTCATATTTTGATGCACTACACATCGAATACCTATAAGACTAAGCATAATAAATCACGCACAAAGTATTTACCTAATGATGAGTGGATGATTCCACCATTCGTTGCAGTTGAGCGCCACCTACTGTTCTACGGTGAACTATTATTATGATTGCTTGTTTAGACATTGTATATCATAACGTTATATAATTCCCCACATAAATAGTCCTCTGCGTAATCACTTATATGCGCTACGCTGCCCTACACGGTTGAGGTGCACAATTGCGTTAGTTAATGGTATCTACTATGTTATATGTAACAAATTATGAAATTTGACAAATATGACAAATGTATATGCAATAACTGGATTACGAAATATCCCAGTGAAAAATAGCGAAAGCATGATTGTGTTATAATGCACTGCACTGCACTTAAATATAATTTCTATGTTTTACAAGTTTACGTTTGTGCTGTATGGACTTAATGGACAATTGTGTAATATGTTTTTCATTTTTTTACACTGGTGTACAATTATAATATTTATCTTCGGTATACTCCTTTTTTCTAACATAATAAGAATATTATGTACTAAACATCAGTATCATATATTGTTGTATTGGGAAAATAAACATTATTATTATTATCAAGACAATATGAGCTATATGGCAACGAAAAAAGGTAGTATCGGGGTCTATTGCGGTTTATCCCTCCTCCGTCATCACAACCCCCCCGGGCTTCATGCCTGGACTACTACACAATAAGCTATAGCTGCTGGCTAGCTGAACATGAACAGCATCTAAGACGCTACGAAGAGAAGAGCTGGTATTGACCCAATCAGCAGCAGAACCCATGGCGCACGAGAATGATTATTACCCTTATTTGTGGACAACTGGATGGCCCAGACTGGAGTGGGCAATGCGTGTGTTTTCAAAAAAAACATTAGGAAGCTTTCATTTCGTAGTTCACAGTAATTATTATGAGACAGAGAATCCGCGGAGTTGGCAACACTGGTCGGCTAGTATTTCCGGTGACACCTGCTGCCTCTAGCGATCAACGAGTTAATTACGCGGAAATACAATTACGTCATACATCCGAAGGGAAGGTTCAATTGTGTCTTTGGACTCCTGCCACTGATTGACTACTTGGATACATGGATTGTCTATTATCACACCCAAGTTACCATAACACACGTGTTTGGATATCGTGCTAATGAATGCGTAAAGGTTAATCTTTTGTTTTCTCGGAATATCATTCAAAGTATTATTTACACTATATCGAAAACAACTTTGGAGAGAACGGGTAAAAATCTTTTATGAGTTCAGTTGGTATACTGATAAAAATGCGAATAATTGAATATGTAATTTAATTAGTCGCAAAGTCATGACTTTCTCCGTTTAGTATTACTGTTTCTGGTATGAGGGTTACGAATGTTCGAATTATGTACAATTACATAGTTCAAAAGATATAATCATGCTTACAAAGATCCGTATTCTTGGAAATGAGGTTCGCATGTTAACTATATTTAGAAGATGTTATAAGTCGAAGATATTTCTTGTGATAATTTTGTAAAAAGTTCATTTGACACCTCCTTGTTAACACTGTGAGGTGAAGATGAGACTAATTTAAGCCATTATACATTTTGAGTAAATATTTCCAAGGTAGAATATGTTTTAATTGCTAAAAATCCCAATAGTACGATTTGGTTATCTATTTTATTTACAGGATGTTTTCAAAATATTAGTCAGTATTTCTGTTTTTGCAAATTACATTGCCACATAAGGCCACGGTTCCATTTAGTTTACTGCATTTCACTTGTTCGATGGTGAACTTGAGGAACAAGTGGATATAGCTTCTAAAAGGTACGTGCATAGATCCAAGGAAGGAAGCTGACTGCCTTTCTTTGTTTCTATGGTGAACAAAATCTGAACCGCGTCACGTGATATCAGTGGATGATCAAGATCCACAGGTGATGGTAGACTGACACGTAGCATATTTCAACTAAACGTTCCAAAGAATGTTTTAATTCTTCAGTATTCCTAGCTGTTGTGGCTAAGCCAGTAAGGTAACTGAATCGCTTCATGCACGAGTAGTCACCGTCCTGTCAATTCATGCCAGCCAATCTGTTTCAGTTCAGTAACCAGATGCGATCGTAACGCTGGTACTCTTCGGACATCTGCCCAAACACGGAATTATAACATCATATCGAAGCAACGATAGCGCGACTTAGTGAACGAAGCAACAATAAACTGGGCGACATAACTAAAACAAATCACATTTGCTTCAGATTCAGTGAAGTTCAAATAACATGAGTCAGACCTTGTTTGTTCCTCTGGGATTCGCTATCATCGTTATCGAAACACAGGTGAGTGCAGATTACAAATTAATAATTTAATGATGAAAAACGCTAACAACTGGTAACGGTAAGCTGTGATGGACGTTTCAGTGGCATTCAATCGCGGGGTAGCTGGTCACATCTAAACTACTCGATTGGTGTCATTCCGGCGGACACATTATTAGCTGTAGTATCGATATATTCTTAGACACATGAATCCACAACAAAGTCACTCGTTGTTCATTTAGAGGCCATGACTTTTTCTGAAAACCCTAATTTTAAACTAATATTTGTATGTAATGAATATATGAAAACTGATAGATTTTGTTGGTTGAAAACATTGTTTAAGGTAGGTAAATTTTTGATACTACGTTTTCTGTGTACCTGTGTGTGTGTGTGTGTGTGTGTGTGTGTGTGTGTGTGTGTGTGTGTGTGTGTGTGTGTGTGTGTGTGTGTGTGTGTGTGTGTGTGTGTGTGTGTGTGTGTGTGTGTGTGTGTGTGTGGTGTGTGTGTGTGTGTGTGTGTGTGTGTGTGTGTGTGTGTGTGTGTGTGGGTGTGTGTGTGTGTGTGTGGTGTGTGTGTGTGTGTGTGTGTGTGTGTGTGTGTGTGTGTGTGTGTGTGTGTGTGTGTGTGATGTGTGTGTGTGTGTGTGTGTGTGTGTGTGTGTGTGTGTGTGTGTGTGTGTGTGTGTGTGTGTGTGTGTGTGTGTGTGTGTGTGTGTGTGTGTGTGTGTGTGTGTGTGTGTGTGTGTGTGTGTGTGTGTGTGTGTGTGTGTGTGTGTGTGTGTGTGTGTGTGTGTGTGTGTGTGTGTGTGTGTGTGTGTGTGTGTGTGTGTGTGTGTGTGTGTGTGTGTGTGTGTGTGTGTGTGTGTGTGTGTGTGTGTGTGTGTGTGTGTGTGTGTGTGTGTGTGTGTGTGTGTGTGTGTGTGTGTGCGTGCGTGCGCTGGTGCGTATGCGCGCGAATATATGTGTATGTGTGTTCATACATACGCGCGGGCCTATGTATATGTGCCGTATGCGGAATTGCACCGTGACCTGTCTTCGAATATTTTTATTGTCCCCCCCAGCAATATTAGCCATAAAACAAGGAAAACAAATTAAGCTACCTTACACATAAATTCGACATTGAAATGTCACGCAGCCCCCTGACGCATGACGCAGCCCCCTAAATTATACCTGTGCGTCTGCACCGTGGCTCACTTTCTATAGATAACGTCACGCTCTGGTGGCTTTCGCGTGAAAGTCGTGCCGTTGTAAACGACGCATTGACCACAATCTCAGTAAGGCCAAGTGTGACTCACAAGAAGTGCTTTTCAGATAACTTATCGGGGAGCACATATACCGCAATGCCGGGTGCAGGTTCGATTCTTGATTTTCTACAGCGGGTAGAGCAGAAATTAAATCCAGTCATTCCTGTGAGTAGGCGTGTGTTGACAACACTGTTAATGACGTCGCATTTATGCATGCCGTAAATTATTCACACGTGTATTACTCAACCTTGCTGTGCCTATTAAAACAACTCATGGCAGAGTTCCAACGGCGCGGCAATGTATGTGGTTTTGAGGAATTGTTTGTGTCGCTTTCTTTGAATTGGTATATTATAACCACACGTGTAATGACGTTAGGAATTAATTACTTGTGATTGTGGAATTAAGTACTGCTGATTGTGTGTTAATCTCAAGTCATGCACAAATACCTCAATAGAATATGACCCGCCAACCTATGCAAGCAGTATTTGTGTACTATGAAAAAAAGAATGCAATAAATACGCCTGACTATTTTCATGCTAGACCGTTAACGACATGCAAACATCGGTCCTTTCCATGCGGTTAACTGGTATCTTCAGCAGCTTATCAAGGAATGGTTATTTTCAAATGTTTGCATACGTAGTGTGAATACGATCACTATGTTACTTTAAAAAATCTACAAAGTGCAGCATACAGCCGCAAACAGGATATATTAATTTGAGAATGAAACCGAGTTCATTTTCATATACGCTCACGGTAGAAATAGTTCAAATTTATCACACAGTTAGGCTATATGTTTGGTCGAAAACCACCAGAACTTGAACTTCTCAATTCTGTAGCGTCTTAAAAATGTATTGTTCAACAATAGTCTGACTTCTGACAATTCATTGACCATGTTTCAGGCGCGTTGGATTGTCAATATTACTGACAACGAGCGGCGCCCAGATAACACCTCGACAGACGAGACGACTCATTGTTACGGGATGCCGTGTGACAAGTGGCAACGTGTACAACGCAAGATGGTGAAGTTTAGGGCAAGGGCAGCAGCGGCTGACGGACAACCAGCTTTCGACATCCCGGTACGGGGGCGAACTCTTAGACAACGTGTCACCTGCAGTTATTACGAAGACGTAATTTCCTGATCAACGAATATATATATATTAATGACCATGGAATAAATGCACAGTCGCTCAGTGGTAGTTGTAGTAGTTCTTGTTTGTCACAGTGACGAAATAGGGTATACTCCACGACCTGAGGAAACACGGTGCGGTCCCCGGGTGATTTAGTTCGGCAGCCATGATTGATGATGTGTTGCTTGATGCTTGAAATGATCATTACATAAATTCGAGCTGGTATCTTCACAACTGCTGCAGCTAAAGTTACTGCTGGTGATGTGTTGTAGTAGTAGTTGTTGTAACTGCTGCTAGTGTTGTAGTAGTTGTTATTGTAACTGCTGCTAGTGTTGTAGTAGTTGTTGTAACTGCTGCTAGTGTTGTAGTAGTTGTTGTTGTAACTGCTGCTAGTGTTGTAATAGTTGTTGTAACTGCTGCTAGTGTTGTAATAGTTGTTGTTGTAACTGCTGCTAGTGTTGTAGTAGTAGTTGTTGTAACTGCTGCTAGTGTTGTAGTAGTTGTTGTAACTGCTGCTAGTGTTGTAGTAGTAGTTGTTGTAACTGCTGCTAGTGTTGTAATAGTTGTTGTAACTGCTGCTAGTGTAGTAGTAGTAGTAGTTGTTGTAACTGCTGCTAGTGTTGTAATAGTTGTTGTTGTAACTGCTGCTAGTGTTGTAGTAGTAGTTGTTGTAACTGCTGCTAGTGTAGTAGTAGTTGTTGTTGTAACTGCTGCTACTACTATACCATGTATTAATAAAACGGTTCTTACGTTTTGAGCAGAACCTTTTCTGACGAATTTGTGACACATTTGCAGAGGTAACGTTACTGTTTTTACCTTTTTCCTTTACCAGTTTGAGATAGAGAACACGGAGACGATGAAAACTGGAAAAGATCGATTCGATGTCTGCATCGTACTGACGGAGGAACAAATGGACAAACTGCTCGAGTTACAGCAGGAGGAGTTCTTCAACGGAAACAATAAGCGACGACGAAAACGTACAGAAGACGAAGACATCGTTCAACGGTGGTCGATACCCATCCCCTGGAAGTTTGACGGAAACCAAAGTGAGTGTAGTTCCTGGACTCTGACAGTCGGTCGGTCGGTCGGTCGGTCGGTCGGTCGGTCGGTCGGTCGGTCGGTCGGTCGGTCGGTCGGTCGGTCGGTCGGTCGGTCGGTCGGTCGGTCGGTCGGTCGGTCGGTCGGTCGGTCGGTCGGTCGGTCGGTCGGTCGGTCGGTCGGTCGGTCGGTCGGTCGGTCGGTCGGTCGGTCGGTCGGTCGGTCGGTCGGTCGGTCGGTCGGTCGGTCGGTCGGTCGGTCGGTCGGTCGGTCGGTCGGTCGGTCGGTCGGTCGGTCGGTCGGACGGACGGACGGACGGTGGGTTTGATAGCACGCTAGAGATACACTGTGGATATGTTTATATTTTGTTAGTATGGCTGACGTTGAGTATAGGATAATTGCATGATTTCTTTTAATAGCTGCCTTTTAACAGAAATAGCAGATGACAGTTGCACGATTTCTATTTATAGATGACTCTCAACAGCAAACAATAAGGGCAGCATTAAGTCACTGGTCGGAACAGACTTGTGTTCGCTTCAAGGAACTTGACGTGCATGCACGATTTTTAGATAATCATATCCTGTTCACCAACTCGTCCGATGGGTGCGTATGCCGCAGCTAGATCTCTCGTTAGATCTCTCGTTAGATCTCTCGTTAATTTCATCGTTGTCGTTATTTAGATACGAATTCTGCTGTAACGTTTAAGGAACAAAATGTATAATTTTCCTTAACACCTATTGTACGGATGTCAGCCATTATTTGAATTTTGTTCCAAAGGTAGCATCACAGTATCATAGTATTTTCCTTAAAGTTTTCTTTTATTTCGTGGTATTAGTGCGATGTTGTATTTACTAGCTTAGTCCTCTTCGCGCTCCCGATACCTCCTTTTCATGTCCTCGCTGTCTTGTTTGTTCTACTCCAGCGTAGGCGTAATTGGTTTAGTCCTTTTCTACATCTTCCTCCAAGTTTGCTTGTGTCATCCACGGTTTCGTATTCTTCCAGGCGCCCATCTTAGTGTTATTATGAGATGCACACCTATGTGGTAGACATACCGTTGTGAGATTGTTGTGAGAGTAAAAGTCAATGCAAAAAAATCTAACGCTGGTTCGACACTGAAGCTACAACGTGACATTTCTCACCAATGTTGGCACAAACACATTTTAGTGATACTTTTCCCATAAACTGATATTTTATAATTATCTGTGCGTCATTGTTATCTCCTCTCTACACCACTTTCGGTTTCAAAACATTGATAATTATAAAGTTTAAAGGGAGGGTGCCAGCTCCTCTTCCCAGATTTGGCCTAGCTGTAATTTGTAATGGGAATTCTGCTGTCTGGAACGTGGAAAGGGTAGATATTAAAGTGTATTGCTGTTAACTCTGCTCTTAATAATACTAGTAATAACACAAGTTTTATTAGCAACAAAACTGAGTTGGATTGACATTACAATAGGTTACAATGAACTCATCAAAACATCATACATACACTCGCTTTTACCTTTGCGTTGAATCAGATTTCCTTTCAATTTTCAGTATAGTGTATATGTTTAAATCTCCATAAACAATTATGTTTGGTCTGAATATATTTATACCACATCTCAATAAGAGTACTATGAATAATCAATAATCGTGATTTTTCTTTCATTTCTTTGTTCATTGTCAGCATGTCTGTTCTTTTGTATCAGGTGCTGGTCATACATCGGGAAGGTGTACATAACGCCACAACTCGTGAATTTGCAGCCATATTGTTATAAGCTAGTAAGTCCTGTATCGGTACGTTGTCGGGATAAAGTTATCCACCGGATGCGAAATAGAAAACTGCAATACAGATTATGCCATTGCATCAGCGACCTATCGCCTTAGCGAATATAATTATTTGTATAATATCAAGAAATTTATCTCAAACTCACAAATATCATTAATGAATGTGGCCACGTTACTTTATATATTTAGAACACAGATACGTGTTGATTGAAATTTATTGTGGTTAAATACAATTGCAAAATGTCATCGACATAATTTGCATCGTTGTCCAGATGACGATTGTGGCACACGAAATTGGACATACCCTCGGACTAACGCACGAGCACCAACGTTCGGACCGGGATCACTTCATCAGGATCGTCTATGAAAATCTTCAGTACTATAAAGACGCGTTTGTTAAGCTACCACTCTCTGCGGATAACTTTCTTCCATATAACTTCAACTCGATTATGCATTACGCCCCTAAGGTAAGAAATTCACACCTATTGTTAACCGGTAATTATATATGGATGCGAATGTAATAACACAAATGCTGATTATATATCACATTAATGTTACATACGATAGTTGAGTAGTGAGGAATATTGCTACCGAAATGCAAGGTATACATGTGACTGTCATCAGCCAAGTAGGCCACCCGTATACAAGTACTAGAATCGCACTGTACTGTATTGGTAGAATGTGTTCTATACGGTATGTCAACTACATACATAGTTGATATTTGTTAAATATGTTTATAATGAATTACCGAAACATATATCTTGCAAATTCAGATTGGATCATTTGCCGAAACGGAAACCACGATTGAAACGCGGAATCCTCTCTACCAGCACAATCTAGGCCAGAGAGTTGGACTGTCTTTCTTGACATCGAAATCCATCAACTTTGCATATTGCAACGGTAAATATAACGCATATTTAGAGATGGACTGTCTTTCTTGACTTCGAAATTGATCAACTTTGCCTATTGGCATGGTAGGTAGGTATCTATAGATTATCGAGAGCTGGTTGACTTTTTGTAATTTTGCTATCATTTAAGACATTATTTTTTATCGTTATTTTATTCTACTTCCGCTGTAGATTTGCGACATCCGAATATACACAACTGGACAAAAAGTATACATAGCATTTGAGAGCAGTGGCTAGGAGATGAACAAAAAACTGTTTATTCGTGTATAATCTCACGTGTTTGCCACATCGATACAGACAAACATATTATTACTCCTCAGGGATATTAATTTTGATTGTTAGTCTGTCAGACATTAAAATAAATGTGAATGCAATATTTCATAAAATAATATATTGTATAAAAAAAACGTCAAATGACTTCGTGACGTGGTCATATTGTCGCTACACGAAATAGCAATTCTTGGTTTAAGATGTTAAATGAAAGCGATGAATTGCGAGGTTATCCTATAAGGTTGTGTTCTCCATGCATTTGTATATCAAGCGAAATCACTGGCAAACACGGAATGTTGAATGCGTATTGTGAGAATGTGTGTTCGTATGTAGATTCCTGCAAGACGAAGCTGCCCCAGCCGTGTCAACGCGAAGGCTACCAGGACCCGAACCACTGCGACCGGTGCAGGTGCCCGGATGGATTCGGGGGCAAGTACTGTCAGATGTAGCGCCCCCTGTCAATGGTAAGTGGTTCTCAGTTACATATATAGAGAATTGTGTTTGCTTATAGTCAAACATGTTACCAGAGTATCTGCGTGATGATTTGTAAACATGGGAAATATAATTAACATATAACCCGTTGTTGAGAATACGACTTATATTTTACATTGCAACCATATTTGTGATTATCCACGGAATTCGTTTGAGATAGAATTGATCATTTGCACGGTTCCATTTTCAGCAAAGTGCGGTGGCAAAGTTGTGGCTACATACACAGCCCAAACCATAAGTACTCCTGGATACGACACTATCAAACGCTATAAAAACAAACAGGAATGCAACTGGCTAATTTCGGTAAGAATGCATTTCATTTAAGCACTTTAAGACGTTTTGTTTATGCAAATCATGACAACATATTATTGTTCCATGAAAATCATGAATGCTAACAAGTATCAATTGGAAACGAAAATGGAGCACATTATGTTTCAGCAGTTCTGTTTCTAGTTACCTGGATAACACATCGAAACGTAACGAGAAATGACGTTATAGCCTACCAAAAACCAGCACGGAAATGTGTAATAAGTAGCATTTTCCCGTGACGAAAGAAATGGCAAAAGAAAAGAATATGACTGATATGTTATGTTCCAGGCCCCGCCCAACCACATGGTTCAACTTCGCTTCAAGGATGAGTTTGGTGTGTACGCACACACACAGGGCGAGTGCTACCACTGGGTGGAGGTGAACTACGGCAAACACTTCGGGTCTCCTAGCCCAAGGTAAGCGAACCACTGAATCTAGAAGACTACTGTATTTCAGAACATTAGTCGGTACATAACATATTATTTATTATTTAACGAACGAACGAACGAACGAACGAACGAACGAACGAACGAACGAACGAACGAACGAACGAACGAACGAACGAACGAACGAACGAACGAACGAACGAACGAACGAACGAACGAACGAACGAACGAACGAACGAACGAACGAACGAACGAACGAACGAACGAACGAACGAACGAACGAACGAACGAACGAACGAACGAACGAACGAACGAACGAACGAACGAACGAACGACGAAGACGAACAACGAACGAACGAACGAACGAACGAACGAACGAACGAGAACGAACGAACGAACGAACGAACGAACGAACGAACGAACGAACGAACGAACGAACGAACGAACGAACGAACGAACGAACGAACGAACGAACGAACGAACGAACGAACGACGACGAACGTACGAAAACAACAAACACGCAAGTACTCACGCAAGCAAGCAAACAAACAAACAGTTAATTTTTTCAGATTCTGTGGTCGTAGTGTTCCTAGGAAGGCGCTGGTTAGCGAGACAAATGAAATGATGGTGACGTTCAGAAGCAACATTTCTGGTGTTTGGCCAGAAGATCGACGTGGCTTCAAGGCCAGTGTTGTGGCTGGTAGGTCATCATTTATTATTTAACAAGATTCAACAAGATTGTCACCCAGAAAATAACCTCCACAAATGAAAGTAGACGAGGTAGCTATTGGCTTAACACATATTGGTTTACGCCTCATAGGAATTATAAAAAAGTAAACATTAAACTGTAATTTGTAATTTACATTATACTCGTATAATGTACGTATAATGGCTGAAATATGATATTGCAAGTCGTGTTGTTCACACTAGATGAAGTTTGAAGATAAGCAATCAAACACATATTTAAGCCATATACTTGCGTAATGATTATGTTTACAGTTCCCCTACCTGGAGTTAATTTTATCCGTCACAAAAATTGAAGACACCCCCCAAACCACGATGACAGTTGACCCGTTCAATGCCAGTAAATTAGCATCTATGTTCACACAATACTTGGTACCCCTACCAATGACCAGTTTACGAATAGGCAACAATAATTGCATAACCCAGTTTGCACGAACAAGTGCTTAATTAAAGCTGCTTTGTGTCCATATGCGCACGACACTATAAAGGAACTGAACACACTCAACGTGGAAGTAGATAGACTATAACGTGATGATTGGGAGAGAGTTGTGATTACAGTGACACCGAAAGAGCAGAGTTGTGACACAGTTACTGAACAAAGGACACCGAGGGGATGGAAGGTGAGAGGTATGAAAGAACAAGGAAGTTAGAAAACTAGAGAGGGACGGCGGAAAGGTGTCAGGCAGAGGAAAGTAAACGATTCAGTAGGGATAGAGCAACATGCAATTAGACTGTAGAGATCAAGGGGAGAAAGGACAGTGATGATGAGATAGATACCACACAGGCAACTGTTAAGACTGTCGAGGAGCAACAATTGAAAGAAGACAGGAGTTATGCAGATGCAGGAGCTAAGGGGAATGAAAGGAAAGTGCGAGTGATCATGCGGGATTGTGTCGTAGGGAAGTTGGACAAGATAATAACCAAAGGGGGTAACATGACAATATGTTGATTAAGGGTGTCGCAGAAAGAGAAAGACAGGTCATAGGTAACGGCCAAGGGGGATTTATTGTTATGATGTGCACCAAAATTATGCCGGGAAGAATGGTACGACGGCCATCAGTGACAAGTCCAGGAAACTGGTATGCACACTGAAAGAAGTATGCGTGGGACAGATAATGTTATCGGGTATACATTGCCGATAATGGGCAGCAGAAGAAAACATTATAAGACACTACTACATAAATTATGTATGGAGGAAGGAATCGGCTTTGTTGACATGTGGGTAAGCTTTGTAAAGAGTGAATAATTATTTATGAAGTGATGAGCTCTACTTGTCGGGAAAGGGAGCAGCAAGGTCTAAGGACATAATGTTATTATTTTAGTTGAACTCTCGATAAGCGAAAGGCGTCCTGGTTCACATGCCGTCTGGAGCGTAGCTCTAGACGGCAATCTTGTTAAATCTTGTTGAAATATTGTTAAACTGAAATTTTATATCGAAAGGATGTAAACATACGGCCGTTGGCAATTGGTTCCAGTTGTCAGAAATTTCAACAGGCGAGTCCGACATGTTAAGATATCCACCAGTAAAAATAGCTGAAAATATGGACATTGTGAACTAAAATGTAAGGAAACGTTGACCAGCAGCGTTATGGTTGATCGATACCTCACAGCCAGTTTGTCGTGATTCCAGTTTGCGGCCGCATCGACCTGGCGTTCCTCATCGAATCCTCGACGAATATCGGGAAGCATAAATGGCGGAGGATGCTCAACTTAATTATGTTACTCAGCAGAAAGCTTCTGGTGACTCCGGACCGAGTCCGGATCGCCGTCGTATCATTCAGCAATAAGGCGACGCTACACTTCGGACTGGACAGTCACAAGACACTAGCTTCGATGGGGAGAACCATTGACAAGATCCGGTGGAAGGGTTATTGGACGAACACTGCCGCCGCCTTGCGGATGATGAAAAACAAAGTGTTCAAGGTTTGTAATATACTTGAGTGTGACAGAGAATGTTATAATTAAATAGATATTATTCAATGCATCATCATCGCAAGAATTTACCAAAACGAACTAAAAAGCTAGACAATTATATTTGCTCGCAACGCCGCCTGACGAGCCGAATACACCTTGTTCGTGACTCCGTCCAAAGATGGTAGTCGACACGGAGAAAATAGAAAGAGTGAAAGGTGAGTAAAAGAAATTAATTTGCATAGTCAACTGTTATGGGTTAAATATAGTTTCTGTTAAATTAACGATGTTCTGTTGCACCGGCAGAAGGAACACGGAGACAGATCGAACGCGCCCAATGTCGCCGTGCTGATCACAGAAAAAGGATCAAACAAGAATCATTGGCGGACTGTGCCGACCGCTGTGTCCGCGCGTAAGGCCGGCATCAACATCTTCGTCATTGGGATTGGTTCGCAAATCAACTCCGTCGAAATGATGAGCATCGCCGGCTGCAAAGACCACTTGAAGTACGTGAAAAACTTCCGATTACTACTGAGAACATACGTATTGATGTCGACATACTCGAAGATATGCGGTAAGTGTCCAGTTTACTGAATATAAAAAGCTTACATAATATATTGAGAGAGAGAGAGAGAGAGAGAGAGAGAGAGAGAGAAGCGCGCTCTCTCCCTCTCGTGTGTGTGTGTGTGTGTGGTGTGTGTGTGTGTGCGTGCGTGCGTGCGTGCGTGTGTGTGTGCGTGGTGGTGCGTGTGTGTGTGTGTGTGTGTGTGTGTGTGTGTGTGTGTGTGTGAGAGAGAGAGCCAGAGAGACAGGGAGACAGGGAGACATGGAGACAGGGAGACAGGGAGAAGACAGGGAGACAGACAGGGAGACAGACAGGGAGACAGACAGACAGGCAGGCAGGCAGACAGACAGACAGACAGACAGGCAGGCAGGCAGGCAGGCAGGCAGGCAGGCAGGCAGGCAGGCAGGCAGGCAGGCAGGCAGGCAGGCAGGCAGGCAGACAGACAAGACAGACAGACAGACAGACAGACAGACAGACAGACTGACAGACTGAAATGAGTCAGTTGCTTTCTTGTTGCTGAAAGGCAGACGTGTATGGATAGGTTAGCAAACACCCGACAGAAACACATCAGTTAATTGTGCATGCGTGCGTGCATGCGTGCGTGCGTGCGTGCGTGGTAAATGTGCAATATGATATATGGTTACAAACATAACTACTATCTATGTATTCTATGCCATTATAACGCTAAATTGTACAACGGTATACAACATGATTTATTACAATAAAATAATTGTGTATTAGGCATGACACACACAAGTGGAATGAGAACGACATGCAAACCAAAGGCACGTACTCGTAAACACAGGAAGAGGAGAAAGGTCCGTTGGAAGTGCGGCTTCGAGAATTCGGCGGGAAAGGGCACCATTTGTAATATGGTACAGTCGCACGAAGACACATTCGACTGGAAACTAAGGAAGGGCGCCACGCCATCGCGATCGACTGGACCTTACTCGGCGTACAGGAGCAAATACTACATATACATCGAGACGAGCCATCGCAAATACGGCGACAGGGCAATGTAAGTGTTAGAGATGGAATAGATGCGGTGTTATAAGGTGTGAAATAAATACCAAATGTGTGATGGAGGCACTACAGAAGGTCACACTGAAAGACAATGTGTTGAAAGTCTATGAAGCACTGGACGAAGAAACTACTTATAATTGCTAAATGAATGCATAAATTATGATGGATCAAAGGAATATGTAACAGCTGCCGTGCTGAAAATGATTGAAAACTTAGTGTTGTGATATTTTCACAGAACATTTTTATTCCGGTGCAATCTTATGCTAAGTAAATGTTTAAAACGTATTGTTCGGCTTCAGAATGTTCTTCCCAGCATTCAAGCGAAAGACCACCTTCTGTGTCAAATTCAAGTACCATATGTTCGGATTCCATATTAACCAACTACAGCTGGCCAAGCGGTCATCGTCTGGTCAATTCGCCACAGTGTGGTCAATGGTGGGAGAGAAGGGAAACAGATGGCGGAGTGCGGTGGTCAATGTAACGCTGAAGACATCGGATCGGGTGAGGTTCGGACAACGTCCATTTCACATTCATCGTATATATTATAGTAAGATGGTCAATGTATAGTTGACTGACCGCGTTTTTTGCCCTAACATCTTTTAATAGTTCGCCGTAATGTAGAGAACATTTTCTGTGTTTCTATTATGCACAAAACAAAATAAATACAACTTGCACAGTTTTATATGTGGACATATTTACTTAAACAATGTTATATAGTATTAATTCACAGTAATTATTACACAATGTACGTCTTGAGTGTCTTCCTGTCTTCCATGTTTCAGTTAGTAGCAATCTTTTTGTTTCAACGGAATCGTTTTTCTCACTACATCCATCACTAAAAGAAAAAAATTCAACCTCTGTCTAATAATAACCGCTCTAAATGAGGCCAGCGTAATTTGACTTAAGTGTCAATAAAACTTGATGGCTAAATTTAATCGATCTCATAAAAATACGTTGATGTTAAATAGTTAATAACTTGTATTGATTACTTGTTTTCTTTATTTCAGCTTGCGTTCATAGGGACGCGAGGAGGAGGATATACTGGAGACATTGCGCTGGATAACATCAGCGTGTATTTCCGTTCCTGACATTGAGATGGCACCGAGCCGTCATGTTCGCTAGATCTAGCGCTATATGTAAACGACGAGTCGTCATGAATAGTGCATAAGCCATTAAAAATTACGAACTGCCATAAATAGTAGATGGCTCGTAACAAACGCACGAACCGTGTCTTGGGTGCTGGAACTGCTATTATATAACAGTTATGGATTATGAACATGTGTCGTGTTTCGCTGAGAAATATTCAATGATTTCAGAATGCCATGTCGCGCAACTGATTATTTTTTAGAAACTTTTGACTGACACTGTGTTGTCATACTTTACACAGATATTTTATATCAATGTCAGTCAACTTCTATGTTGACTGCATGTATTTGTTGCATACACACATATTATTCATCTTGGCTGTATTTTGCTGATGCTGCGTTTGATATTGCAAATATAGTTTATTTATTGTCTATATGTAATTATTTTAATAAACTTCTGCAAAACTATGATTGGTGTCGTAGGAACTGTATTTCTTCGAATCGGTAGCTATATCGGCCAGCTGTTTCATCGTTGGCATCATTATTATCGCGTAGTCAACATAGTACCTAGTGAAGTCATCATCGTCATCATATCGTAACAGTAGCTATTTTCCTTATTTCATCATGTTTATCTTTGTCGTTGTCATCACTACAACCATCAAACATGCACTATAGACATCATCTATAGATAGCATTTCAGACATGGTTTCGTCATTGCCTCCTTTATAAAGAAGTTCGTCATGCAGGTGAGGCAAAATACATATACATGCGATTCAATTGTATAAATATTGACAAATAGACATCATCTTCTACACTACGGGGACACCGGAGCGTATTGGCGCTTTGGGCGGGTTGAATTTACGATTCAGTGGAAAGATAATTCGGCAATTGGACTACGGCTCCACCTGGCGAACAACATTAGCAATAAGGACAGCATTAACACGTCCCAACGTCAAGCCAATGCTAGACAAAGTGATCAATCAATGGTTGTTTGTTTTTCAATCTTTTAAAAGTATTCTACACTACGGTTATTATATGATCATATATACCACAATATAGCATTCATCAGCGGTCCTTTGAAATGAGAATGACGTCTACAAATGGTCGGTCATGTGTCCTGAGGTCACTCAAGAGCCCGATTTTTGATCTGCAGATCTTGGTGTAGTGTGGGCAGGAGGTGTCAGATGGAAGGGATACGTGAAGATGTTGAAACATCTTTCTCTCTTTTCTCCTCTGCCGTTTCTTCGCCTCGTGAAGTAGACGTTTTTTGGGTCAAATTTGGCCGTTGCCTGGCACATGCTACGGCGCTTGAAATTGAGTACGTCAATCTGATGGCCAAGGTGAGCGAGCAATGCAAATTATAAAGAGTATCTTAAAGAAGCCGGACTGTGAAGGACGGGATCCGTATGTAACACTGCTGAAGTATGGAAACACGCAACTAGCAGGTCATTCTCGTCAGCTCAAAAATTAATGAGCCGCATGATTCGTGTCAGGTTACCGGCGAGATGAAGATTGTTTATGCTAATGGTTGTCGACCCACAATGCTAATCAAAGAAGCGAAAAGACACCTACATGCGGTATTACGACAGAGGAGCGTGACGGCTATCGTAACTATGTCCGAGCAGTTCAATGCGTATGCGACTTGGCAACGTGTGGGTACCAGCGGTAGTGTGATCGCTGGGAAGAGCACCTGTGGTCTTACGCCGTTACCTACAAAGGCCGGGACTATTGAAGTAATACCTCATGAACACCCCAGAAGAAACACATGTTGACGTGCCGTGTGAAGCTCCCCACCACGTAATCAACTAACAAAAACAGCCGCTAACCAGAGAGCGCTGGTAGTACAGAGATTAGTGATGATGGTGTTGTGACGGATGTTCGCGACACCGAGATACCGTGTGTTGCGATGTCGGCCAGGAGGACTGGAATGGACCGCTTGCTGAGTGTATGTCGGACGAAGAACATTATTTGTTTTACAGTAATTGTTGATTAATTGGACCCTATATGCGGACAATTATTAGCTGCGGATAAATGCTGGGTATACACTTTATTTTATATACAGTAATTATTGTTAATCGGACATTATTTATTAACACTACATGCTATTAGTTGCGAATCTATTATGTTTTATTATAAAAGAAGGGAGGTGTGATAATGATACCGTGTGGCCGGCTGGCATAGCAACTGTGATGCATGCTGCCTCTAGCGATCAACGAATTAATTACGCGGAAATACAATTACGTCATGCGTCCGCCAACTTGGATTCTCGTAATCGAGACAATCTGCTATAATTTATATTATGTCGGCGAAATGGTAATATTTAAATTATTATGGAACTTGTTGCGATGTTTTTTTACAGGTGGTACGGAGCATTTTTAAACAATGGTTTGATTGTATGGCAACATTTATATGTTTATTCGTTAAGCTAATAGATACATTATTATTGATATATCAGTATTGTTTTAATCAGACGGATGTTGGTTTACATTCCTGGGACAATTGGACATCTTTTTTAAATATTAAGGGTCATGGAATGTCAACTTGGATACATAGATTTTCTATTGATCACATGCGAATTACTGTAACACGTCTGTGAAAATCATGCAAATGAATGTTTTAAGGGTAAACTATTGTGTTCTATGATTTTTCAAACGATTCTTTACACTATATCGAAAAGCATTTGATATAATGGGTGTAAATCTTATATATTACTTCAGGATGTTTCACTGATAAAAATGCGAATAATTGAATATGTAATAAAATTAGTCGCAATGTTATGATATACTGACTTTATTATTACTGTTTCTGGCATGATAGTTATGAATGTTTGAATTATATACAAAGACATATTATTCAAGTTTGCTGATAATTGTTTATTGTTTAAGTTTAAATGTATAACATGCTTCAAAAGACCCGCATTCTTGAACATGAGGTTGGGGTGTTACTTACATTTAGACGATATTATAGATCTAAGAGATTTCTTCTGACAGTTTGTTTTTGTAAACTTCGTTTAACACCACCATGCTAGCATTACGCGGTAGAGATGAGATCTAATTAACCATCATGGTGACGAACGATGAGCTAAGTAAACAGCACCAGCAGCGTTGTCCCTGAATGTTTCGTGCCCATAGCACAAGCCGTGTAGGAATTACATCTCAACATACTTAATTACGGATGATTGACTAAAAAATTAATAAAATTTGTATTAAATAAGAATTGATTTCAAAACGATATCTGCAGCAATGCAATTGTTCAATGCATTACCAAATATTAGCCTGTAGATTGTGGAACAGTTTACATATTATTGTGTGGATTTGAATGTGGTGTGAGTTGAATTTGAGGTACTCGACCGAGGGTGTTGGTATCCTTTATATTAATAGCTTGGTGGATCCGTTATATGAAATGTAACGTGCATGCATAGATTCTATAAAAGACTTATTAACTTTCTCTGGTTCGATGGTGAACTTGATGATCCATCATTGAAAATGAACTTGCTTAGATTTAAGAATGGAAATATACGGTGAACTCGATGAACATGTTGATCCTTCATTTAAAATCTGCGTTCATAGATCCCTTCGAAAGGAAATATATTTCTGTCTTTCTTTGTTCCGATGGTGAACTTGATGTGGGGAATTGAATTTGTGGACCGACACGTAGTTTGTTTTAGTTGTTCAGTGTCCATGACTGTACTGGCAAACCTAGTAAGGTAACTGAATCACTTCACGCATGATTAGTCACCAAGTGACTGAATTCGATTCATTGCAGCCAATCTATTTCAGTTCAATGACCAGATGCGATCATAACGCTGGTACTCTACGGATTTCTGACAAAACGCGAAAGAATAATTTCATATCAAAGCAACGATAGCCGCGATCTATTGAAAGAAGCAACAACAGACTGAGCGACATAGTTAAAATAAATCAAGAAGTCCAAACAACATGAGTCGGACCTTGTTTGTTCTCCTGGGATTCGCCAGCGTCTTTCTCTTAACACAGGTGAGTGCAGATTACAAATACATAGTTCAAAACTGGGGTATTTTAGCAATCTACCTTTGAAACACATTATAATTTGTTGATAAAATCGCTAACATTGTTTGGGAACGTCTAGATATAACACACGACACGTTTCGGCGGCATTCAATCGCATAATAGCTGGTCGCTGTAGGCATCTAAACCGTTCGATTCATGCCGTTCTGGCGGACACAATATTAGCTGTTGTATCCGTATGTTCCCAGAGAAACGTATTCACAATAGTGTCCCCTTGAAACAATTTAACGTTACTAGAACCTACGATACAGTTACCATGTTACATTAAGATAACGGACAAATGAAAAGTTTTCTATCCGTTATTATAACGTTACCTGATAACGTTACAGGGTAACATATAGAGAACCTTCGGAAAACCCTTATTTTTGTAGTAAAACACTACACATGCAGTTCTTTATTCAGTTTTGTTTATTATTCATCATTAACAAAGAAATGATGCACAGTAATCTAATTTATATAGTTATTGTCCTGCTGCTCGAAATCTGCTTGCCTTTGGTCCTGTTCATATTTGCTTGTCCAACCTTCTCTAAAAAAACAGAAATAATTTGTTATATACATAAACCTACATCAATAATGCTGGTATTTGTTAGTCATGCAATGTAAGCAGTGTAGAAATCGCTAACACGGCTGGACGTCTCTAGCTAGTAATACCCCATAGTCGACATCTGTCTTCTATAAAATCTACTGGCTGGAACTGGCCAGAAGATAATTAAGTTGCAATCTTTCCGTTAAAACGGAAACATTACAACTAAATGAAATACGAACGAAGACAAAACGTTCAATACATACGTTGTGAATTAATTATTGTGAATTAATACTATATGATTGTCTAAATAAAATGTCCACATATCAAACTTTGCAAGTTACATTTATTTGTGTCTTTGTGCATAATAGAAACACAAAAAAGTCTGCATCATAGGTTTGGTGGCATGAAATGATCTGACGATATGACATGAATACCACTTTTACATGCCTTGCAAACAAAGTATAAGTAACGCAGTGCCAATCTTAAAGTGACTCAGTATGTTTGATTTTATTTGTAGTACTTTATAATGTATGTCTAACATTGTGTTAGACATAAATTATAAAATACTACAGACGGCCTACAACCCAGGTATGTTTTATTGAAACATTATTTGTCATATTTTGATGACTTGTAATGTTAAACAGTTACAGCATATGTGAATAATCTATGAATATTACACCGCAAATTTACATGTGTCCTACATTTAGCGTTTACATATATCCACAATTATTATGTTTTGCATAATTGGAATGCCTTCTTTTATATGAATATAACTATGTACCTGACACATCTAGCCTAGCATGTAGCATGTCAGTGTCATCTACAACTGGTAAATGTACATTGGTTAAATTTGATTGTCCAGCGTCATCAAGTTGCTTAGACATAATAAGTATAGCAAACAAACGTTGACTGGAGCTACGTTTATTAACATACCATATTTAGCAATAGCGATAATGATGTACACAGCGCCGTAAATCCAGGTAACCCTGTAGAAAGGAAAACATAAATGTAGCGAACGACAACGCATTTATGTATGCCAAATATTTTATAGAGTTTGTTACTAAACACTGTTGTGCCTATTTAAACAACTCACAATGGGGTTCCACCGAGGAGGCAACGTATGTGGTCTTGGAGAATTGTTTGGGTCTGTTTATCTGAGTTGGCATACTATGACCACGCAGTCATGTCTATAGCCGTACTGACGTTAGGAATTACCACTGATGTTGTATTACTCTTAAATTATTCACCAGTACCTGAATAGTATATGCCAATCTAAGTAAGCAGCTTTTGTGTACTATGCGAAAGAAGAACATTTTAAACACCCATGACTAGTTTCATGATAGACCGATAACGACCTGCAAATATCGATTGTTTTCCATGCGATCAACTGGTATCTTCAACAGCTTATCAAGGTATTTTGATTTGCAAACATTTTATTCGCATTGTATGAGTACGAACATTATTTTATAAAAAACAATTGTCTACTTAATGCAGCACGCAGCTATCAGGATGCAAGAAATTAAGGATGCAACTGGACATTTCCATCTGCGCTTAATTCAAATTGGTCATTAGTCGAAAACGGCCAATAGTTGAAGTTCTAAATTCTGTGACTTTTTAAATATTTGTTGTTCAACAATAATCAAAATTTTGGCGTTTTCAATTCACTGACCATGTTTCAGGCGCGTTGGATTGTCAATATTACTGACAACGAGCGGCGCCCAGATAACACCTCGACAGACGAGACGACTCTTTGTTACGGGATGCCGTGTGACAAGTGGCAACGTGTACAACGCAAGATGGTGCAGTTCAGGGCAAGGGCCGCAGCGGCCGACGGACTACCAACTTTCGACATCCGGGTACGGCGGCCAAGTCTTAGACAACGTGTCACCTGCAGTTATTACGAAGATTTCATTTCCTGATCAATGCATATGTAGTAATGGCCATGGAAGAAATGAACAATCGGACGTTATAATTGCGACTTTATTATTGTTGGTGCTGCTGTTGCTGCTGTTGCTGCTGTTGGTGTTGTAGTAGTTCTTGTTGTTACTGTGACGAAATAGGGTATACTCCCCGACATGAGGAAATCTTCATGTGGTATCTTCACAGCTGCCGTTGCTGACGTTGCAGTACTTCTTTTTGTTACTGCTGCTAATGTTGTAGCCGCTACGCTGCTGACGATAATGGTGTCATTGAAAATACATTTGCGAAATGAAAATGATAACATCTACGACGTCAACTAAATTAACATTTTAGAAAACGACAGGAATAAGATCGAACTTATGGAAACTGGTTACTTATACACAGCAGCAAATAAGTAACAAACACTACTGCTATGTATCAACATGATTTAGTGTGATTGAAGGAGGAGACAATGAAAAATGGAAAAAATCGATCCGATGTCTGCATCGTACTGACGGAGGAACAGATGGACGAACTGCTCGAGTTACAGCAGGAGCAGTTCTTCAACGGAAACAATAAGCGACGACGAAAACGTAAAAAACGCAGTAGCCACTTTAATCGGTGGTCGATGCCCATCCACTGGAAGTTTGACGGATATCAATGTGAGTGTAGTTCCTGGACTCTAACGGGCGGGCCAGGTCGGGCGGGGCGGGTCGGTCGGTCGGTCGGTCGGTCGGTCGGTCGGTCGGTCGGTCGGTCGGTCGGTCGGTCGGTCGGTCGGTCGGTCGGTCGGTCGGTCGGTCGGTCGGTCGGTCGGTCGGTCGGTCGGTCGGTCGGTCGGTCGGTCGGTCGGTCGTCGGTCGTTAATGTCGGTTTATATATTTATATATATATACATATATATATATATTATATATATATATATATATATATATATATACGAATAATATATACATGCATATATATATTATATATACATGTATATTATATTGTATTTTGTGATATATATATATATATATATATATATATATATATAGTATATATATATATGTATATATATATATATAATATATAAATATATATATATATATAACATAGTACGCAAGTGAAACATTGTGAATGGATTTTATTTTATATTATTGCTGCTGCTGAGCAGAAGACGGTTGCACGATTTCTATTTATAGATAGCTCTCAACGGCAAATGATAAGGGGAGCATTGAGTCACTGGTCGGAGCAGACTTGTGTTCGCTTCAAGGAACTTGGCGTCCACGAAGACTTTGAAGGCCACCACGTCCAGTTCACAAGTAGGCATGATGGGTACGTTGTCAGGTATTAAATACTCTCGTTAGATCGTTCAAATTCACGTTATTTAGTTAGTAATTTTGCTGTAAGGAATAAACATAGAATGGTCATTGACACGCATTGTACGGATTTCAGCCATTATTTAAAGGGAACCAAAAGGGAAATATTACGTGCTATTCACGTGAAAGAGCTAATACAAAGCAGCCATTCTGAACGGTAATCACATTTTAACGTCAGTGGTTTATTAGCAAAATAATTCCAAAGTGGATAACTTTACTGAAATCATCGGCTTCACAGAGGCGTCCATGATGCGCCTCTTCCTGTTGTCTGACCGTGGTCTGACCACTCAGCAAGCAGAACTGGCCTTAAAGTCACGTGTCCGATGACGTGTGTTAATGATATCGCCGTTGTAAACACAATGTTGTAAGATACGCGAACTTCGAAGAAGGACATCCGTTCGAAGAACGTTGCTTCGAATAGGATGTTTCTCACCGTATTTAGTGGGTAAAGATCCGCAGAAACGTCGGCGACGTCGAGTTTTGAAGTATGGAGCTGTGCAAACGATATTAGCGCGATATTTAATTACCAACGATTGTCGTCGAAACGGGTTACCGGTCGAAACCTTCCGTCGCCGTAGCCAAGTTATCAGAGCGCGCAAGAAGGTTAGTAAATATTATTAAGTCTTCTGTATCTAAATTATTTAAATATTGTACCATTAGACACATTGCGATGTTTGTCGTGATGACTTATGTACATACTGATATTGATCATAAACGTCCACCACATTTAACGTTCTAGAAGGTATGTACATGGGATCATGGAGCCGTTAAGTTAACTAGGTCCAAGCTAGTTAGGCCGTCCGATATTGTTATTCATTATTATTAGTTTTATTTTATCCTACTTTGAATGGTATATATCACGTTTGCATGAGCAGAGGCATAAAAATAAGGTAAGGCTACATGACAAAAACACAAAAAAACAGCTGAATGCAAACCAGATCATAGACGTTACGTCAGTCAATTCGCATGAACGATAATATAGGCACTTTGATATCACGACACTAGGTAAATAAGTTTTCAAAAATACTGCCTTTCGAGTTTCGTAGCTACGCATGCAGTTCCTATTTTCAGGTTGACCGCTCTGAAAGTGCCAACATGACTGCTATATTTTTAAGTAAATATATTATTCAAACATTGAAAAATAGCATTGCAAATGTTGTTTTCAATCATGTTATTTGTTCAGTGAGAGAACAAATTACAAATTCTGTGTGCTGTATCAGTTTAGATACTCATACAACATTGATACTAGGACATGTTACAGGCTTACAGTAAAGGATGAATAATTAGCTATGATGAGACATAACTTATGTACTGTAAAAAATACTTTGCAAATTTGCAATATTGCCTTTATCGGTAGAGTTTCTTGAAATATTGGGGACACACTGAGCAAACAAGAAAAAAACATCAAAATGATCACCTACGATGACCAAACTTCGCACGCAGTATCTACTACACCTGTACTACGCGTATGCACTTGTCACGTGATCAAAAATTATAATTAATGCCTGAAATCGATAAAAATGTGTCAGTAATTAACGCACTTTCTTCGACGAGTCACTACTGACACAGTGAACTCCGCCAGGTGGCGCCACCATCTTGCTGCCGTAAAACCGTGGGGTCAGACCACAATTTTTTGGAAGATAACAGCACATGGTTATGAAATTGTAATTATTTTATACTACCAGGAAATAATCTTTATTAAAAACAATTGTTTTTAAAATGCTCAAACCGATGTTATTTTATTGCGAGTACAAATATTGGTAATCATTAGCCATGAACACTTAGTTGGTTTAGTATGTAAGAATTATAATATACATTTATACATAATATATATATATATATATATATATATATATATATATAATATATATTATTGTGTTTTTGCAATATATGAAATACATAATTTAATATAGAATATATCATTATATAATAATAATATATATAAATATATATATATAATACATATATATATATATATATAATTTAATATTATTAAATATATATTTAATATGTAATATATGCGTGTGTACAATAATTATATACTATATATATATAATATATATATATATATATATGTATATATAATATATTATTGATATATTATATATATATATATATATATATTATTTAATGTATATAATATGCATAAGTGTATATAATAATTATATAACTATATATATATATATATATTATATATATATGTATATAATTATAGTATACATATTATATACAATAATATGCATATAATATATTTATGTATTATAAATGGTAATGATAATTTACATAGATATTATATATGTAAATTATCATTACCATTTATAATATGTAAATATATTATATGTATATTATATATTGCACAAATAAACAACATTTCTTACAAAGGCATTATACGCATTTCTATGTATATATTATAATATTTTATATTTATATATATATATATATATATATATATATATTATATATATTATATATATATATATAAGTAAATAATTATTATATACAATTACATATATGTTATATATATATTAAATAATATATATATTTATATATATTTCAAATTTATAAATAATATCAATATTATTATCATTTAGAATATATATATATATATATATATATATATATATATATATATATATATATATGGATGTTATATATTGCACAAATTACTTAATAAGTTTCATACAATAAACAACATTTCTTATTAATGCATTATAATGCATATATGTACACACACATAGATGCAGTTTATGTGTGTGTGTATATATATATATATATATATATATATATATATATATATATATATATATACGTATATATTTACGTATATTACGCATTGTTTACTGACATCGTAGGACTTCACAGTCGATTATGTCTAAGACGTGTCTACTTCTAGTAACACAACCCTAAGTCATTGATTCTTTTTCCTAGCCTAGTTGACCGGTTTGTCCACCTTGGCAACCATGTCAATCAATTTTAACCCTGATGAAGGGCAGCTACCTTCTGACCGCCTCACCCACACCCCAGGTAGCAGTAAGCATCATTTACTAGCATAGCCTCACACATAGACCCGGCCACCCGTCATTTGGACGGGCAAAATTTGTAATTTGCGTTTTTGGACGGGCAGTTATTTGTCATGGACGGGTCCGCCAGACGGGCCGTCCATAACCTTCCATGTCGTTTTTTTTGTGCGAGCTTGCCTGTCCATGCCATTTTACAATGTAATTGAAACTGCCAAAAAATTCAGTTACAGACAATGTATCAATCACTACAGTTTATTACTTGCGTCAATGACATTCTCTCTGTATCACAGAGAGTGTTTGTCTGGTTTTGGCAAGCTAGTCTTGGTAACTGATTGTATTATTTGAATTATGCATACAAGATTTTAGCAAAATGTTAATTTAGATGCACTTGTAATTCATTGAGACATAAATTACAGAGACAAGGCGTACATATTTTATAACGAAGTTATCACACTTGATGTCACCACCAAGAAGCCACGGTTGGGGTTGACTGGCAGTGAAAGGCGACGCGACAATGTGAAGCCACTTGCCCTGCGAGGGAGGCTAGACGCTCTTTCATATAGGCGCTACCTAAATCTCGTCATATGGGTCTAACAAACGTCGCTGATTTGATAATTACCATCACGATAAATTTACGTGTATCACGTGATTTTATTTAAGAGATGCATTCGTCAATACGCCAGTCATTTTGTATGAGTTTATCAAACAAGTTGCGTCGCACTATGAACTTATTAATCACCGGTAACAAAGACTAGTATTACCACGTGGACATACATAGAACGGAAACACAGATCGACAACAGTTCGTCTAGATGTCTACTGACATAACTATATGGAATACCAACGACTTCTTCTGTGTCAGCGATCACGCAAGAAAAGGTATGTTTATAGCATTCATTTATTTTTGTGGGTTGCGATTTACAGCATAGCTTGTATTTGAAATAAATATGTGGGTCGGGATCGTCGTGGTGGTAAGATAAATTGGGAAATATTTTGTTGATGTTGACGTGCGTTTTTTAATTAAAATCCATCTATAGCAGTTTTAGTAGGATGCCATCCACCTTTAAGAAAACCAAAATGTATAACAAAATAATAATGTCTGATGAAATTGATTATTATTTTGGTTTATTGGGTCAGTTTATTCAGAATTCAACACGTCAACGCAATCCCTACAATGGCTACACGTGTAGAAGGTCAAAATTCGAAGTTTGGTGGTTCATATTTATAGATCTTTTAGAAAATCCATTCATACCGGCTCAATGTAATGCCATCCGCACATTAAAAAGCCAAAATGGATAAGATACTAATATGTTCTGATGAAACTGATGGTTATTTTCTTTTCTAGTTATAGCATTTAATCAGAAATTTGAAAACTAAATTAAAAGCAATCAGCTTAGCAATCGCTGTACGAGACATCGACATGTACGAATCACTCAGTCATTTAAGCATCCTAGTTTGTGAAGAACCTAGTTTGTGAAGAATGATAGTATATTTGAGTCTTTGTAAATTAATGGAATATAGAATATGTTCCATTAATCAACATTTAATATGTTTTCTTGGGCGCCGTCGCTGAAATGTGTTGGTGATTTCTTTTACGAGGGCAGCATTACGCAATCGCCTCACGTGGCAGACCTGTAAACAGCGGTAGTCGGGTATGAATCTAGATCAATGATGCCTAATAATTTCAGTTCGCGCAGTTAAAATGGGGCAATTGTCGTCCCAAGTACGTTGGAAAACATCGCTCTGTGGCTTCCAATCAATTGCAACAAATGTAACTACTTCAAAGACAAAGTCATCATTGCGACGCCTTGGTTTTCAGACTCTGGTAATAAACAGACTCCCATTTGGCTTTGCAGACCACCTTCGATGCCACCTGTTGACAGTGTTATTATTGGGTGGAAGGATTTAACTGACTTTATTGACAGGCACATTAGAACAATGTTCCAGTTAGGTCTTCTGCGTTTCCCTGGTACTGGAAGGTCAACTTTCTGAGCAATTCAGTTGTACTAAATATAAGCCAGACAGTACACAAGGAAAGGATAGAACAACGATGGGTAACAGTGTATTAAGTAATGTCACTAATGCCTCATTGGGCAGCCAAGAATTTTTATAAAGATATAATTATTATCAATAATTTATTACAAATAACGACACAATGTAATTGGTTAAAACATACACGTTATTGTACAAATAAATCCATAACTGCTGCATTATTCTTCACAAATGCATTTATTGTAAGTAAATGTTGATTGTTTTTACTAATGAATGTTTTGTACTTTTATAAGTTTTTAAACAATATGTTTGAACTTTTACAATGTAGTGCACAGGAGGTGCTATAGAACATATTCATATATATATATATATATATATATATATATATATATATATATATATATATATATATATATAAAATATATATATAATAATATATATATATATATATATATATATATATATATATATATATATATTGGTATTAAGAACATAATCCTATTTCATATGGACATATTAAAATAATAATAATATGTATTGTTTAGACTTGAGGATAACATCAAATGGCAAGTAAATTTAGGGCTTAATAACAAAATGGTAATAAACCTTAAAGCAAATAAACCTGGGAAAATTTAAAAACTTATTTTCAACAGAGATCTGCTGTTTCTCCATCATTGCTGTGGATGCAGAGGCAGGAACTAAATCAGAAGCAAACACCACACCCTGACTTCACCACCAGTCATCTCGGCCAACACATCAGCTTCAGCTACTTCAAGATTCCAGCTAAGGACTTCCATTTCTCTGTGGCAATTGATATTTTCATAGAACACAACACAGTGCAATCCTGCAAAATCTGCCATTATTTAATGATACAACAACTGACTATTTTAAATTATATCTCAGCTGTAAGTGATTGTAATTGTATGACTTCTATTTTCATTGTTTGTTTGTTGTACTATATTGTAAAAGTTCCTATATGTCAATAAATGTACATAATTTAATTATGCTTGTATTATAATATTAAATTTTTAATCACATGTGAGATTGTGCATTAATATATGCATAGCCTTGTTTTATGTCCAATCACCCTTTTTAACATGCTGATTGCGCATCGATCGCGCTTCGTGGTAAGTTGAATAACATTTGGACAGGCAAAAATTAGATCCTGGATGAGGGCCTGTTTACTACTAAAATGAATCATTACATTTTCTTGGATAGGAAGTTGTCAGGGCATTATTTATAAAAAATTACAGTTCTTTAATGTGCATAATTGTCTGTAGACCGATATGTTTGATCTGGGGGCCGGTCGGGCCCACAGAGTTGGACATCTTGGGACCCGACAATAAATGTCGGGTCAGCGGGCCCCTGGACCCCTGCTAAATTCGAACCCTGACTTCCGTAGCGTATGACGTACCCTGTTAGCAGGGGCACTTGATTCCTGGAACCATTGTAGTGAGCGCTAAGATCAAAGAACAGGAAATCACCATTATTTCCCACGCAGTGATTCTCACCAATTCTAAATTGACTACACAACCTAAAGCACGCCAGTCGTCTCACAGAATCGTGCTACGTGGTTGTATGTCTCTTCTATGGTGAAAATGGCGGGTCGAAATAATTGACAACGACGGAATTTCATGCCGCGACGCAGACGAACGTCGCTGCGATACAGTGGGCCAAACTCCATGGCTTACTTGCAGCAAATCAAGTTTGCGCTACGTGCAACCGCCCCATGGTTTGGAGTCAGGCCGGGCCCGGCAAGAGTGATGAGTTTCGTTGGCGGTGTGGCAGGCCGTGCCACAAAACATTGTCAATCCGATCGGGATCTTTTTTCGAAGGTAGCCACCTAAACATTCGATCCGTTCTTGATGTTATTCGCTACTGGGCCTTTGAGGAGTTTTCCTTTCGAAAGGCCAGCCGGGAGCTTGCTATGGCCGAGCACACTTTCGTCGATTGGCGGAACTTTCTTATTAAGATAATTAATCTTTCCCCTATAGTTCTACTGGTGTGTTCTATTTATATCTACGATTGACACCCATCTGTTTCATAGCCGCACAGGTCATGATATGTCAATAATACAAAAACATGCCACAGTCGCTACTGTTAATATAATAATGTCCAGTATTTGAAAAACAACAATTAATCTGCATTTTTGTCACAGTTGTGGACAATTTGGAAATTGATTTCTGAAAACAGTTTTAAGCTAGGGCGAAGAACCGAGCCTGTCACTCTGTGTCAGGCTGAGATAAATCGGAGAGCCATGCCCATGACCCCATATGATATTTGTTTCAAATTGGGAAACATCACGTTGTGTATAACATATCCGACACTACACCACTGCTTTGGAGAATAATACACCGCATGGCTGTCACTAAGTAGAAACTCACCGAATCCCGGGATCGAATGCGAGGTGGCCATCAACATACCTGTCAGTGTTTCGAAGTTTCAGCGAGTTTCGACCACTTGTCAATGTTGCCTCGGCTTGTCACTCGCATTTCGGCTTCCGGCGGGTCTTCTTTACCAGGTTTACCAGCGCGTTCAGTTCTATCTTGGAAATGTTGGCCCTTATCGTTGCAACCGAAATTCAGCTATTTCTGAACGAAAATCATGTTCGCTTCCCTACACGAAGCGGATGTACACATCGCGAAGCGCCACCTGGCGATTATTTTAACGGAATTCTAAATACAGATTTGCCCGATCTGCCGCTCATTGCGCCAAACATTCGACTACGTCACACATCAGTCAAAATTGCGCGACTTACGAACTTTGATAGAAAAGGTGTTATTAATAAACCACTGACTTTAGAAATGAGATTACCGTTCAGAATAGTTCGTTTTTATTAACTCTTTCACGTGCATAGCATGTATCTTTTCCCTTTTGGTTCCCTTTAAATGCAAAGGTAAGGGTAGCATCATAATATCATAGTATTTTCTTTACAGTTTTGTATTCGTGATATTAGTGCTATTAGTGGACCAGCCAAACATTGAAAAGTTCTCTAGAAATTGTTTCTTCGGCATTTTTGTTAATAGCGGTGCATCCACGCTAGATGAGTCATCCATGGAATGAGGAAAATGACTACGTGGATGCCACGCTCGATTTTGAATTTAAAGGTCATTTTGAAGGTCACAGTCAATTGGGGTCGTAATGTCAGTTATTATTTTCTTGATGATTTTAACTATATGTGAGCAGATCTTTACGAAACAGTAACGCTTTTACAGTTATGACAAGGATTGGCTGAGATATAAGGTGTTAAACGTTGCATTTACACAGAGATGTATAATGATAATTCAACACAAAAACATGTTTATTTCAAAATGTGGTTTTCTTGTATGCAAAAGTTGTTTGCATATCCATTATTGTCAAGTCAACCTGTTTTCAAAACCCAAAAGAATAGTGTGTATGTCAGTATACATAATGTCGTTCCTTAGCATGATTTGAGATTAAATAAAACATGCCAACATGTGAGAAAATTGTTTAAGAAGTGAGGTAACAACTGCAGAATAGAACTCTGCTTTGCAATTGGCCAGCTATGCCACGTTCTAACAATCGATAGTGTTCAAAACAATACAAACAAATTCTTGCCACGTTGATCGTTCGTAAGATACCAAAACAATATGCAATGTTGCCATCCATGATTTTGAATATGAGGGTCATTTGAAGGTCACAACACCAACTTCAGTCAAAATATTGTTTTCCATTATTTGACAACTACTTGATTGTCGTGGCACAGAACCACACTTTTTGTGATTTGCAGTGTATCGCCTGTGTTATAATGTGCTGAATATTGAATGTATACATGAATGTATGGCATAATTGTAACCGCTCGTCAGGGATGGTACCGCGTGTATGGTGAGGTTTACTCTGTCTGGAACGATCGCATTTTGGCTGGTAATAATTGCAATTAATCGCCACACATCTATTAATTTTAGTTCCATTTTAGCGGACATCATCATTGTATTTGATAGATGTATGCCTGTTTTCTGGAGGATACTGGTTAAGTTTTATTACAGTTTCAGACCGTTTGGGTGTACCATAATGTTCACCCACATTGGTCGCACGATTTATTACTTCATTTTAAGTTTGATCGACACATAGTAGCTGTAATAGTTTTAGTTAAATAAACGTTTTGCAACATAAACTGTTCTGTTTATATTGATTAGCCATTCTGGTATAATAGAACCTCTTTTAGAGCTTACATAATTGAACACAAAAGTGAGATGTTATCGAAGTGTGTTTTGTGTATATCTATGATATATATAAGTCCAGTTTCTTCTGAGTAAGCCTGTTTTTTATTTGATATATATATATATATATATATATATATATATATATATATATATATATATATATATATATATAGTTCTGTGTTATATATTTATATAAACAGTATAAATATTATATATATATATATATATATATATATATATATATATATATACATACACTGTTTATATAAATATATAACACAGAACAAAGCCGGTCTCGCCAGGTTCTTGTCCGCGTTCATCGTGACAAAGGGAACAATACTACCAGAACAATGTGAGCTTGTAACAGGAGGCAGATTCTCTTAAGCTACACATGCGAGGTCAACAAGGAGGAGCGAAGTCAAACTTCAAGGAAACCATGAAGAGGTGGACACCAGGCTGATACTCCATTCGTGTGAGGCAGTCAACCAGGGATACAAAAGAGTATTGGCCATCTGCAAAGATACATGTGTCATGCTGCTTCTGGTCCACTTGATACCAGCACAAACAGCAAAAGTGTGGATGATCTCTGGAACAGCAAAGAAGAGAAATGCTACCTAATACATGCACTGTCTGAGATACTTACACAACCTCTGAAGATAACCTGCTGGGCTTCCACGCGTTCACAGGTTGTACGTCAGCATTTAGTGGCCATGGCAAGCGGTTTTGTTGGAAACTGTTTCTGAATCATCCGCATCTTGTGCAGGGGATTGGTCGTGATGGAGAACTCGCACCAATTGAATAAGTTTGTGTGTCAACCGTATGGCACTCCCGAGCAGCCAACTGTCGACAATGCCATACTTTTTGGTGAGGCGAAACTTGGTCGATGTTACCCCCAACAAGAGACATCCTGGAAATTCACACCGCGCGCGCCAATTATTAGGCAAAGATCTGGCTGCAGGCAGACCAGAAGCATATAAACATCCCTTCTCCCACCGACATCTCTACATGGACGATGGAGTCAGACTGCTTGAAGGCTGTCTGGACAAGACTACTTGCTATTCCAGATGCGTTTCTAGAGCTGGTCACTTGTGGATGCAAAGCTAAGTGCAGAATGGCCCGATGCAGTTGCTTCAAAACGCAGCTGGCCAATAGTCTTGGGTGCAGGTGAATGCGACACGTTATTCCACATCATAGTGCATATGGGAACATTACAGTAAAACGACCAAGTGTTCGACACAGTTCCTAATTAAAAACCGTGTTTTAGAGAAAAACGCACTTTTGCATTTCATTATCCTATAATTTAAATTGTAAAGTGAATGCTTATTTGTCAATTACTCTGGTTAGATGCAAGTATGTGAACATAAACATAGTTTCGTTGTGTAGATATACTGATTGTAGTCCAAATGTATGCAAAAACAATATATACAATTGTGACCTTTCTTGACCTTGAAAATTACATTCATATTCAAAATTGAGGGTGGCATCCCCCCACATCTCTTTCCACATGCTATGACTGATCAATCTACCAGTTTCATGGTATTAAAAAAGTGCCGATGATAGTTTTATATTACATGTTGGTTGGCCCACTATGATACTCCAGTCGGCCCTTTATATAAGTATAACCACCAACAGTTTGGATGATCTGTGGAATAATAAAGAAGCGGAAATAATATCCAATACATGCACTGTCTGAGAGATTTACACAAACTGTGAAGGATAACCTACTGGGATTCCAAGGGCTCACAGGTTGTAATACAACGTCAGCATTTAATCGCCTTGGCAAGCTGTCATGCTGGAAAGAATGGTTCGGAACCATCCATGCAGGTTATTGGTCATGATGGAGAATCGCAACAATTGAACCATTGGTGTGTCACCTGTATGGGACACCTGAGCTGCCTTCCGTCGATAATACCAACCTCCAACTCTTAGGTAAGGTATAGCTTCGTCTGGAGATGTTACTCCCAATCAAAGAGGCCACGGAAGTTTACATTGCACGCGCCAACTACTAGACAAAGATCTGGCAGCCGACAGATCAGGGGAATGTATATAGTCATCTCTTCTCCCTCCGACACCTCTTCATGAAGGACGGAATCAGACTGCTCGAAAACTGTCTGGACAAGACTGCCTCCTATTCCTGACGCGTGCTTAGAATTGGTCATCTATAGGTGCAAATCAAAGGGCAGAAAGGCCCGATGAATTTTCTTCAGAAAGAACCTCAACGCCTGCGGATGTGATGGGGTGGACTGCTGCAACCCAGCTGGCCAATAGATTCGTGTGCACGTGAATTTGACCTGCTATTCCGCACATTGCTCTAGGTAGTAGGCTAGACACAACATTCAGATGCATACACAATGCATATGGGAACATTAGAGTGAAATGACTAAGTGTTCAATACTATTTCTAAATAAAAACCCTGTTTAGAGAAAAAAAGTAATTTTATGTTTCATTATACAATACTTTAACATTGTAACGTTAATGTTTACCCGTCAATCACACTCGTTTGGTCCAAGTATATGAACATAAAAATAAATGATTGTGGTCCAAATTAATGCAAAAACCATAAATATCAATTCTGGCCTTTCTTGTTCTTGAAAATGATCTTCACATAAAAAATCGATGATAGCATCCACCCACATCTCTTTAAAAAAATGCCGATAAAAGTTCAAATTATATGTTGGCTGGCCCATTATATGTTGTATTTATTGCTTAGTCATCTTAGCCCACTGTGACCTTGATTGACCCTCCTGTCGACGTCCTCGCTGTCTTGTTTGCTTTACTCCAGCTTAGGCGTAGTTGGTTTAGTCCTTTTTCAATATCACCCTACAGGTTTCCTTGTGTCGTCCACGGTTTCCTTTTCTTCCAGGCGTCCATCTTAGTGTTATTAGGAAATGCAGACTTATGTGGTAGACATACCGTTATAAGATTATTGTGAGAGTAAAGTCAATGCAACAAAGTATATTGCTGGTTCGACACTGAAGCTACAACGTGACATTTTTCATCACTGTTGGCAAACATATTTTAGTGAGACTGTTCCCATAAACTGATATTTTATAATTATCTGTGCGTCGTTGTCGGCTCCTCTCTACATCACTTTCGGTTTCAAAACACTGATATGTATATATAGTCTAAAAGGAGGGTGCCAGCTCCTCTTCCATATTTGGCCAAGCAGTACTTTGTAACGGCATATCTCCTGTCTGGAACGTGGTAAAGTTAAACATCAAAGGGTATTGAGGTTGACTCTGCTCTCTCCAGTGTTGATGTAAATCAATTTTGTTTTGAAATTGGATGTTTGGTTGATCATTTTAACATGTTACATGCTGACTCTTTCAAATTGAGAACATTGTTACTGGCTTAATAAAGTAGTTAAGCACAAACTGGCAGGCAAGAAACCCTCGACATGCATGTTGTAGTCATAAGAACGTAATATTAAGGAGTTGGCACTATGGGTTTTATCTTTGGGTTGAATCAGATTTCAATGCAGTTGTCTCTATAGTGTATACATTTAAATTTGTATAAACGTCTGTGGTCTGAATATATTTAGATCACCTCACAATACGTATACAATCAATAACCAAGAATCCGGATATTTTGATTCTTTCGATACTTATCAGCATGTCTGTTCTTTTGCCTTAGGTGTTGGTCATACATCGGGAGAGTGGATGCATTTCCACAACTGGTGAATTTGAAGTATTATTGTTATGATGAAGTAAGTCGTATATCGGTATGTTTTATCGACATAAAGTTAACCGCTCGATCCAACAAAATCACAATCCAGATTATAGCATTGCATCAACGACGTATCGCCTTAGCGTATGTAATTATTCGTATAATATCAAGCACTTGACCGCACAGTTACATAAATCAATAACAAGTGGGGCCATGCTACTTCACAAATTTACAACACAGATACCTGTCGACTGAAATTTTATTGTGGCTAAATGAAGTTGCACAATGTCGTTGCCTTAATGTGCCTTCCTGTCCAGTTCGGGGTTGTGGTACACGAAATCGGACACGCACTCGGACTAATGCACGAACACCAACGGTCGGATAGGGATGACTTTATCAATGTTCTGTATGACCGTCTCTTGTACTACAAAGACACGTTTGTTAAGCTACCTTACTCGGCTGATGACTTCCTTCCATATGACTTCAACTCGCTTATGCACTACGCCCCTAAGGTAAGAAATGTAAACCTGCTATTAACCGGTAATTATACATGGTTGCATAAGTGATAACACCAGTGTACATATATCTTATTAATGTTACATACAGTATATGTGTAGGGAGAAATACTGCTGCAGAAATACAAGGTATATATGTGACTGTCATCAGTCAATAAAGGCACCCGTATTTATGTACTTGAATCGCACTATACTTTCTGGCACTATATGTTCTTTACGACATTTCAACCACACACATTGCTGATGGTAGCTAAATATGCTCACCAAACATCTATGTTGCTATTTCAGAGTGGATTAATAGGCGAAGACCAAAACATAATTGAAACCCGGAATCCTCTCTACCAACGTAATATAGGCCAGAGAGTTGGACTGTCTTTCTTGACTTCGAAATTCATCAACTTTGCGTATTGTAATGGTAAATATTTAATACGATTTAACAAGACATTAAGCAAGGGGGAAGAATAAAGGTGAATAGCATAGATTTGGAGTTGGACTGTCTTTCTTGACTTAGAAATTTATCAACTTTGCCTATTGCCACGGTACATATATAATATATTCATTTAGAGGTTGACGTTTTATAATTGTGCTATAATTTAAGACATTATGGTTATCGTTATTATATTTTACTTCAGCCGCAGATTTGCGACTTCCAAATACACACAACTGGACAATTATATACATAGTATATGAGTGCTGTGGTTAGGAGGTGAACTAAGAGCTGTTCATTCGTGTCTAGTCGACTCAACGTGGTTACGACATCGATAAAAAGAAACACAATGTATTATTATTCCTCAGGTATATTCATTTTGATATTTTGATTGTTGTTAGTCTGTCAGACATAAAACATCTATGAATGCAAAGTAGAATATTGTTTAAAAGAACGTCAAATACGCATGTGCCCGACACACACACGCACACATATACATACACAAAAACAGATACACACACACACACCACTCACGCACATACATACACACACACGACATGCACACGACATGCATACGACATGCACCACACACCACACCACACCACACCACACCACACCACACCACACCACACCACACCACACCACACCACACCACACCACACCACACCACACCACACCACACCACACCACACCACACAGCCACCCAACCACGCACACGCACCCACGCACCCACCACCCACGCACCCACCCACGCACCACCACCCACACACACACACACACACACACACACACACACACACACACACACACACACACACGTGTTAATCTTGATTTGTGCCATCGACTTTCATACTGAAATCCTTACGATTGTCATGACTTCGTGACGTGGTCATATTGTCGCTACACGAAATAGCAATTCTTGGTTTAATATGTTAAATGAAAGCGATGAATTTCGAGGTTATCTATAAGGTTGTGTTCTCCGTGCATTTGTATATCAAGCAAAATCACTGGCAAACACGGAATGTTGAATGCGTATTGTGAGAGTGTGTGTTCGTATGTAGATTCCTGCAAGACGAAGCTGCCCCAGCCGTGTCAACGCGAAGGCTACCAGGATCCGAACCACTGCGACCGGTGCAGGTGCCCGGATGGATTCGGGGGCAAGTACTGTCAGAGTGTAGCGCCCCCTGTCAACGGTAAGTGGCTTTCAGTTGAATCGATATAAAATTGTGTTTGCTTATAGTCAATCATGTTGTTAGAGTATCTGCGTGATGATTAGTAAACATGGGAAATATAATTAATACATAACCCGTTGTTGGAATTACGTCTTACTTTCTATTTTGCAACTGTATTTGTGATTATCCATGGCATTTTTCTGAGATAAAATTTGTTATTTGCCGTGTTCTGTTTTTAGGAATCTGCGGCGGAAAATACGTGGCTACATTCACAGCCCAAACCATCAGTACTCCTGGAAACTTCAGTGACAAACTCTATGAATATAAAAATAGACAGGAATGCAACTGGCTAATTTCAGTAAGAATTTAATTTACGCGTTTTAGACACTTAGTTACGCTTGCAATTTCAAAACGTTTTTATGTAAACCATGGCAACATATTATTGGTCCATAAAAATCACGAATGCTAACACGTATCAAGTGGAAAACAAAAGGGAGCAGCATTATATTTTAAGCAGTTCTGTTTGAAGTTACCTGGATTACACATTGTAACATAACGGGGTTAGACCAAAAGGGGCAGTGAAATGTATACGTTGAAATTTTCACGTGTACATTGTTTACAGTGATGAGAGAAATGGCAATAGAAAAAGAATATGACGGACATGTTGTGTTCCAGGCGCCAGCCAACCACAAGGTTAAGCTTCGCTTCGTGGATGAGTTTGGTGTGTTCGCAGACGCAGATGGCCAGTGCGCCCACTGGGTGGAGGTGAACTACGGCAAACACTTCGGGTCTCCTGGCCCAAGGTAAGCGACCCACTGAATCTCGACCACTACTGTATTACAGAACACTGTTTTCAATGATGATGGTGATAATGACGACATCAATGACGACGATGATGCCAACGCAGACAGAAATATAGTATGTATAATATTTTTCAATACACAACATGAGTTCCTGATTATAGATAGTGGTGGATATTTGTGTACGGAAAGTCTCCGCGTATATATCATGGCTGGATACTTCCCAGATAAATTGGTAGTGTTCGATTGAATATGTATGTCTGGGGGTAAAGTATGAATCGCGTGGACAGGATATTGCACTACATAAAAATTATAATTACTTCTTTTTTAAACAAACTCAAACTGTTTACATTTCCAGATTCTGTGGTCGTAGTCGTCCAAAGGAGGTGTTGATTAGTGAGACAAATGATATGATGGTCACGTTCAGGAGCAACTATTCGGCATATTTGCCGGAAGATCGACGTGGCTTCAAGGCCAGTTTTGTGGCTGGTAGGTCTTTATTTATCATTTAAAAAGATTTTAAAACAATTTGCCACCATCTGGCTTTGTGGGTGAATTGTTTTGATACGGCTCATATTCTATGCCATTATAATACTAAATTGTACAACGATATACAAAATACTTTATTCTAATAAAATAATTGTCTCCTAGTCCTGGCATCCACAAGTGGAATAAAAACGATATTCACCCACACTTGGAATCGGAAAGTTACCAAGTTAGTGACAATGGAAAGTACTGAAAACGAGAGAAAGATCATCAGTTGGCAGTGCGACTTCGAGGGTTCGGCGGGAGAGGGCAGCACTTGTGACATGGTGCAGTCCCGCGAGGACACATTCGATTGGACTCTGAAGAAGGGCGCCACGCCATCGCGTCCGACTGGACCTGACTCGGGGTACAGGGGCAAATACTACATCTACATCGAGACGAGCCATCGCAAGTACGGCGACAGGGCAATGTAAGTGTTATAGATGGAATAGGACGCGGTGTTATAAGGGGTCAAATACATAGACAGTGTTTGATGGAGGCATTATAGAAGGCGATAAGTAAACTAAGTATAACTGTTAATTGAATGAGTTAATGTATGATGGATCAATGAGATAAATAATAGCTGGTGTACTAGAACTGATCGAAAACTTTGTGTGATCTTTTCACAGAACATTTGTACTCCGATGCAATGTTTTGCTAAGTAAATGTTGTAAACGCATTGTTCGGCTTCAGAATGCTCTTCCCATCATTCAAGCGAAAGAGCACCTTCTGTGTCCAGTTCAACTACCATATGTTCGGATTCCACATTAATGAACTACAACTGGCCAAGCGGTCATCGTCTGGTCACCTCGCAAAAGTGTGGTCAATGGTGGGAGAGAAAGGAAACATATGGCTTAGTGCAGCGGTCAATGTACAACTGGCGAATTCGGATATGGTGAAGCTCGGACAGCGTCCATTTCACATTCACCTTTTTCTTATAGTTAGACGACTAACGTATTGTTGACTGACCACATTTTGTATTAATAGTTCGTCGTAATGTAAAGACATTTTTATTGTGTTTCTTTTATGCACAAAACAGAAATAAATACAATTTGCAAAAAGTTATATGTGGACATATTTACTTAAACAGTCTTATATAGTATTAATTCACAATAATTATTTCGCAATGTACGTCTTAAAAGTCTTCCCTTCGTCCATGTTTCAGTTAGTTGCAATCGTTTTGTTTCAACGGAAAGATTGCAGCTAAAGTTTTTTCTCACTACACCCATCAGTAGACAAAAAAATCAACGTATGTCTGATAATAACCGGTCCTCATGAGACCAGCGTAATATGACTTAAGTGTCAGTAAAACTAGATGGCTAAATTCAATCGATCTTATAAAAATACGTTGGTGTTAAATAGTTAATAACTCATATTGACTACTTGTTTTCGTTATTTCAGCTTGCGTTCGTAGGGATACGAGGAAGAGGCTATTCTGGAGATATTGCGCTGGATAACATCAGAGTGAATTCCGGTTCCTGTCGTTAAGATGGCACCGAGCCGTCATGTTCGCTAGATCTAGCGCTATATGTAAACGAGACGTTTATGAATTATGAAAATGTGTCGTGTTTGGCTGAAAAATGTTCGATGATTTCAGAATGCCAAGCTGCACAACTGATTACTGTTTAAAATGTTTTGATTGGCCCTGTGTTGTTATACTTGAAGATGTTTTATAACAATGTTGCCCCTTTTCAACTACCCTAAATCAGTCAACTTCTATGTTTACTGCATGGATTCGTTTGACATACACACACATATTACTCATCTTGGCTTGGCTATATGTTGCTGATGCTGCGTGTGATATTGCAAACATAGTTTATTTATTGTTTATGTGAAATGAATTTAATAAACTTCTGCAAAACTTTGATTGGTGTCGTAGCTTCTTCGAATCAGTAGCTATAGCGGCCAGCTGCGGCATCGTTGGGTCTTAGGTGATTACCTCCAAACAGCCCAAACTTGGGCTAACGCAGGAGTTGTTCTTCTGTAGAATTTGTGAGTCCACTACAGGTTACACATTTACCCCCAGGGACCACCGGCTTTTAGTGTCTCTTCCGAAAGACACAGGCAAATGTGGGGTGAAAAAATTGCCTAAGTTTCGAAAGGGCGGTAGGTGGGATTGAACCACCGTCCCCTCGATTGACAGTCCGGCGCTCTACCGCGCGACCACCGCTCCCCAATTGGCATTATCATTATCGCTTAATCAACGTAGTACCTACTGAAATCATTATCGTCCTCGTACCGTAACAGTAGCTATTTTCCTTATTTCATCATGTTCAACTTTGTCGTTGTCATCACTACAATCATCTAACATGCACTATAGACATCAACTAAAGAAAGAGCTTTTCAGACATTTTACTCCGGAAATGGTTTCGCCATTGCCCCCTATATAAAGCGGTTCAGCATGCATGTGAGAAAAACTACATATACATGCGACTCAATTTTATCAATGTTGACAAACAACATAATATGCTACACCACGGTGACACCGGAGCGTGTTGACGCTTGGGGCGGGTTGAATTTTACGAGTTAGAGAAAATATAATTCGGCAATTCGACTGCGGCTCCACCTGGCGAACAACATTAGCATTAAGGACAACCCCATAAAGCTAGGCAACATTATCAAGGTTTGTCCGTTTTACAATGTTTTTAAAGTATTCTACACTACGGTTATTATATGATCACATATAGTACAATTTAGCATTCATCAGCGGTCCCTCAAAAAGAGAATGACGTCTTCCAGTGGTCCGTCATATGTCCTGAGGTGACTCAAGAGCCCGACTCTTGATCTGCAAATGTGTTTGCTGTGTGGACAGGAGGTACCAGACGGAAGGCAGATGTGAAGATGTTGAGATATCTCCCTCTCTTTTCTCCACTGCCGTTTCACCGCCTCATGAACTAGACGATTTTTTTTCTTCAAATATGGCTGTTGCCTGGTATATGCTACGGAGCCAAAGTGGACGGTCCGCAGCCAAACGTTCCCCGGTATTGATGTCACTTCGCCCTTTCTTCATATAATGTTTAGAAGTGTCTTTGAATAGTTTTCTCTGGCCACAACGTGTTCTCGTACCATGTGTTAGTTGTGTGCAAAACGTAGTTTTCAGGGAGACGGTTGTCCGACATTCTGATACAGTGGCCAGCCCAGCGGAGTTGGTTCTGCATTACCATTGCCTCAATACTAGTTGTACTGGCCTCCATGAAGATACTGGCATTGGTGCGGCGATCTTCCCACCGGATACAAAGTATCTTTCTGAGGCAATGTTGGTGGAATTTCTCCTGGGTATTCAGATGACATAAACAAATAACCCATGCCTCGCTCCCGTAGAATAGAGTGGTAATACAAACGGCTTTGTAGACCACCAATTTTATGTCTTTCTTGAAGTTGTTGTTATTGAAGACTCGATTGCGCAATTTCCTGAAGGATGTGCTGGCACAGCTTATACGGTGTTGAATTTCTATTCAACAACTTCTAGGGTTGTTACAGATATTTTAATATTAGGAAGTCCTTCAATGTTTCCAGGAGTGGGTTGGTATATGATCTTGCTTTTTATGTTGATGGAGAGTCCTAGATTTTGATATGCTTCTGTAAGGCTTGTCTGAAGCTCTTCTGTTGTGTGGGCAAGAATGACACAGTCAGCACCTATAACGGTAGTCTTTGTCACTTTTGTGTTGGCCTTGAGACGACTCAGGTTGAAAAGCCTCCCATCGAGCCGGTAGTCAATTTCAACTCCACACGGAAGATGGTCACGGAAAAGAAAGAGTATGACACGTGAGTAGATAGCGAAGCGAGTCGGTGCGATAGCGCATCCCTGATTCACCCCTGTACGGATGGTGAAAGGCTCTGTTTCAGTCCCGTTAGTTAACTTATATAGATTAATTGTATTCGTTATTTCAGCTTGCGTTCTTTGGGATACGAGGGCGCGAGTATTCTGGAGGTATTGCGCTGGATAGCATAATAATACAATTTATTTGTATAGCGCCCGAATCAATAGTATTGCTCTCATGTGCTTTACATAAATGTACACATAATAATAACATCAGAATGAATTCCCGTTTCTGTTAATAAGAAAAAGCCAAGCCGTCATGTTTACTCGATCTACGGCTATAAGTAAAGGATGAGTCGTCAAGAATAGTACGTATGCCATTAACAACTATGAATTGTCATCAATAGTAGATGGCCCATGGCAAATGCACTAGCCATACTGTCTGCTGGAACTGTTACTATAGAAATTAGCAATTATAAACACGTACCGTGTTCGGCTGACAAATATTCCATGATTTCTGAATGCGAAGATTCACAACCCATTATTGTTTTAACCAAATTAGACGGGCATCGTTTCCTACAATCCCATTTCAGTCAATTAAACGTCTAGGTTGGCTACATGGATTCATTTGATAGGCACACATATGTCACCTATTGAGCAACAGGCGAGATGGCGCTACATTTAATTTTGCTCTATTTTGCTGGAGCTGCGTTCATTAAATTTGCAAGTATATTTGTATTCATTTGTTGTCTGATGAGTTGAATAAACTTCTGCAAAACTATGAGTGTTGTCGTGGGAATTATTTCCACTGGCTTCTTCATTATGGCTAACTGTGTCACCGTTAGCATTATCATTACTACCGCTGAATCACCATAGTACCAAGGAAAAATCATTATTGTCATCATATCACAACAGTATCTAATTTCCTGATTTCGCCACGTTCATCTTTGTCGTTGTCATCACTACAACCACCACCTACGCCCTGTAGACATTACCTAAAAACAGCTATTCAGAAATTTGCTTCGGATGTGGTTATAAAACGAACGGTCTAATTCCTTTACCAATTACCTTTTTCAATGTCGTCTCGTCATCGTTGTCATCTTCTTGTACCATTAACTGGTAGCGTCCATTTCGGGCAGTTGCAAAGATGTATGTTTAGAGAATGAAGTCCCAGTCCAATGTGGAGGTCATCCTCGCCAGCCCAAATGCTGATGAGCCGCACGATCCGCGCCAGGTTACCGGCGAGATCAAGATTGCTCATGCTAATGGTTGTTGAACCACAGTGACAACTGAAGAAGCGACACGACACCTACAAGCGGTACTTCGACACATGAGCGAGACGGCTTTCATAACTATGTTCGGGCATTGCAGTACGTATGCGACACGGCAACGTCTGGGAACCAGCAGTAATGTTACAGCGCGAAGGGCATCCGCGGTCTTACATTACGTGGAAAGGCCGGGACTATTGAAGAAACTGCAGATGCATCATGAAAGTCCCCCAGGAAGCTCATGTTAACGTGCCGTGTGAACCACCCAAACCACGTAATCAACGAAGAAGTATTTTGAAAATAGCCAACGAAGAAGTACTCTGAAGATAGCGGTTCGCCTACTTGTGATGATGGTGTCGTGACGGATGTTCGCAACATGACAACAGGACAACGCTTTGTGCTAAGTGGGTGGATGTCATCCATCGGCACGACATAAATAAGATTAGCTTTTCATTTTTTTTTTACTACAAATTATCATCATTATATCGCAATATGAAGAAATGTCTTTAGCACGTCTGAAATGTATAGTGAGGAAACGTGATGCGAGAAAATGGGAATTGTTTCAGCAAGGTAGGACTGCTGAAAATCATACATGTCACATACATAGAGGTGTCTGTCTCACATATCTGATGCTAGAAAATTATATCAAGATTGATTGTAATGTTTCTTTTTCTACACGTTTCACCTTTTTTATGTTTATTTTTAATTAGCTCAACTAGCATATATGTTTTACTATTTATTAATTAATAGTTTACTAGTTCACATATCTTTTATTTTTATTTCATTACAATTGATACAACTATTGTATTGCTGTAGTCATTTATTATTAATTAACTACTATGTATAATATTATATATTTATTTATCCTGCAATTGCCTACATACGTATTTTATGTATAACCTAATATATATATATATATATATATATATATATATATACTTCTATTTCTTGACTACATTGACATATAATATAAATTACAACAATGCCATATCTGATTAATTATAGTTTGATCTAGCTATACGAATTCATAAGATTTTACTTGTAGTTTTATTATATTTATTACTTGTAATGTTTTTAACTACTGTTGTAAACACTACTGAACATAGTTGGTACTTGGGATTTTAGTGTCTAAATAATGTGTCTTATTATTATTAGAACAACCACAATTTAAAAAGAAAGCTGTTACCTATATATGCTGCACTCGAAGGATCAATAGTTTGAACCCTACCTGTGACACAGCCTTCATAGCAGATTAAGTTGACCAGAACATACTTGATGCAGTACATTGTTCACGCAAACACGGGATTCGGTTCAGTACTTTATTGACATATTATTGTAGCATATGCATGACGTGATGAAACACCTAAATATGAGAATTGCTTTGCCTGCAGAACGTTTGCAGCATGGTGTGAATATCTATATATTACCGTTCCATGGATTGATGAGACAATCAACTGTGAATATTGCTATGTGCCTAATGACAATATGTCATGTCAGCTGTATGTATATTATTTACAAAGTGTTGAGCCTATAGTGTACTGCGAGCAATAAATAAACTATAACTAGATATAAAGAGTAGTAGTTGATGGGGAGGTTTCAAACTGGAAATCGGTTTTGAGTGGAGTACCGCAGGGATCAGTACTGGGACCTATTTTATTCTTATTATATATCAATGATTTGGATGATGACATAACAAGCAAGGTGTTGAAGTTTGCGGACGACACAAAAGTGTTTAGGAAAATTAAAAGTGATGCAGATAGACAGCATTTACAAGATGATCTTAATAAGTTGATAGAATGGTCTGAGAAGTGGCAAATGCTGTTTAATTTTGGAAAATGTAAGTGCCTTCACACAGGACATGGGAATGAAGATGCACAATATACAATGGGTGGTACTGTACTAAATACTACCTTAAAGGAAAATGACTTAGGGTTAACTATTAGTGCTGACATGAAGGTATCAGAGCAGTGTGGAATTGCAGCAGCAAAGGGAAACCAAATTATTGGATTAATTAGGCGAAATATAGTGTACAAAGAAAAAGAACTAATAATACCGCTGTATAAAACAATAGTTAGGCCTCACTTAGAATATTGTATACAAGCATGGAGGCCATATCGCAAGAAGGATATTGATATGCTAGAAAGAGTACAAAGGAGAGCAACCAAAATGATACAAAAACTCAGGAATATTAGTTATGAAATGCGTCTAAAAGAATGTGGTTTAACAACACTAGAAACCAGAAGATTGAGAGGAGATCAGATTGAGGTGTTTAAAATATTGAATGGATATGAAAATATTGACAGAAATATTTTTTTCACAGTCAAGGAAGAGAGAAGGACTATAGGACATGGAGTTACATTAGCAAAGAAGCAGTGTAGACTAGATATTAGAACATTTTCACAAAGAACAGTAAACGAATGGAACATATTATCAGCTGATTGTGTAGGTGCTAGTAGTGTTAATATATTTAAAAATAAAATCGACATATACCTAAGACGGGCGGGGTATACTTAGATAGATTGGTTGGACTCTCGATAAGCCAAGTGGCTTCCTAGTCCACCTGCCATCTAGAGTTGAATCTCTAGGTGGCAATCTTGTTAAATCTTGTTAAACTACAAATGTTTAAGTATTTTAATAACATTTATTGACAGAAAATACAGCTAGACAATTGTTGACAATTCTGGTTTCCAAGTGATGAAAACTAACAAATTTCCGGCAATGTAATTACTGCTTCAAGTGCATATATTATTTTATATAGATATATAAATGTATACGCGTAATAATAATAACACTTTTTTACTGGTGCGGGCAATATGCGAGGTACAAATCAGTACATGATAAACACCCGTCCGTAATGATGTCTTATTCTAATTCTCTTACATACGTGTTAAATGCTGTAAAAACATGGTAACATGCGCCAGGTTAGAACGTAAGATTATAAATAAGTACCACGAAATGTGACCTGCTCTGAATATTCTTGACGCGACGCGCAGATAAAAATACAGCTGTACTATTGACGGGAAATTCCCACAAGATTGCATCCATTCCAATTAATTGTTTTCAATTTATAATCCGTCGTCTTGAAATGAGCCTGTTGTGTTGTGTTATTAGTGTTGGCTTCTGTAATTTTCCGTCTAGCTCAGCCTCAGATCGACTAATTGCTATCACCCATATATTATACTTCCCTCTATATTTGGGTAAATGTAGGACTGCCCTTACTGCTAAATCCGCGAACATAATAGGCATTTAAGTGGCAGTAGAAGTCTTATTTATTATTTGTACACATAGGCATGACTGACTTCTTCTGAATACCGGAAGTAGCAAGCAGGCCCGGTATGACCTGTCATCTGGCGGATAACTGCATGTACTATAAGTCTCCAATTACGTCATCCATCCGAAACGAAGGCTCCATTGTGTGTTTGTAAACTTATAAGCAAGCAATCGAGGTAAACCTACAATAGTTTATATACGTAAGCGAAATACTTATAATGGTAGTATTTTGGAAACTCTTCCAGTCAACTGGCCCAAATTATTAGGGACTTTTCAAAACGGTTTTACCACGTTTTTTCGATGTATATGTGTTTGATATGTCATTCTGCATCACTTCCACTAAAAAGAAGGCTGATATTATTTTTGTAAATTGTCTTTTAGATAAATGTAATTCCGTCGACTCGACGTAAATAAGCCGATGTCACAGGGCGTGACCAATTACCGCTCCCCAGACGCATCACGGCCGCAAAGGTTCTTCAACGAAATCCGCGGCCGTGTTGTTTTAATGTGCGCGTTTTCGCGTACCGCTGCAGCGCGTACCGTTTACTCAACACCTGGGTAAGTGCTTTATTTCAACCGGAGTTACCGCGGTCTTTTAGCAGTCAAGGTCGTTCGCTGCGAGAATCGTATAGCGGGTGAGTTATGCATTCTGTAATTTAGTTTGTTTGTTTTTAAAATTAAGCCAACATTAAGCAAATTGTCATCGATTTGATGACATAACTGTGTTTTTGTTGCAAATTATGTAGTATCATGTATAACTGTCCCTAACGATTGTGCTTATAGGTAAATCTGAAGTATTTAAATTTTAATTAGTAATAGTATGTGTTGCAAATGTCGTAGCCGTGCCTGCTCGTGCAATATTATGGGTTTTGCGCGGTTCAGGCGATGTCTTGCGATTTGCGAATATGTCCCCAAAACTAAGGCTACATCATTAATTTTTAATCTGTATACTATAATGCAGATTTATTTGTTTTAAGCATAAGTTTATGAAAATTGGCTAATTATTTTTTATTTCAACTTCGCAATGCACACGCAAGACATCGTCTTTGCGGCCCGGCTGCAAGTTTTTACTCACCCGGTAGGTTCCGCTGCAGGGCATTTTTCGACCAATGAGTAACGAACATATGTCCAGGTGGACAGCCTCTGTTTACACTGTACACGTGACAATGTTTCCACGCGGTTATGCTTGTGTTTATATTGTACACGTGGTGAATACAAGTGTTGGTAACTATTTTTCGAGTCATTTTAAAGACAAAATTAGTGTTATACAATCAACTTTCACAGGTCATACTCCGCACACGGTTCACGCAGACTTTCCACAACTAAATTTTCAACTTGCATCGTTTGAACCAGCTACAACTACTGAAGTGAGAAAAATCATCATGTCATCCCCAAGTAAATCGTGTGACCTTGATCCAATCCCCACCATACTACTGAAAGCATGCCTTGACGTATTAATTAAACCAATAACAGATATCATAAATGCATCTTTATGCTACGGCTTTTTCCCTGACGATTTTAAATGTGCCCATGTAAATCCAGTTCTTAAGAAATCAACTCTGCCTAAAGAAGAATTAAACAGTTACAGACCTATTTCCAACCTAAGTTTCATCTCAAAAATACTTGGAAAGGTTGTAGCTAATCGTCTCAGATCTCACATCTACAAAAATGGTCTATCCAATGTGTCGCAGTCTGCATATAAACAATTTCATTCTACAGAAACTGCTCTTTTAAAAGTACACAATGACATTAACCTCAACATCGACAATGGAAAAGTTACCGCCCTGACCCTGCTTGACCTATCCGCCGCTTTCGACACCATCGACCACAATATTCTCATTACACGTCTATCAACATGGTACGGCATATCTGGCACAGCCCTGAGCTGGTTTACTTCATATCTTACTGACAGACAGCAAGCCATTAAAATAGGTAACTGCTTTTCAGACATGTTGCCCACGTCATGTGGTGTCCCACAGGGTTCTGTTTTGGGGCCTTTGCTTTTCACTTTATACACAACACCTTTAAGCTCTGTTATCCAAGGTCACAACTTAGATCATCACCTTTATGCCGATGACACCCAAATCTACATTTCGTTGACTACACCAGATGCTTGCCGCTCCTTAAACCAGCTCAGGGATTGTCTCCAAGATGTCTCCCTTTGGATGAAAAATAGTAAACTAAAGTTAAATGCAAACAAGACCGAATTTATCATCATTGGTACCGTAACGCAGCGTGCAAAACTCGACGGCTTTTTCCCGACACATATCCTAAATCAGAGTGTAACACCAGCCCCCGCCGTTTCAAATCTCGGAGTTAACTTTGACGAAAGCTTCAATTTCAAACAGCACATATCAAAAACATGCCGTTGCTGTTTCTACCATATCCGTGATCTTCGTCGTATTCGCAGATTTTTATCACTTTCTGTTGTTAAAACCATCGCGACAGCTCTAGTAAGCAGCAAACTTGACTACTGCAATTCCCTCCTTTACAATACTGCGAACAAGGATATTGCAAGACTTCAACGTGTCCAGAACTGCTTGGCAAGGGTAGTTACCCGTTCTCCTCGTTTTTTTTAGCTCGGTGCCGCTTCTAAAATCATTGCACTGGCTCCCTGTGCATTATCGCATTATTTTCAAGATTTGCACAATATCCTATCAAGCACTCGCATCTAAACAACCAACATATCTAAACTCAATGCTAACTCCAGCAAGGAATTCCAGAGAGCTACGCTCAACCAGTAGTAACCCACTTTACATTCCTCGGGTTAAGACGAAAGCTGGGACCCGAGCTTTCTCGGTTGCTGCACCAACTCTGTGGAATTCGCTTCGTGTCAGTGCCAAGTCGGAAGGTAATATAGTTTCCTTCCGCCGACGTCTAAAAACATATCTCTTTAATGCTGCCTATCCTCCTTAGCTTCCTAGAACCTTCGTCCATCCATCAACGACTCACGCACTGTTCTACGTTTACGCAATTGCTTAACCCCTTGGTTTTGTCGCGCCACTGAGCTTGATTTTCGAGGATATTGGCGCATAAGAAGTTATTATTATTATTGTTATTATTATTTTGCTAAACCTAGACGTGGTTGTTTCGAATTCCGTGTTTACACTCTGTAATGTGTGGTCATGCTCTGCGCATATTATCTCAAAGAACTGAACAGAAATATTATAATTTGAAATACAAATATGATAGAAATAGTTGTGTACACCCATTTTGAAAAGAAAGTACGTGTCATTTGGTAAATTTAATGTATATATCTGTCGTGAGTTTTTTGGCATTTCAAATTAATGATGTGTGTACATAGTCATAAATAATAAAACAATGTAATGATAGCAGCTGGCCATTGTCAGTTGAGTTACTATGCCAGCTCTTTTTAGAACATTAGTTGCTGTTGGTATACATTGCTGCATGTCACGTCATCTGTCAGATTCAGTTAGTTTAAACTAGTTTTGTTATGCACAAGCGATCAATTTATTTACTTTACCTGACCAACTCCTAAGTACAAAAAGAGTTGATGCCTATACTTGCTTTAATGACTGCGTCTTAAAATTCAGACAATTGCAACTATATTTCTGCCATTGACTAACTAATATTTGCTGACATTTCTGCCGTCGACGAACTGAAATTTCCCGTTGGTTGGACACGTGGTGTTCGTGGAAACGTGGTTGGTTACGTGTACAGTGTAAACATTGTCATGGCTATCGCGTGGATCGATACATACTCTAATATTTATGTTGAGTTCGTTGAGATAAAAACGACCAGAGCATGATCACGCATTATACAGAATGTAAAGATGCGATTCGAAACAACTACGTCTAGGTTTAGCAAAATAGTTATGAATACTTATTTTCACGTGTACCGTGTAAACAGAGGCTTTCCATGTGGACATATGCTCGTTAATCATTGGTCAACAAATGCCCTTTAGCGGAACCTACCTGGTGAGTCAAAACGTGCGGCCCGGCTGGACCCGAGGTTATAAAACCGTACTCGTTGCTCATGCTCAACTCCGTGCTCAGACTCAGACCTCATGCTCAGCTGAGAATGCGTGCTCACGGTGGTTATAAAACGTCTTGAGTACGTACGCAACTGGCACGCGGTCTTGAGCATAATGCTCAACGGCGTGTTAAAGAGGGAGCTCGTTTGACGCGATGACGTTGTTTTATTCAAATACGGAAGCGGCCAAATGGAACTCTCTGGTTGACAGGATAACAAACTTGCAACTATTTTTAAACAATAACAACTTCCGACTATAAAACGATGATGGACGAAAACCTTCGCAGTTGTGACATATTGGTGAAAAACGAAGGGAGTATGGCCAGACTATTTTTGCATGGTCACAGAACTTACTTCGCAGTGAACAACGGAACAGAAATTATACACACAATCAAAAGATGAAATAGTACATAAACCAGAATTAGCCTGCATTTGTCACGCTGTACTTTATAATAAATATCTTAGCATCCGTGCTTGGCTTACAGCTGATATTGTATGCAATACATCAATCGTAATTTGCCAATGCTAAGATAGCGCAAACGTTATTTATACTACTGAAATATAAATATGTTACACTGTAATACGTTTCACATTTTGACAAAGTACTTGTAAGGGAGCGGCCGTTATTTATCGTTTATGACCGAGGAAATTAGTGGGGTCACACAGAAACACACATTTCTGATATTAAGCTAACTCACATCCAACCATAGACTTGTAACGTTGCCTCTGTCAAATTCGTGCTTATGTAGTTCCGTGGCATTCATTATTATAACCACAATAGTGTATATAAAGACGAATTATTATTTGCAAAGCCTTAGACTAGTTCAAAAGGGTCATTTGACAGAAATCAGTGTTTATATACATGTGTGACACTTTAGTCTTTAATAACGAAAACTTCTTGTAATGCTGCGTCAAGTTATTAAGACAGCTCAAAGCGATTTAGAATTGTTATCTACCCGGAAGAATTCACTGAATTGAGAGGTCTATGATTCCAACACTATGAATTTGTGTCATTCATAGATACATGCTGTTTTCTGGTGTTCAGTTGGCTATGTAGCCAAGTTTATACTACAATTCCAATGCATGATGTTCATCTTCTGTAACAAAATGCTGTTGTCAATGCCTTATTTTTAAATATGTACAAACTCCTATTGAGGATCATGAGTTATTCATTGCTGTTGTTAATCTCACTATCATTTCTTATATTGCTATTATAGTTGAGTGTTTCTTTTCTAAATCCATATTGTCCATTGTACAGTTATTAATATTCAAGAAATACATTAATCTACTATGAACATACTTGCTAGTATTTTCGAGAAAGTAAAACAGACACTGGCTTGTAATTAGAGAGAGTTCTTGTGAATCATGAATATTTTTTTAATATGGTGATTACCCGCACAATTTTCTCCATTTTGTAGTTGTTGTTGAATATGTGTTTAAGTTATTTTTAGATGGTAATGCCATAGGCATATGGCATTGCCATCTTAATTAGGCATACATCATTCCCATAAGGATCATTTTACATTTAGCAATGTTTAATAAAGCCAAAATATCTTCAACAAGTTTAAGGTTTAAATACCCTTCTATCCTTTCATTCATGTAATGGTGAAAGTATTGGGAATATTAAAAATTGACCTTCATTGATGTTGTTCTTGTTTATTTCGAGAATGTCAGAATAGTACATAATGTCCCATCGGTACAGCTAAATGTTCAGGACTGTGCTTCAACTTTGTCAACGAAATGGACCCATTTCTATGGTAGCTGCCGTCTTTAATTGTCTGAATACGGCATTGAGCACGGTCTTGAGCATACTCAGAATTGGGACGTTCCGTGCTCAAGTATGAGTACGATACCGTACTCTGCAAGTTTGGTGAACTACGTGGAGTATGAGCACGGTGTGAAAGCGAGGCTTGAGCGTGGGATTTGAGCACGGAGTACTGAGTACGGTTTTATGACCTCGGGCCTGATGCGTCTGGCATGCGCTATATGCTCGCGCCCTGTGACATCGGCTTATTTACGTCGAGTCGACTGCAATAAATGGATCTAAGACACAATTTAAAAAAAAACAATGCCTTCTTTTTAGCGGAAGTGATGCAGAATGACTTTCCAAATACATAGAAAAAAACGTGATAAATACGTTTTTAAAAGGCCCAAATAATTTAGGCCAGTTAACTGGAAGATTGCCGTATTTTGAATTGTTATAATACTTGTTGCGATGTGTTTGTACACGTCATACTAACATTTCTGAACAGTGGTTTGATTGTCTGGCAAGATTTTTATTACGTGTTTATCGTTGAACCATCGTTATCTTACTAATTAAATACACTGCTATGTGTACATCAATACTGTGTTAACTAGACGAATGTTGGTTTACATTCAGGAGACAATCAGACGTGTTTTTAAATGCAATGGGGTCATGAAGCCCTGCCAGTGATTGTCAATTTGGATACATTGATTTTATATTATTTATACCTCTTGCTGAACGTTTCGTGACCATGGAACAAACCGTATAAGACGTATAGTTCAACATACACAATTACTGATGGGTGACTCAAACTATAATTGATTTCAATAGAATACACGAAGAAATGTAATTGTCAAAGGTTTTAGCGTGCAGATTGTGGAACTGTTCACATATTTTGTTAGTTTGGGTGTGGTGTGAGTTGAACTTGAGGTACTTGACCGAGGGTGTTGGCATCTTTTATGTTGAAATCTTGGTGGATCCATTATCTGAAATGTGGTATGCATGCATTGATATAGGAAAGGATTTCTACTGCCTTTCTCTGGTTCAGTTGTGAACTTGATGAAAAATTGGATACATCATCTAAAATGTGTGTGCGTAAATCCAGTGAAGGAAGTTTACTGTATTCTCTGTTCCGATGGTAAACTTGATGAACAAGAGGATACATAATCTAAAATGTGCCATTAGATGCAGGACAGGAATTGTACTCCCTTTCTCTATTCCGATGGTGAACTTCGTGTGCGCAACATAATCTGACCCGCGTCACATGATATCAGTGGATGATCAAGATCCACAGGTGATGATGGACCGATACGTAGCAAGTTTAAAGTAAACGCTCCAAAAGTATGTTTTAATTCTTCAGTGTTCATGATTGTTGTGGCTAAGTCAGTGAAGTAACTGAATTACTCCACACATTATTAGTCGCCGTCTGGTCAATTCATGCCAGGCAATTTGTTTCAGTTCAGTAGCCAGAAGCGATTTTGACGCTGGTACCCTACGGAATTCTGTCCAGACACGGAACAATAACTTCATATCGAAACAACGATAGCACGGCTCACTGAACGAAACGACAATAGACATAGCTACATAGCTAAAACAATCACATTTGCAGCAGATGCAGTGAAGTTCAAATAACATGAATGGGATCTTATTTATTCTTCTGGGATTCGCCAGCGTCTTTATCGCAACAGAGGTGAGTATAGATAACAAATAAATAGTTCAAAGCTGAAGGATTTAAGCAATCTACCTGTCTTCTCGTAAAAACGCTAACAATGTTTGGTAATGTCTAGCTATGACGTATGACAATTTAGTCGGTATTCAATGGTGATAGCTGATCGCAGTAGGCTTCTAAACCATTCGATTCAAGCCATGCTGGCGGACAGAATATTAGCTGTAGTATCAATCTGTACTCCGACAAATGAATTTACAGCAACGTCATCCGTTGTTCATTTAGCGGTCATTACTTTATCTGAAAATCCCAAGTTTTAACTAATATATGTATGTAATGAATGTATGAAAATTCATATATCAATGTTTAGTGGTTGGAATTATTGTATGGCCATTTTTGATACTACGGTTTCTGTGTGTGCGTGCGTGCATGTGTGCGTACGCGCGAATGTATGTGGGTATATTCATGTACACGCACGGACTTATGTATGTGTGACGTTTGCAGAACTCCAACTCGTGGGTGTGCTGTCATCGAATACTTTTTTGTTACACCCCACCCTCGGCAATAGTAGTCATAATATAAGGAAAACAAATCAAACTTTCTGATACATTCGAGACTGACATGTCACATGACACATCCCCGTGATAGTACCCGACCCTGTGAACATTGTGTGTGCGCCGTCGCTCGCTTTCTACAGACGCTGTGAAAATGGTGCTGTCGTAAACGACGCAATGACCACAATCTACGTAAGCCCAAGTGTGACTCACGAGTAGAACGTTTCAGAGAACTTATCGGGAAGCACAATGCCGGGTGAAGGTTCGGTTCCTGCGGACCGCGTTTTCTATAGCGCGTAGAGAAGAGTTCAGAAACGAACATTCACTTGTTCCTCCTCTAGGAGACAATTCCAATGCATTCGACCCAACGAATGACGGCGGACCCACGTGAAATGAAATCAAATAAACTAATGAAATTGAAATTTAATTTAAAACTTACTAGGACAAATCTGATGGGGTAGCATTTAAGATTATAATCGATAATATTTTTCTACATGTTAAAATATCAATAATACATAGCGCTGCAAATCCAGATTTGAAGAAATGTTGCAAAATAAAACGAACAATTACACATTTATGAATGCCGTAAATAACACAGATGTGTGTTATTATTATACATTACTTTGCCTGTAAAAAAACAGCTCTCAACAGAGTTCCAACGAGGCAGAACGTATGTGGTGTTGGCGTTTGTTTGTTTCACTTTCTCTTAATTAGCACGATATGAACACGCAATCGTGTGTATATGCATAATAACGTCAGGAATAAATTACCGTTGATTGTGTGTTAATCTCAAATCATACACCAATACCCCGATAGAATATGACCCCCCAACCTACACAGTAAATAAATAATGAAACACTAACCCCGTGTAAAACACCTTTCAGACACACTTAGCAAACACCTTTGGTGTTTTTATTTAAACGGCATGTTCAAAATAAAACACATGAATATAACACATACAAGTATTGCTTTATGAACAATTTATTTAAAACGCCTCTTAAAACACTACAAATTAACAACGTGTTTAAAATGAAACACAATTAAAAATGCTGTGAACCGTTTATTATAAAATACAGCAATAAAGCTTTCAAAATAAAAAACCTAAATTTTAAAAACACGTTTTAGTGTTTTTTGGCCAGATACACTTAAAAATGTTGGTGCTTTTAATGCCAAAAGTGCTTAAACACCAATAGATGTTAACACATTCTGTGGAAGGTGTTAGCTTACATGTCTAACAACTGAATACAACTAATTAAACAACTGAATTGGTTAATTAAAAAAAATCATATATGTCATACCTTGTTATTTGTGGAATATCATAATTATATAACATGTTGTGGAAATTACATATTTTGCAAAATAATATTTTTGAAAAGATACCTTCCTGCCAAGTGTTATTTGATCGAGTTGGACCCCTTTCGAATTAACCTTTTTTTACAAGCAATACTAAAATATTAGTCTGTTCAATGTGGGAAAAATGAGACATATACAATTCGTCAAACAGTACCAATGTGACGATATAAAATAATTTAAAATTGTCATAATACACACTGAATAAAACAAATATTTGCAGGCATGCAGTACAATGTAGCAGTTTTATCAATATGGGTAGCCAACCGCATACATAATTCTTAACAGTATTATCGAAGTGGCTACCTGAGAAGCTGCTACATTATTATATTTCTTCTAAAATTAGCCATATTCTGACCAGGAAATCAGTGTTTATAATTGTGTCAAATGAATACTCTGCGCATAACACAATACTACTCTTATACAAATACAAGTAACTCTCCATTGCTATTCTATGCTTGCATAAATGTAGCCCCTTGTTTACCTTCGAAACTGACAGGATTAATCATTTTCAGTTTGCATTTTTTGATACATAAAACGTGCCATGGTCAATAGTTGAATATATTTGGTATATATATTTTTATTTTCTAACCTACCTTGATTTTATGAAGTGATATGTTGACTAATTAATTGTGATGTTAAGAAATGTCATATTTTTCTGATAATGCAGAACATGTATATATATATATATATATATACATATATATATATATATATATATATATATATATTATATATATATATATATATATATATATATCACACATGTTTGCATTATCAGAAAAATATGACATTTCTTAATATATATTTATATTAGTAAAACATTCATTGCAATATTTTCTAAACCACTTTGATTTTATGATGTTGACTAATTCATTGTGATATTCAGACATGTCATATTTTCTGATAATGCAGAACAGTGCCCAATATACGTGTGTCTTATTGTTAAACTAGGTAAACCAATAGTCAAGATATGTTGGCGCGGCTGAAGACGCACGCGTTGTGATTTCGTTTTCTATCTTGAAGCATGGGAGACAGGCCAGCATGGAAGACCGGGCTCTGCGAGGTCGTCATTCTCACTGGGCCTTCGTAACCCAGACTACTGCAGTGGTTATACACAATGGAGCGTTATATGGAAGTACATACAACCTAGGACATCCATATCGTGCTATGACTAGCCTCCATGGTGAGGAACAACAAACATGTTGACCTATGCGTGTCTGCATTGATGGTACTTTATAAATGTATTATTGTGTTTTACTAGAATAAATGTATAAACCGTATTGCTTGTTCTTTCTCCTGTTATGACAAGGTCCCCGTTGTGTCATATATGGTCATTCTTATTACACAAACAATTATTAACTTCGTTGTTATGCCATCACCCATGTTGTCACGTGACAACTTTCATAGTCTATCCTTGTAAGGTATGCTTTATTTTCTAAGTCTCCTATAATAAAACATGGTATTTGCACTTACCTGTAATCTATAAAACAGGTAATTGAAAAGACCATTGCACATGTAATTATATGTTGGTCATCTTCTGGTAATGGGTAACCGATTTAGGTAATTATGCGTGCGCAATGTCTTCCGGCAATATCAAGTTATAGGTCACTATCCCCACCGTGTTCAGCAAGTATGTCACATATGTGATGTGCTCCACGTAGGCAACTTACATATGTCATTGCGCAACCCAAACACTCAAGACTAGCACAGTTTTCTACCAAGTGCAAACCATAACTTCCGTTAAAATGACGCTTCGTACCACGTTCAAAACACAACTTCCTTAAAAATAGCGGGCCAGATCACGACCATTTCTTACAAAATTACGCCTTCGACCATAGTCATAACGTAACATTTGGAGTTTCGAGGCGATAACCTTGCCAAATGTACTTATTTGACTGAGTCAATCTGCAAACTACGTAATATTTTGTAACGCTTCTCCGTTTCATAGCGTTATACAGGTGGCGTTTCCATAGATTTTAGCGTTGTAACTTGTTGTAAAATCTGAATATTGTAGTGTTTCGACGCAATAGCCTTTTCAACTATTCGTATTTTAATAAGTCAATGTGGTGATTTCATAACATTGTTGAAAAGGCTATCACGTTGAAACACTAAAATATTCAGATTTTACTACAAGTTACAACCATAATTTATTTAATATATGAAAACACCACCTGTCTAATGCAACGAAACAGCGAAACGTTACGAAATGCTACGTAGTTAGCACACTGACTTAGTAAAACACGAAGATTTGCCAAGGGTATCAATTGTTTTCTTTGGCCGACTCTAATTAGTGGCTGTTTTGTCCTCTAGGTAACGTTAGCGTCTAATGTCGTATGGCAGTTATCCACAAGATGGCGCCAGCTTTTAACGTGGTGACATCACAACCCAACATATTGCTATATTTTGGTTAGAAATAATGTCTATGTTTCATCCTTGAGTGCAACATCTGCCTTCCGCAGTCTGGTGGTGTCCATCTTGTCAGCCAACACCAGCAACTGCTGACTTGGGCTGATACACGGAAGGACGGTATTGGTCGCATCGGCAAGCACCTGTGCACAATTGTTGAATTGCATAACTCTTCTAAGACTAAGTATATCCACATCAGCACCATATTGCTTGAGTATGTTGAGCACATATAACAGAATAAACTTGTCACCCCTGAGGGGAGAAGTGTACTGAGCCTTCATGAGATTCTCTGACCAGGGCCACATCATCTTAGCTACCTCAGGTCGAGACAGCACCGTGGAGAGGGCATTGTCAATATTTTCCTACTTGCTGACATTGACTGTACATTGGGGAAGGCCTTCCTGTTGTCGGCTGAAACAATGGAATAATTCTTTATATAATGCATAACCATGTGTATAGTTCAAAACTATGACTAGTTCAAAATTCTATAAGATACAAACAATCACCTCATTAGAAATCCCCAACCATAAAAGTAGTGACACATAACTGATTTATCTGCATATTACATACATCCCATCTAAATGGCTGTATTTCATAACATTTTACAACTGGTAATGGGATGGACAAGTTTGACAGCTATTTGACAGTTACCCGGAAGCAACTGTCAACTGTTGACAATATTGTCTGACTTACTTGGAGTACTAAAGAAATACAAATAAATTTTACTACTAAGATTTGCCATATATATATTTACTCACCTTTCTGGCAAAGTATGCCTGTTCCTTTTCTTGTCTTTCCTATTCTTATAAACTACAAAACCACGCATGCATACCTCCCTACTAAACTTCCTGCTAGACACAGCAGAGGAACCATCCGAGTGGCTGAGGTGTAACGGTAAACAAATTTGAGCGCGTTCATTGGTGGATGCCATCATGCCAAGCCATGTGATTATGCACAATAGCCAACAAACAGGTGTAACTGGCCAAAGGATCTATGTTTCCTTTGCATTTATTGGTTCACAATGACATCATATAAGGCATTAGTTTGTAATTTGTTGACAATTTGTCATGGCTACCGCATAGAAACGATAAAATACTCAGTTAGTTATGAAAACATTGCTCTCTATTTTCGTTGAGACGGTAACAATGTTAAGAAATTACCTTTAGTAAACCTTAATAAAGTACGACAATGTTAAAACGATGTCAGGCCGAAACGGAAGAATATTGAGAGTTTACTACATTCATATCGTAAAATATCAAAATGTTATACGTTTTCCGAGTGAAAAGCTAAACAAGTTATTAAGTTACCACGCTAATTTAGTATCAGTTGTGAAAACGTCGCTTTTCCATCTCGTTCAGCCGGTAAATGTTATGAAATCACCACATTGACTTAGTAAAATACGAATAGTTGAAAAGGCTATTGCGTCGAAACACTACAATATTCATATTTTACAACAAGTTACAACGCTAACTTAGTTAAATATATGGGAACGCCACCTGTATAACGCTATGAAACGGAGAAGCGTTACAAAATATTACGTAGTTAGCAGATTGACTCAGTCAAATAAGAAAACTTGGAAAGGTTATTGTAATTTGTTAAGAAATTGAGTTATGGTCGTGATCTGGCCCGCTTTTTTTAAGGAAGTTGTGTTATGAACGTGGTTGGAAGCGTCATTTTAACGGAAGTTATGGTTTGCACGTGACAGAAAACTGTCCTAGCTTTGTGTGTATGGGTTGCGCAATGACATGTAAGTTGCCTACGTGGAGCATGTCACCTATGTGAACATGGTAGGGATAGTGACCTATAACTTGATGTTGCCGGAAGACATTATGCACGCGCAATTACCTAAATCGGTTACCCATTACCAGAAGATGACCAACATATAATTACATGTGCAATGGTCTTTGTCAGTGATCTGTTTTGTAGATTCAAGGTAAGTTCAAATACCATGTTTTATTATAGGAGACTTAGAAAATAAAGCATAACAACGAAATTAATAATTATTTGTGTAATATGAGTTACCATACATGACACAACGGGGACTTGGCTAAACGTTTGTCATAACAGGAGAAAGAACAAGCAATACGGTTTATACATTTATTCTAGTAAAACACAATAATACATTTAGAAAGTACCGTCAATGCAGACACGCCTAGGTCAACATGTTTGTTGTTCCTCAAAAACGGAGGCTAGTCATAGCAAGATATGGATGTGCTAGGTTGTATTTACTTACATATAACGGCCCATTGTGTAGTATAACAACTCAGTAAACCTGGGTTACAAAGGCCCAGTGAGAATGACGACCTCGCAGAGCCCGGTCTTCCATGCTGGCCTGTCTCCCCTGCTTCAAGATAGAAAACGAAATCACAACGCGTGCGTCTTCAGCCGCGCCAACATATCTTGACTATTGGTTTACCTAGTTTAACAATAAGACACACGTATATTGGGGTATTAGTTCACGCCATATCTGTCAGATGGCTCCACTTGTTCTTTCACATAGTTTGTAGTTCACTATTCTGCCAGTGGGCGCTACATGATCTTTGACACGCTTTAACCTAATTTTAAAAATAAGACGCACGAATTTGGGCAGTATTAGTTCACGACATATCCGTCACTTGGGCGCTACTTGACCTTTAACCTTCCACCTTTCCACCGCGCCGCTCAGCGCCACAAAGACGCATTGTGTTTCTCATGAAGCCTTTCCATTCAAGCAATGATAAAATCCTATTTCATTTAAAGCGTTGCTCCTCCAAAACCGCCCTAAAAGACCCATTTCCTCCCCTCCTCCGCAGCTACCAATCAAAACCTTTTCTCCCTTCCTCCTTTCCTCCACAACAGCCAATCAAAACCTTTCTTCTTCCGCAACAGCCAATCAAAACCTTTTCCTCCCTCCCATAATATCAGACTTCCGAACATATACACATCGAAAAAAGGTGGTAAAAACGTTTTGAAAAGGCCCTAATACTTTTTCCATTTAACTGGTAGATTACCCACTGTTACCTTGTATTAAATAAACAGTTTCTGGTACGTGATTTAGAATACCAATACTACCGGTACATATAAATATTTGATCCAGGTTATTTACAAAATGCTAAAGGTGTAAACGGTGAAGTGTTACGCGGGGTATTCCGTTAAAAAGTTGACAATGAATGTAATGTTTGCAACCTATACATTTCGGTTAGTATTATTAATGGACAACTAGATACTGCTAATATGTCATAAATACTACGCGTAGACTTAGTCACACCACACAACAACAGAACAATGGATATAACTTACCAACTGCAACGATACAACGGAATGAAGGTAGCAAGAACGCTAAAAAACACTGTCCGCGCCTTTCAAAATATATAACGGATGTTGGCAGAGCCCCCTATAATAATAGCTTTTGATAACGTAATCACTGTCGTTGTCAACAGATGGCGACAACTGTTCGCTGCAGGAAAACCTCAATCTTAAACGCTCGCTAAGTGCTTACAAATAAGCCTGCTATTTTTGATTAAGCGCTTGACATTTAGTTAAGCGTTCTAATAATTATTTGTCAGCAGGTCTTCCCATTAAAGCCACATATTGCATATGATTGCATTTGTAATGGGTAATACATGTTTTGGAGCGCGCTGCTGGTTAATAAAATTCTTGATATTATAAATGGCAGGGTCGGTGGACTATTGAGTAGGGCCAAATACAGGTAAAGCCGTCACGCCAACTGCCTAAATGGTATAACATTTCACAAAACAAATCCCAATTAATGGAAATATGCATACGACAGGTACAAAACATATTACGGTAATGATATGTATATTGCGTATAGCATATTATCTGTTATATAGGCTAACTAGGAATACGTTCCACAATGCGTTTAAAACAAAACGCCAATAATGTCATAAAACACGTTTTTCAAAGATGTGTTTAAAAATAAACACTTATTTTGAAATATGAACACGTCTAGTGTTTTCAAGTGTTTTGGTAAAACACTTGTTGGTACAGTGTTTGTAAGCAGTGTACTATGCAAAAGAAGAACGCAATAAAAACAAGCCTAGTTTCATGATAGACCGATACTGATCTACAAACATCGGTTCTTTCCATGCGATCAACTGATATCTTCACGAGCTTATAAAGGAATTGCGATTTTCAAACATTTGCTTAGCGTAGTATGATACGTACACCATTTTACTTTTAAAAAATAGTATCCAAAATGCAGCACGCAGCCGCTGGGATGAAAGAGGAGAAAATATTCATGTACGTTCACGGTAGAATTAGTCCAAATTGATCACATGGTTCTATTTTTGGTCGTAAACGACCAGTGGTTGAAGTTCTCAATTTTGAAACTTCCTAAATGTTTGTTATTCAACAATTATCTGACCATGTTTTAGGCGCGTTCGATAGTCACTATACCCGACAACATGGGGCGCCCAGATAAAAGTACGACAGTCGACAGGATTAGATGTTTCGGGATGCCGTGTGACCAATGGCAACGTGTACAGAAAAAGATGCTGACGTTTAGAGCAATGGCCGCAATGAGTGATGGAGTAATGTTCGACATCCAGGTATGGCTGAGAACACTTAGACAATATGTCACCAATAGTTATTACGAAGACCTTATTTCCTGACCAACGAATGTAAGTATTATTTATTGTTGTTGCTGATGTTGCTGCTGCTGGTGTTGCACGGGTTGTTGTTACCACTGCTGATGTTGCAGTTGCTGCGCTGCTTCTGCTGATGCTGTCAGTGAAAACACTGTTGCGAAATAAAAATATACGAATATGCGAAATAAAAACTACTAATTTACAGTAGCACGTAATAGGCACTACTGCTCTGTATCAACAGGATTTAGTACGATTGGTCTTATATTGCATATAATAGTATGATTAATGACAAATATTATAAAGAATTATAAAACGGCACTTAGGTTTTGAACACAGCATTGTGTTCAAAGATGGCGACTAACATATTGACTGAGGAAACTGTTTTATTATTACGTTTTACCTTCGCTTTACGCCGTTACAGAGTGCGAACGAGGACGAGACATCTCGAGAAGACGAGACCGAAACATGCATCATACTGACGGAGGAACAAATCGACAGACTGCTCGAGTTACAGGATGAGCAGTTCTTCAACGTAAACAAAAAGCGACGGCGAAAACGCACAAAACAGAACAGAATTTCTAAACTGTGGTCGATGCCCATTCACTTTAAGTTCGACGGAAGCCACAGTAGTATGTTCGGGCGGGCGGGCGGGCGGGCGGGCGGGCGGGCGGGCGGGCGGGCGGGCGGGCGGGCGGGCGGGCGGGCGGGCGGGCGGGCGGGCGGGCGGGCGGGCGGGCGGGCGGGCGGGCGGGCGGGCGGGCGCACGGGCGCGCGTGCGTGCGTGCGTGAGTGCGTGTGGGCGTGCGGGCGGGCGGTAACGCGGTGTTAGTAATACTTACAGGATTTAATCAAATTTAACAAGACTGCCATCCGAGAGTGAACTCCAGATGGCAAGTGGACAAGGAAGCCCACCGATACTATCTATGTATAATTCCGCCTTTTTTTAGTTATATTTAGATATTGTTTTTTAAATACGTCATACTCCCCACAGGGACCAACACGCAACGGGGGCCAGTTGGTACTTCCGTGTAATATAAGTTGTTTATTTTGAAAATGTATATTCATATACCTCATTTTACATCTTTGTCAATCAGATTGTTTGTGCAGATGCCATATGTATCTGTTTTGCGCATTCTATGTTACATCTGGCGGTAATTACAAGCGCTATCGCTTAAGTGTTCGACTCGCGAGCATGTTTTCGACTGCCAGGTAATTGCCTATATATATATATATATATATATATATATATATATATATATATATCTTACCATGGTCAGCCCCATTTTATCTAATATGTATATATATATATATATATATATATATATATATATTTTAATATATATATATATATATATATATATATATATATATATATGTATATACATACATATTATATAAACATAGGGCGCGGTGACCGAGTGGTAAGAGTGCCGTATTCCTGACTAGAGGGACCAGGGTTCGAATCCCGGTACCGGCAAGTCAGTGCTTCGGTACTTCTACAGCCCCCGTGTCGAAATTCGGCAATCTGGTACACCTTATATCGCCTGTCCCACTGTTCAGCGTGGAAGATTAGGCCAACAACACCAGCATGCAAAGCACTACAAAGCCATGGCCCCCAGTCCCCAGCGGCACCGAAAGAGTTAATGACCAAGGAGGCGGCTTTGGTCAACTAGGACTACATGCAGGTGGTGCTAAGAATCTCTAGGTCAAAAACAAACGAGCCGCCGAAAGAGGGTAAGTAGACTAAAGATAGCGACCTACACCGTCAGAACTCTACTAAGAGATGAACACATACAAGAACTCGAAGATGAACTTAGGGCAACCAGGTTAGTATGGGACGTAATCGGGATCTCCGAAGTGAGAAGACCAGAGGAATGTTTCACTACCTTACAAAGCCATTCTAAGGCAAACAACGGCCAAGCAGGAGTAGGTTTTCTCATTAACAGGAAATGGAAAGACCGTGTGGTCAGGGTAAATAGCACCAGCCCCAGAGTAGCAGAACGTTTTCTGTGCATAATAAAGCGCTACAAACTAAAAAAAGATAGTGTAACATCATACTCAGAAGAAGACATAAATATCTTCTAGAACGACATCGATGAGGCTTTCGGGAAACCAAACCACTACACAGTGGGAGACTTAAATGCTCACATAGGGAAAGGAACAAACGGCAAAGGCAAATTTGGGCTCGAATGTAGAAACCTTGGTACAATGGGCAACATCAGGAAAGTACAATATCATGAATACCGCGTTCCAGAAGAAAGCACGGAGGAGATGGACGTGGTCTAGCCCAAACGGTGTAACGAAGATCGTCACAGACGTAACAGTCATCAACCAAGTCAACATTGGAGTGATCACAGATTGGTTATGAGCAACATCAAACTAAACGTACATGTGGAAAGGAAAACACCAAGAGTAGATGCCATAAGATTAGGATTAAACAAGATCGAATTCCAACTCGAATTGAGAAACCGATTCGAGACACTACAATAACTAGACGACATAGACACTATGAGCGAAACCATCACAGGCATGATCCAACAAAGCGCGTCTAGAGTAGCTACGGCAATTAACAAGCCACAAAAATGGAGGATATCGTCACCAACACGAGTTTCATAGAACCTGCTTACGACATGGTAGCGGGCGATAACTCGTCGAAAGCCCAAAACGTCGTAAAGTTACGCTATTTGCGTTTCATGAGTCTGCTCCATAATTGCACTTAGGCTGCGCCATGTATTTAGTAGGAGTAAATGTTTACGTGATACTCCCTAAGTTCATTGATGCTCCCGACACGCCCAGTCTTATTATTTTTAATGTTTACACGGGATATCCTTTAGAATCATCATACCTTGTCATTTGCTATTCGAACGGCAAACGCGGCTGCTAAAGTGAAAAGGGTGTATACAGACACCACAAATACAGGGATTCCCCACAGCGACCTAATTAGGTCAATTCTACGTCGATTTGTTTACGCAAATGCTAAATTGGTCTCATGAAACTGGCTGTAAGCTACACTGAATAGTCGCTGTCAGCTGCGACCAGTAGATCGCATAATTGCTCGTATAGGTACGCGGCTTTATGAAACCGGCCCCTGATGACGAAACGACGACAAATAGCGGAAAACGGCGACAAAAACAACGAATAGAGTTCGCAGAAATATGCAAAAGCACCAAAAAGAAAGCAATAGAGGACACCAGGAAATACAACCAACATATCATACAAGAAACGATCATGGCATCAAAGAGCCTGAACAAACCAGAAGTACGCAGAAGCTAGGCCAAGACAGACTGATCACACACCTGGACAAGCAGGATAGAGAAATCCATGATCAAAATAAGATCATAGAACGAATAGAGGAATTATATACCGAGCTATACGACAGTGAACAGAGTACCATAATCCACCCTGACCCAAAAGAGGTATCAGAGATAACGTCATGGGAAGTAGAGGCAGGATTACGAGAGATGACGAATGGGACAGCAACAGGCAACGACCATATAAACATCGATACATTGAAAACACAAGAAGATACCATCTCGAAGACATTTGCTAAGCTGTACACTAAAATGAATATAATCTTCAAGAAGGGAAATAAGAAAGACTTCAAGAATTACAGACCGATTTGTCTACTATCAAACATCTATAAAGTACTCAAGGTACTAACGAAAAAGGCTAGAGAAGACACTCGACGAAAACCAGCCAAGAGAGCAAGCAGGAGTCAGAAGGAGATACTCAACGACAGACCACATCCACGTCGTAAACCAACAGAAGGAGACGGGCAGAGAATATAATATCCCACTCTGAATCGCATTCGTCAACTACCAGATATACTTCGATTCAATGCAAAGTCAAACAGTACTGACCTCGCTTCAAGAACAGGGGATAGGAAATGTGTACATCGAACTTCTGAAGGAAATCTACACCAACAGCACACTGATAGTCCACCTACACAAATGAGTCAACAAGATCAACATCAGGATAGGAGTACGACAGGGAGATACCATATCGCCCAAGCAGTTCAAGACGGCAAATGTCTTAGACATCTTCGTTTCGCCGACAACATACTCATTTGCGCTAATACACCACATGACCTCTAACAAATGCTACAGGATTTAGCTGATGAAAGTGAAAATCAGGGTCTGAAGATGAGCAATTCGAAGACAAAGGTGATGATAGAAAACGACACACCAATATATGTCAACAACACTCAGATCGAGAACGTTGAAAGCTACATCTACCTGGGACAAAGACAAAAACCAATACAAGGAGATTCAAAGACGAATCACGGCCGGATGGACAGCATTCGCCAAACACAGCGACATCTTCAAGGGTAACATTGGAAAATGCATGAAGAGACAAGTCTACAACTCATAGCTCGCCAAAGAAACAATGTCAATATTTTTATTATCTATAATATGTGCCGTTGAGTAAAAGGCATGATTTAAATTTACAGATGCCTCAGAACAGAGACAAATAAGAGGTGTATTAAGTCACTGGTCGGAGCAGACTTGTGTTCGCTTCAAGGAGCTTCATGTCCACGAACACTTTGAACGCCACCGCCTCGAGTTCACCAATGCGGATAGGGGGTACGTAGTTAGGTATTAAATACTCTCGTTAGGTCATTCATCTTCACGTTATTTAGTTACCAATTCTGCTATAACGTTTTCCGTAACATCCATTATACGAATGTCAGCCATTATTTGATTTTTTTCTAATGGAAGCATCGTAGTGTTATAGTATTTTTCGTTTCACTTTTTATTCATGGTTTTTGTGCTATGTTGTATTTACTAGCTTAGTCGTCTTCGCGCTCCCGACACCTTGGGTGATCCTCCTCTCCCTGTCCTCCCTGTCTTGGTTGCTTTACGACAACGTAATTGTTTGACACTTAAGCGCTACGACGTGACATTTGTCACCAATGTTGGCAAACACGTTTTGGAGAAATGGTTCCATAAAGAGATATGTTGTAATTATATGTGCGTAGTTGTTTTTCTCTACATCACTTTCGGGTTGAAAACATAGATATATATAGGGAAGATGCCTGCTCCTCTGGCCAGAATTGGTCGAGCAGTAATTTGTAAAGGGAATTCTGCTGTCTGGAACATGGGAAAGGTAGACGTCAATTGCCAATCAATGTTGTTTTGAAACCGGATGTTTCGTTTATCATTTCAACGTGTTGCATGCTACATCTTTCACATTCTAAACCTTGTTGCGCGCTTAGTAAAGTAATTAAACACAAACTCCCATGTACTAAACCGTCAATATACACGTTACACATAATAACGTACTTTTAAATGAAAATGATAAAACGCAGGAAGTGGCACTCTCGCTTTTATCTTTGGACTGAAGTAGATTTCGTTGCAGTTGTAATGGTAATAATAATAATAACATTAGTGTACCATCAAGCTCTGTACATATAAGTATGTGTTCAGTACAGTAGAGTAATAATGACGTATTGCAAATATATTGCAAATATACATTACCCCATGCAACAACTGGAATAAACCGATATTGTTTATATTTCTGATTGATATATTTAAATTGTAAGGTAATCTTAATTTGTGAACAAAGGCAAAACAACACCATCATAATATTCTAACTGGTAAATTATAAATAATGCATTATTAGTGTACCACAAAATTTTCTTTACATATATGTGCAATGCAGTTATAGCAAAGTACCATGAGATAGCAATAAATTCAAAGCAGAAACAGAAGGTATAATTTCTGTTAGTGGTTATTCTGAAGCATGCATTTGACTGTCTTTAAAAGACGTGCAAAACGGCACAATAGTGTAGACAGTTTTCCTAAATAAGAGTATTCCAAATTATTGGACCGACATAGGCCAAATATAATTGTCTGCAATTCATTCTGCAAAACTGTATTTCATATATTAGCTTCTGCTTTGTACTATATTTATGTGTCATCGTTGACAAAAGAAATATGTCGTTAAGTAAGGCAGGTAACATACCATTATTATGCTTGAACATTAAAATACAGCACATGTATGTGTTTATCTGATAGATATTCATTATCTGCAATGATGTAAATAAAGGTTATGTGTGATCATAATATCGTACATGACTAATTATGAGCAAAATTGTCTTTTAGAATATATATGTTTTATCTAGATATATATATTCGGGACCCTTCTCCATAGAATATTACAATAAGTAATATATTGTCATCATAATGTCACTATTGTGTAAGCCTAAATCTCCAGAAACCTATTTTGTGGTCTTAATATATTATGACCACATGACAACAAGTGTACTATCAATAACCAAGAATCTTTATTGTTTGTCAGCGTGTCCGTTCCTTTGTCTCAGGTGTTGGTCATACGTCGGGAAGGTGAAAGTATCTCCACAACTCGTGAATTTGCATGCACGCTGTTTTAGCGCAGTAAGTCCTGTATCGGTTTGTTGTCGAAATAACGTTAAATGCCGGATCCGAAATACTAAATCACAATCCAGATCATAGCATAGCATCAACAACGTATCTCCTTAGCGAATATAACTATTTGTATAACATCAAGAACGTGACATCAAACTCACAAAAAATGTTGCAAGTGGGGACTATGTTTTATATAGATATATACCTGTCGTTTGAAATTTATTTCGGTTTGGTTAAATGAAGTTGCACAATTTCATCGCCATAATTTCCATCGCTGACTAGTTCGGGCAGGCAGTACACGAAGTGGGACATGCCCTTGGACTTTGGCACGAACACCAGCGGTCGGACCGTGATGGCTTCGTCAAAATCCTGCTTGACGGTGGCACGCCCTACATGAAACAGTATGCTAAGCAACCGGTCACGGGGGATGAATTCCTTCCATATGACCTCAACTCGCTTATGCACTACGGTCCTAAGGTAAGAAATTCACATGTGTTGTTAACCGGTAACTACATATGTTTGCGGGAGTGATAACACCAATGCTGATTATGTCATATTAAGGTTACACACAATAGTCGATTAGGGAGAAATCGTTGCATCTATAATACATATATATATATATATATATATATATATATATATATATATATATATATATATATATATATATATATATATATATGACTGTCTATAGCCAAACACGGGAATCTCACTATAATGTGTTTGTATGCTCTCTTCTTTCCCACATTACAACCACATTACTGATTTCATGGTAGTTAAATATGCCTATAATTATTCAACAAAACATCACTATTGCGATTTCAGATTGGATCAAAAAACAGAATCGATAACACAATGGAATCGCTGAATCCGCTCTACCAACGTAATATGGGCCAGAGGATTGGACTGTCGTTCTTGACTTCGAAATTCATCAATTTTGCCTATTGCAACGGTACATATATGGCATTTTTAGAGCTGGTTGACTTCTTGTCATTTGCTATCATATGAGTCATTATTGATATTGTTGCTTTGTTCAACTTCACCTGCGGATTTGCGACATCTGAATACACACAATTTGATACAATATACATAATATTTGGGTGCAGTGGTTAGGAGATGAATTAATAGCTGTCCATTTATATCTAATCGATTCAAAGTAGTTACGACAAAGATACAGACAAACACAATGACAGTAACATTTTATTACTCCTCAGAGGTATTCATTTTGATTGTCAGACAATAAAATAAATGTGAATGCCATATTGCATTAAAGAACGCTAATACGCATGTGCTTGATACCCCCCTCTCATAAACACACACATACACACACACACACACACACACACACACACACACACACACACACACACACATCATGCATACAACACACATAGGCACACATGCACTGACACACGCACGCACGCACGCACGCACACGCACGCACCACGCACGCACACACACACACACACACACACACACACACACGATTATATTCATGCATACACTACACACATACAGACAGGCACACACACACGCGCACGGATACATACACATCACAAACACACAGGCACCGCACCGCACCGCACCGCACCGCACCGCACCGCACCGCACCGCACCGCACCGCACCGCACCGCCACCGCACCGCCACCGCCACACAACACAACACAACACAACACAACACCATACCACACAAACACGCACACAAAAACATACACGCACACACACGCACACACACACACGCACATACACACGCACACATGCACACACACACACACACACACACACACACACACACACACACACACACACACACACACACACACACACACACACACACACACACACACACACACACACACACACACACACACACATTCACTCGCACACACGTGCTTGAAATTGTTATACGTGATAACTTAAGATATTCAGTAATAACATTATTTAAAATGGCTCGTTTTGTAGGATACTTGTTTTGATATGGCTCTTTTTTATCTTGATATGTGCCATCCTATTTCATAATGAAATCCATAAAAAATTCACAACTTCGTGACGTGGTTATTGGGTCGCAAAACGAAATAGCAATGCTTGATTTATGATGTTAATTGAAAACGATAAATTGTATGGTTACCATTAAGTTGTTTTATCCATGCATTTGTATATCGAGCACAATTTCTGTCGACCACGGAATGTTTCATGCATATTATTAGAGTGTGTGTTCTTATGTAGATACGTGCAAGACGAAGCTGCCTCAGCCGTGTCAACGCGAAGGCTACCAGGACCCGAACCATTGCGACCGGTGCAAGTGCCCGGATGGATTCGGGGACAAATACTGTCAGGGTGTGGCGCCACCTGTCAACGGTATAAGGTTCTAAGTTGAATTTATATTAAATTGTGTTCGTGATATTCAAACATGTTACCAGCGTATCTGCGTGGTTATTTGTAACCATATGAAATGTAATTACGTTTGACATGTTACTTTGCAACTGCAATTGTGATTATCCATGGAATTCGTCTTAGATAGAATTTGTCATTTGAACGGTTCTGTTTTCAGCAAACTGCGGTGGAAAATTCTTGGCTACATACACAGCTCAAAACATCAGTAGTCCTGGATACGACACTGTCAAACACTATAAAAACAAACAGGAATGCAACTGGCTGATATCGGTAAGAATGCATTTAATTTACGCATTTTAAGACATTTACGCATGCAACTTCAAAACGGTTTGATGTGAACCATAGTAACGTATTATTGTTCCTTGAAAACCACGAATGGCAACACCTATTAATTCAAAAGGAAATCAGGAAAAGGGTGCAGCATTATTATTTCTGCAGTTCTGTTTCGAGTTACACTTGCACAACACACTGTAACAAAGCGGGATTATGCGCGTCAATATAACCTACCAAAAGGAGTAGTGAAATGTATAAGTTGCATTATTCTCGTATATGTTGTATAAAAGGAATAGAGAAATAGCAAGAGCAAATAATATGACAGATTTATGATGTTCCAGGCCCCGCCCAATCACACGGTAGAACTTCGCTTCAAGGATGAGTTTGGTGTTTACGCGCACACACAGGGCGAGTGCTTCCACTGGGTGGAGGTGAACTTCGCCAAAAACTTCGGGTCTCCTGGCGCAAGGTAAGCGAACCATTTAATCTCGACCACTACTGTATTACAAAACATTAGTCGACACGATAACGACGACGTCAAAGAATACATATATCGGTTTTTTTGTCTTGTGTTTGGGCGAAGGCCTCAGCATGCTGCCGTCACATCTGCCTATCTTGCGCTATTTTCTGCCAGAAGTCGTCTAGTTCGTCTGTCCACCGTTTCGCCGGTCTTCCTCTACGTCTTTTTCGTTCGTAGGATTTCCAGGTGGTGATGCGCAGTGTCCCTCGGTTATCTCGTAATCTGCTGACGTGCCATGGCCAGGTCTAGTTCCATCTTCTGACTTGTTAATTCACGTCTGTGACCTTTTGTCTCTTACCCAGATGGGTTTTTTGTTTGTCTCTGTATGTGACGTTTAACATACTCCATTCCATCTTTGTTTGTGGGGCTGTTCTTTGCTTGGCTGGTGAGTGCCCATGTTTCCGCGCCGTATGCCATTGCTGGAAGAACGCATGAGTTTTAGACTTGACTCTTCAAGAACATTCCATATTACCCTTGAAGATGTCATGGTGCTTGGCGAATGCTGTCCATCCGGCCGTCATTCTTCGTTGAATCTCCTTGTCTTGTTTTTTTCTCTGGTGCTCTATCTCTGTCCCTTGTAGATGTAGCTTTCAACATTCTTGACGTGTGTGTTGTTGGCATATATTAGTGTGTCGTTTTTCATCTATCACCTTTGTCTTCTACTTGTTCATCGTCAGAGCCTGACTTGTACTTTCGTCATCTAATTCCTGTTGCATGTGTAGGTCATGTGGTGTATTAGCACATATGAGTATGTCGTCGGCGAAGCGAAGCTGGCTAAGGTATTCGCCGTTTATCTTCAAGCATCTGGTTTCCCAAGACTGTCATCGGAATATGCTTACGATTGCTGCCGTAACAGCTTGGACGATATGGTGTCTCCCTGTCGTACTCATTTCCTTGTTGCTTTCTTTTTCTAAGTGGATTGTCATCGAGCTGTTGGTGTTGATACCCTTCTGGAATTCGATATACGCATCTTCTATGCGCTCTTCTTGAAGCGAGGTCAATACTGCTTGGGTTTGCACTGAGTCGAAGGCTTTCTCGTAGTCGACGTATGCGATCCAGAGTGGGATATTATAATTATTCTCTGCACTTCTCCTTCAGTTGGTTTACGACGTGGATGTGGTATGTCGTTGAGTATATGATTCTGAATCCAGGTTGCTCTTGTGGTTGGTTTTCGTCGAGTGTATTCTCTAGCCTTTTCGTTAGTACGTTATTTATCGGTTTGTAATTATTTAACTCTGCTACATTTACCTTCTTGAAGATATTAGTCATGTCATTTAGCAATAAATCGCCCTAACACTCGGTCAGGTTCGTGAACAAATAACAATAAGACAGGGTTATGGGTGAACTTGTAGATCTGCATTGTTTTTATGTTATGCAATAACCACATGTTCAAATAATCACCATACATAGTAAACATGTGCAAGTATACAGACAATCGCCACATACCATTGCAAACTCCCTGATCTACAAGTCACACTACCTACTAACTCTCTGCAGACTACTTCTAACTAACTAACTAACAATACATTTATATAATAATCGAAATACAAACATAAGTAAAACAGTCAATAAGGAAGTGTGGGTGGGAGCTTAAAATTAACCAGGTAAAATAACAACGCTGTCGATGGATAACTGAGTAGGGCTGCTGAAGCCAGATTAGCCGATTTGCCACCAAACACCAGTTTAAATAGGACCGTGGGCCGATTGCGAAACACCAAACCAGATTGCGAAAGACCAAAACAGGAAACCACAGTTAAACAGAGCCGTGCCTACAGACGATTGACTGTTGACCCTGGCTTTGCATGATTGCATGATAATTAAGATTTTGAGTAGCATGGTGAATAACAAAGTACATAGTAATGCAAAAGAAACCACGTTTCCACCACCCTTATTAAACATATTTTAATTCTCACTATAACCATTTATGTGTTCTTCCACGTTGTGGGTATTCATCTTTCTGATAAGCTTTTAGTGTACAACTTAGCTAGTGTCTTCGCGATGGTATCTTCTCCTGCTTTCAATATATCTATATTCATATGGTCGTTGCATGTTTTTGTCCCATTCTAAATATCTCGTAGTGCTGCTTTCACCTCCTATTATGGTACTATGGTACCTATTTTGGATCAGTGTGGGATATGGTACTCAGTTCACTGTCGGATAGGTCGGTGCAGAATCCTCCTATCCGTTCTATGGTCTTATCTTGGATTTCTCTACCCTGCTTGTCTAGGATTGTGATCATACTGTCTTGGCCTAGCTTCTACCTTCTTGTGACATTCCTCAGGCTCTTTGATGCCTTGATCACTTCTTGTATGATCATTTGGTTGTATTTCCTGATGTCGTATCTTGCTTTCTTTTTGATGGTCTTGCATATTTCTGCATATTCTCTGCATAGTTTATTCGCATTCTATGTAGCCCTCCTGAATATGTAAACGACGTTATGTAGTGGCGCAGTGAGGCAGTGGATGGAGCTTCTGGGCTCTAGACTTGGAACACCCAGGGTTCCAATCCAGTGCAGCCGAACATTGCGGAAATTCATTCACTTCAGTTCAGTCAAATGTATCAATCTGTTCCTGGTTATAAAGAGTGGTGGACATTTATGTTCGAATAGTGTCCGAGCATGCAGCATGGCTGGATACTTCCCAGAAAAATTGGTAGTGTTCGATTGAATATCTATGTCTGGGAGTAAAGTAAAAATCGCGTTGACAGGAAGGATATTGCGCCATATACAAATGCAATTACTTTTCTTTTAAACAAACAAAGAAAGAAAGAAAGAAAGAAAGAAAGAAACAAACAAACAAACAAACAAACAAACAAAAACAAACAAACAAACAAACAAACAAACAAACAAACAAACAAACGAACGAATGAACAAACGAACACACGAACGAACAAACAAACAAACTGTTCACATTTTTCAGATTCTGTGGTCGTAGTCATCCCAATGAGACGATAAAGAGTAACACAACAGTGATGATGATCACGTTCAGGAGCAATTTTTCGCGTGTTTTGAAGGAAGATCGACGTGGCTTCAAGGCTAGTTTTGTGGCTGGTAGGTCTTCATTTATCATTGAACAAGATTGTCTCCCAGAAAATTACCCCCGACGGTACTAGTCGAGGTGTCTGTTGGCTTAACACATATTGGTTTACGACTCGTAGGCATTAGAAAAGGTAAACATTAAATTGTAATTTGTATTTCACAATATACTAATATATTATAGATATCATTCACTAACATGTGATGTTGCTATTTGAGTCGTTCACACTAGATCAGGTTTCAAGGCAAACAATGAAAGCACTTATTGTAAATCACATACTTACATAATGATTATGTGTACAGTTCCCCTGCCTGGAGTTCCTCGCATCAAATTCCATCGGGTTTCATCACCGAAGTCGACGACACCCGCCCCCAAAACCACGACGACAGCTGACCCCATCAATGGCAGTACGTTTGCATCTATGTTCACGTAATACTTGGTACCCCTACTAATAAACATTTTGTGAATAGCCCAATTTGCATGAACAAATGCTTAGATTAAGCGCTTTGTTTCCCTTTGCGCACGAAACTGAAATATTTCTATTTTCGAACGGAGATAAACATACGGACCTCGGTAATTGCTTTCGTTTGTTAGACGTTTCAACAAGTGCGTCCGATATGTTAAAATATCCACCACAGTGGAGAATAGCTAAACGATGGATGTTGTGAACTAAGATGTAAGGAAACATTGACAAGTAGCTTAATGGTAGATCGATGCCTTAGCTCTAATTTGTCGTGATTCCAGTTTGCGGCCCCGTCGACCTGGCGTTCCTCATCGACTCCTCCGCAGCTGTCGGGAGGAAGAACTGGCAGAAGATGATCAAGTTTGTGAAGATACTCAGCAGTAAGCTTACGGTGAGTCCGGACCGCGCCCGGGTCGCCGTCGTATCATTCAGCACCGAGGCGACGCTGCACTTCAAACTGGACAGTCACGTGACACTGAAGTCGATGGAGGCCGCCATTGACCGGATCCGGTGGGAGGGTCGTTGGACGAACACTGCCGACGCCTTGCGGGTCACGAAAGACGAAGTGTTCAAGGTTTGTAATGTGCTTGAATGTTACCGAGAAAGTTATATTTTAATAAATATTATTTAAAAGCACAAATTCTGCAAGGATTTAACAAATTGCAATAAAAAGGAAGACACTTATAAGTACACCTTGTTCCTAACGCCGTCCAACGACAGTGGTCGAAACGGAAAATTGGCAAAATGTTTAGTTGATTAAACATAACTATTGTTTATGTAATAACGAAATCAATTGCTGTGGGTTAAATATAGTTTCTGTTAAATTAACGATGTTGCGTTGCATCCGCAGACGGAACACGGAGATAGATCGAACGCGCCCAATGTCGCCGTGCTGATCTCAAACGGACGATCAAACTTGTACCTTTGGGATACCGTGCCGGTTGCTAAGTCACTGCGTAAAGCCGGAATCAACATCTTTGTCATTGGTATTGGTTCGCAAATTGATAAAACCGAAATGAAGGGCATCGCCGGCAGCAGAGACCACTTGAAGTTGGTGTGGAACTTCGGAATACTACTGAAAAAACAAACTTTGAAGTCGCTGTACTCGAAGATATGCAGTAAGTGTATTGGATATAGAGTTCATGATATTTAGAGCGAGAGACAGACGCACGCGCGCACGCACGGACGCACGCGCGCACGCACGCACAAACGCAGGCAGATAGGTAGGCAAGTACGCACGCACGCACGCACGCACGCACGCACGCACGCACGCACGCATGCATGCATGCACGCATGCTCGCAGGCTGGCAGGCAGGTGGGCTGGCAGGCGGGATATATATATATATATATATATATATACATATACACATACACATATACACATATATATATATTATATTATATTATATTATATTATATTATATTATATTATATTATATTATATTATATTATATTATATTATATATATATTATATTATATTATATTATATTATATTATATTATATTATATTATATTATATTATATTATATTATATATATATATATATATATATATATATATATATATTATATATATATATATATATATATATATATATATAGGCACAGACATAGATAGAAAGGAAGAGAGAACTCAAAATATTATGAATATATCTCAGTTCCTTTCTTATTGCTGAAAAGGAGACGAATATGAATAGGTTAGCAAACCCCACACAAACACAACTGTTAATTATGCGTGCGTGATGAATGTCCAGCGCATAACTACTAACAAACGTAACTACTATCTATTCAGTAATTCTGATAGTCCGCAGCGACGCCTATCGAATCGATTGGAATCTTCTTCTCATGAGTTCCGGTTAGTTGTCAAACTTGGCGTCGTCTTTGGTTACGTTTTTGATTCCACACATTTTACATGTAATATTTGCGTTTTGACCATCAAATATCAACTAATATACCGATGGTGAATGTACGTTACATTTAAGCCGATCCGTTATGTTTATGTAATTAAAAGATGATTATTCCTTTGAAAAATAGCCGATTATTAGAAGATAAGAAAGCACATTTCCAAACTTCTTGAACACATACTTCATAATACCCGCATCATGAAAGACCTAGAATAACATTTTAACTGCCCATGTCCGTAGTGTATCTATTAACTTTTAAGTTTCGAAATCCAAGAAATTCCAGGCTCTCCAGATGCATAGGCCTACACCATTTGGACCTCCACCTACAACCCTCAATATCCAACAAATAACCTTCATATACACTTACCTGGAAACCAACTGGATCCAGCCATTAATTAAGTCTTCACCAGAAACTTCCAACTGCGAAATATGCAGTTGAAGTTTGTTATAATTAATAAATAATTATAATCTGGGAGATTTTGTCTGGGATGCCGAGTTTCATACTAAATTCAAGAGAGGTGGTAGGAGAATTGTTTAAGTTTTACTTTTGTTTTAAAGAATTATTGGTAACAGTAATATAGTAGTGTAGTGGGGAAGTGGCTACAACATCAGACTCTCGACTTAGAGGACCTGGGTTGAATTATGTGCTGCCGTGTCAAACCTTGGGCTAGTTTTTTCACTCTACATTGGTCTAATTCACTTAACTAAATTTTTTTTAGACTGTTGTATATAATTGTGTACGAATAGTCTTCGGGGTTTAATTGCAGCATCGCTGGGTGCTTCCAAGAGAAGCCGAAATGGTGTTTCATTGAACAGGTTTGCCAGGGAGTAAAGTGTAAATCGCGGAGGGAATTATTTCAAACAATTATTATAAGACAAGATTACTTTCAATAAATTCAATCACTAATAAGTTAATTCAACCAGTCATATATTTAAAAGGCAAATAAAGAAAATATTGAACAATTTAGAACATATAGCCATCGAAAATCTACAGACTACGCCATTTTATCAACAGAATGACGTATCGAGGTCGACTTGATCGGCATATACTGTGCATAATATCTTTTACTTTCTAACCTAACCATAAAAACAATAGGTGAGGAGAAGTTTGGCGGCTGGTGGTGGTCAGTTTCATGGTTAGGTCAATCCAACCCAGTCGGCTGGCATCCGCACTCTGTCTGTGATCGTCCCAACGAATCCACTCTACCACTGTTTTCAGTTCTGGTCGATTCAAAGGGTAACAAAAAGACAGCTTACTGATACTGTCTTTCACTGCACTGTTGCTACAAGCCTATGAGGAACAGTGTGGCATATTGCTGACGTGAGTTCGTTGTAAACCGACGTAAAGCACTTTTAGGTAACCGCTTGGTTCTGTATTATGACAGCTGAACCAGCAGACGACTTTATGCCGTATTACTTTTCCAAAGTGCAGATACAAGCTGGGTTTTGATTGGTTGCATGGATCATGATGGGCCAGTTCGTGGTGTCGGTGATTTAGCTAGATTTTCCCACTTTAAGACCACTTTCTGAGGAAACCGCTAATGTGAAAAATTTGATTATAGATGCAGATGGTTAGCTTCTGTAAACTATTTTAGGTGCATAACATCAAACCATTGCATGTTTTCCCTTTAACACAAAACAGTATGTAATTGTATTTCACTAACAAATATTCCACAGATAACATTCAAAGAAGAATGACAGCCGGCTCTCTTCCTTATTTAGTGACTAATACATAACACTATCAAGTCCACAGTTTGCCTCTTTGCAGATGACTATGTCTTATACAGAGAAATTAACAATCAGTCAGACACACTAGAACTACACAAAGACCTAGGTGAATTAACATGTTGACAGGCAAATGCACTTTAACCCCAAGAATTGATTTGTGATGAGACTAAATCATGCAAGGAATGGAAAACATTTTATTTAGTTATACGAGGAAATACAACGCCATATTCCATAACGCCACACACACGCACGCACGCACGCACGCACGCACGCACGCACGCACGCACGCACGCACGCACGCACACAACACACACACACACACACACACACATCCTTGCCTGTAAAACACCTCATCCAGCCCGTACAACGCTATCAAGGCATCTAAATAATAAAGCATTCAACACAATCCACACTAACTCTAGAGAATAATATTCAGAAGAATACTTTGAACTAAACCTCAGAGTTGTTCTATGTATCGCGAAATCTTCAAAAATAAATTCGGAAATCTGTTTTATTTTTGGTAATATCTACAACTCATGCATACTTCCAACAATGACATACGACGCGGAAACGTGAGCCAGGCAAGGAACAAGCTAGCGACCGCACACACATTGAAAGAAGTGTGTTAAGCATCACATACACGGATAAAACAATTTCTGGGTGAGAGAAAAGACAAACACGTTATTGAATAAGTCAGAAGACGGAAGTGGACTTGGGCAGTTAGAATGTGATGTTGTTCAAGGTGTTTCATGATGCGGCTATGAAGTATGTGTTCAAGAAGTTTGGAAGTGTGCTGTGATGAATAACCATCTTGTAATTACTTAAACATAACCAATCGACTGAAATATAACGTACATTCACCATCGGTATATTGGTTGACATTTTGATGGTCAAAAACGTAGCGTCGCTTAACCGACTGTCGGTCGGCTGCATAACAACGCCGAGAAGATAATCTGGTGATTTTGCCGGATTTTGAATATTATCCGCGTGATCTATAGAATGCTGCCACCTCACGGATACTGGTTAATCCTGCCGTAATTCATATTTTATTTAAATAACTGTAAATTTGAATTTGTACTTATTTTTGTGTTTATGTAAGTTCAATGTTGAATACTTTTCACAGGATAACATTATCTTGTAAAAGTATATTGTTATTTTAATTTGTATTACATAGTTGGTCTGAAAGCCAATCAGCGTCTCTAACTTAATATGGGGTAAGGCCGCCCTGGCGGTTACAAATGCAGAGCATTAGTTTCCCAGGCAGAGTTGATGGGCTTACAAATGCTGCCACCTCACGGAGCCTGGGTAACCGAGGCTAAACCAGAGACGACGCCAAGTTTGACAGCTAATCGGAACTCATAAGAGTAATAATAATAATAATAATAAGTTTTTATATAGCGCTAATTCCCGCAAGGCTGATCGATGCGTTGCACAAGAAATATACTAAATGTATATTAATAAATAGAAATGTAAATTATATAAATTAATATAAACCATATACATCTTTGGTTTTAAGATGTACTAGTAAACCTTTGTATGTAAATTATATCAATACATTTAAACTAAATTAAACACAGCTTTTAAAATGTATAGTACTAAAACTTGGTATGTAAATTATATAAAATATAAAATTAAAACCTTTACTAATAATGTATACGTATATATATATATATATATATATATATATATATATATATATATATATATATATATATATATATATATAATATACATCGTATTGAATATCAGTGTTAATGTTTAGATTAATTTATATATATATATATATATATATATATATATATATAATATTTTAATTTTAGATTAATTTATTATATAATATATATATATATATATATATATATATATATATATATATATATATATATATATAATGTCTAAAACATTAATACTGAACGTTCCAATCGACTCGATAGGCGTCGCTGCGGACTAACAGAATTGGCGAATGAATCTTATATCATTAAAACAATAAATTATTTAATGACATCAACAAATGTTTTATTATAATAAAATAATTGTCTCCTAGGCCTGACATCCACAAGTGGAATGAGAACGACGCCCGGGCCCATCCTGTCAATGGTAACGGGACGTGATCGTCCAACCAGGAGAAAGATCAGTTGGCAGTGCGACTTCGAGGGTTCGGCGAGAGAGGGCAGCACTTGTGACATGGTGCAGTCCCGCGAGGACACGTTCGACTGGACTCTTAAGAAGGGCGCCACGCCATCGCGAACAACTGGACCTGACTCGGCGTACAACGGCAAATACTACATTTACATTGAGACGAGCAAACCACGCAAATACGGCGATAAGGCAATGTAAGCGTTAGACTTGGACCAGACGCGGTGTTATACGGGGTCAAATAAATAGACAGTGTGTGTTGAATGTTTCAGAAGCACTGAAGGACGACGATAAGTTATGTAAATATATGTTTGTAAATTGAATATTTAAAGTCTGACATATTAGAGCTTTAAAGAAAATTGCTGTTACAAATACTTAACATAACATTTTTATTCGCTACATATAATATATGTAGCGAGTAAAAACTGTCAAGTATTTGCTTAGTTTCTGGTTACACATTTAATTAGGTACATATTATATACCTAATTCAATGTGTAACCAGAAACTAAGCAAATATTGACCATTCAATATTTGGCTTTAGAATGCTGTTCCCGAAATTCTTGCCAAAGGGCATCGTCTGCGTCAAGTTCAAATACCACATGTTCGGAAAATACATAAACAAACTACGTCTGGTCAGGCGGTCATCGTCTGGTCGTCTCATGAAAGTGTGGTCAATGATGGGACAGAAAGGAAACAAATGGCGGAGTGCAGTGGTCAATGTAAAGCTGACGTCGTCGGATCAGGTGAGCTTCGGACAACGTCCATTTCACATTCACGTTGTTTTCTTTATAGTAAAACAATCAATGTATTGTTGACTGACCGCGGTTTTGCCACAGCATCTTTTAGTATTTCTTCGTAATGTAGAGAAAACGTGTTTCTAATAAAGCACAAAAACAGAAATGAATGTCATTTACTAAACAATCTTAATAAGTATGGAAGCTTTGTTTGGAATTGCATAATCACATAGAACATAAGCAATCATGAATTGATACAATAACATGCAAATCCAGGGTGACAGATTATGATTGTGATTAAGGTAAATAAACTGGTAGTCGTCATCCTCAAAAGAACTATATTTCAAACAAAACAACTATATTGTAACCAGTAATTTCACGTGTAGTGTGTTTGTTCCATTTACATGAGTTAGTAAATCTTATATGGCTACATAATAAAGATAATAGTGCATGATTAATCATCACATAATTAGTCTTACATCTGGTTCATTAATGGTTAATATCTAAACACTATTACATTATTTCAAAAACGTTTCAATAATATATATGTAACACGTTTCGGGGCTGGATGGAAATAAATTACAATACCGTAGACTTAAAGTAGACTGATTCAAATTGTGTGTAGTTTTTTGTTTAATGTTGGAATTACGTTCCAGATGATCGAACGTTTACATAATAGACTTTTTGAAGTTCTTTGAGTGGAGCTAATGATAGGATGTATATTGCACGTTTGTCTTGTTTGATAAGAGTGAATACCACAGATAACTATAAACATATTATATAATGTATGTAGCAGACATGTAGTTGTACATACATTTTCCAACTTCGAGTTCATAAATATCATGCACGGTGATCAAATTACAACAATTGAAGAGGTAAAGTGAACGTTCCTTTTAGTTTGTTTTAAAGTTGCATTCTGACATAAATTCAAATTTTTAACGTATTTTTGAAAAGTCAATGTACACCATGACCGATATTTGCTTATTAGTATACTTCCTACCTTACTTTGTGGTTGTATACGATAATTGATCAATATAAGTTTGCAACAAACAACGACTCTGCAGTTTCCCAAGAGTTGATGTATTTTTACCATCGGAACTCTCCGGTCAACGAAAGTAAACGATGTCGCAAACAATGTCGTAAATGATACGCGCACGTGTTACTGATGATAAACACGGAGATACGTAAGCAAATGAGGTATGTGGATGGCAAAGTATGCTTTTGATTAAATGTAGACACTGACATATATCTAAATATACATATAGTTATTTTGTAAACACATAGGATTTGTTGTTTATGCCAATCTGATTGTTGATTGTTAAAATTAACTTATTGCCTAACGACAGTCAATGGGTAGCGCGTGGGCCTGCGCGGCCACGGCACTGCCCGGTCTGACTGACTTGACGACTGGCACTGCAAGTCGTCAAGCCGGATGGATGCCGTCGGAGGAACAATCTAAGTAACTAAGATATTTCATAATCTCTATAGTAGAGAATTACAACAAACTCTGCTACCTTCATTATACATTCCAATACTTTCGCCATTAAATAAGTAAATTGTTTGGAATATTGGTGGCAAAGCCAATAATTAAAAATATTGTATTTTTAATTAGGCAAACACTCTGTTTCCAGAACATAAATCACACGTGATTATGTTGCAAGAAGAAAAAAACAGATAAGATGATTAAAGCCCAGAACAAGATTAAACATTTGCAATATGTTGTTAACAATTTTTTGGGGCTGAGTAATCTGCCAAGTCCCATTATTCTTCACCCTTCATTCTTTAATTTGGTTTGGTAGACAGATGGAACACAAGGAATTGGGTGGTGAAGAATCATTCCAAACAACATGAATATTCACCACACAAGCGCATGTACGGATGCGCATACACACACACGCACGCACGCAGGCACGCACGCACGCACGCACGCACGCACCACACACACACACACACACACACACACACACACACACAAACATACACATACTACAGTTATGTATACATAGTTTACTAGTTTCCGTGCTTGATTTTCCCCTTGCATAGGCCTAACTGTTGCACTTGCATTTGGCGCAACAAATTCTTCTAGCTGGATAGCAAATTATGTGCAGGTAGTCAATTATAATTGTCAATACTCAATAACACTTATTTCAGACGGTTGGTTTTCTGCTGGGCAGAAATAAGGCAGACAGTTGTGATCACTGCCAGGGCTGAACAAATGCGACAATAGAAAATAGGTATTTCTGCCCTGCCAGTGCAGAAATAGGGCATAAAGTATTTCTGCCTGGCAGAAACGACAATAATGCATGCCACCGATAGCATTTGATAGAATATGTTGTCAGTCTCTTTACCTGTCTACATGACCAGCTGTTCTAAAAATATTTGCATATTGATGTTTTTAAAACCTCAAAGACATTCCCTCAAGGGGCATACTTCTCCGGTCAGAAACCTCTATCCACAGTTAGAGGTAAAGGCCATAATCTATTGTTTGTTAAACTATATCAGCTAATCCATAACGAAATGCCTATGCTGTTCTCAGAAGAGACAGTGCTAATGACTGCTAGGATTTTGTGAAGAAATGTGACAACTCAACTCAAGACAGTCTGGACATCACTGTTTCGAGCCTGACTAAAGACCTGTGGCCACTATCAGGTGCTAATCCAACCTATGGCTATGTGCAAACAAACGTTGTGGTCACTGCCAGAGCCTAGAAGGACACCTGCTGCACAGTGTATTCTTCAGTAATTAGCACTGTTGGGTAAGACATTGAAATTGGGATCAATGGGTGTGTTAAAGGTTGAAAACAATCGGTGTAGTGAAAGGTGATTTGCAGTGAAGGTAACCAGTTTTGGCAGACAGGAATATCGATATTGACTAAAATTCTTCTACATTTTGGGAGTTTCTGCAGAAACTAGGATAGAACGGTACTTCTGCCGTCCAGTTAGAAAGTATGTCGCAAAAGAACACAAAGGTAGATAATAATGGCATAATGGTAAAAGTAAGTTCTTATATAGTGCAGCATCCAGACTATTCAAAGCACTTAACACTACTTCCCTGGCAGATCTGATAAATCAAACGCTATCTCAACTTCTCTGGGAATCATCCACCCACACTACAATTAATGTGCGAAAGTTGCTCGTACAAATATATATATATATATATATATATATATATATATATATATATATATAATAATAAAGCAATGTTTGCATACTGATGATATTAAAACCACAATATCTGAGAAACGATACAGTAAATTAATAAACTGCAAGACAGTTATCCAAGTATATAATTTGTATGCTAGCCTCTGTAATCATTATAGTAACATTTTAGAACATTGGCTGGCTATTGCACAGCTTTACATATGCTGGAAATAAAGACTGAGTTGAGAAGCTACAGTTTATAATAAAAAGCAAGACCATAAATATGATCAGCTATGATTAGTATTCAAATGTACATGATTACATATTATCTCTAGCCATAGACTGTAACCCTAAATCGAAGTAAGAGAAAGCTAGACGTTGACAAAGGGTGACCAATCCTGGAGAACGGCTACACAACATTGCGAAGTAACTAGGCATAATACCAATAGCAAACTGTCCTGGGACAACCAAGTAGATGCTATCACAAAGAACGCCAATAACACCTTCATCTTTCTTAGACATAACACCAGCAAATGCCCAAGACCAGTCAAATCATACTGTTATCAAACCTTTGTTAGACCAACACTTGAATACGCTTCTATCATCTGTGACCCCACCACAAAACAAAACATCAACAAACTTGCAATGGTGCAAAGGCGAGCCGCCAGATATGTACATAACGTATATAACTCTACACCGTAACTGGCGGCGCTACAGTAGTCCAACTGCAATGACCCAAAGACTGGCAGTCCGCAGAACACCATAGGCACACAGCTAGGCTCACTGAATCCAGGTTCATTATGATGTACAACATTATGCACGGGCTTAGTTGCCTTCCCTCTGGCTCTGTACATACACATACACCCAGCCAGCATGCACTCACTGTGCCACAGAACATTTAGCTGCCGGTTGCATAGACCACCCCCTACAACTAATGGTCCAACATTCCCGGGTACAAGAATATGACATAGCCTGATACTATGAACATTCCTTCTTGGTAACCCCAATAGAACATTGGAACAAACTAACAGCCAAAACAGGAAATTCACCCTCTCAAGCAGTGCCTGGAGGCTTGACAGCACTAAAACAGGCAGTGCATAAAGTATCGTGACCGCTGATTTTAACACGCACTTGTACTTTTTCTATAAACATTTCAATACCATTAGTATCAGCATTGTCCAGCACTTGAACATGCCCACACTATCCATGATATCTGCACATTTTACGGTAGTGGATTACTGAAAGAAGAAGGCTGATTAACCACGTCTAACAGTGACAGCCAAGCCCAAGTCAAACTTTCAAGTAAAACACAATCGATGTTTCAATAATCGTAGTAAAAGACGTGCATTGAACATTGCAACGGAATATCGCGTGCTGCGATTTTGCGTTTATGCCTAAGCTTATACATCGCAACGATTTTATGACACAAAGGTCTATCAAATATACCACCTAAGTCAAGATGACGATGGAAACGATTACTACAGACGAAAACTACAGCGGCAACGCTGCATGCCGGCGGTACAGGCGGTCGAAGGATAGACCCCTGTGGGACACCACGTGTGACATCCTGCTGGAGTGAATCACTTTTGGTGTATTTGTCGTACTGTTTTCTGTTTGAAATGTAGCTTCTACACCATTTAAGAGGAGTACCCCTTATTCCATAATATTGCAGTTTAGGTGATTGATTTATGATGTCAAAACCTTTACGTAGTTCTAGAAAATATTACTTTAAATTAAGGACTCATTCCATTTTTCAAGTGCATTAATAGCGTCACTAGTAAAAACAGTAATACATTTGATTGTGTAGTGTTTCTCACCAAAACCATATAGGTTATTGTTGAATATTGTTTTCTGTAAAAATAAAGTATGTATACACATTCTCCCAAACGTTTATATTATTAATTGAAAATATTGTTGTATAACTGGACAATTCACCAGGAGCTCTACACTTTCAGAAATGCATACCTTTTTATATTTTTATATTTCATAACCAGAACTGGGATTACATTACAAAGACATATTGATATTTCAGTTGGACTCATGAAGAGACTTTTTGATTGTGATTGTGACAATTCCGAATATATTTTGACTTACTTTAGGAAATGATAATGCGCAGCGGCTGAGTTTGTCGCTCATGTTTTGTCGCTCATGTTTTGCTTAGTTGCATTGTGTTAAAAGCAAGACTTATCTTTTGTAACTTTTCCATTTCATTACTCTCATGTTGCAATACTTCATGGCATCACTTATTTGCAAATATTATTTACCGTTTAAATGGTTTGCAACTAGGATGCAATTGTCGTTATCCTCTATGTGTGGTCATTGGTTCTACTGCACCTCGGTTGTTGCTGTAGATGGTTTAGTTTAGTTGCTGTATTTGTTTCGCATTGCATATATAATTATGTCATACTGAGTGAGAGTCCAGCCAGTTTGCTATCATTACTATCCTTACTATCATTGTTTCCTTATGTTTATATATATATATATATATATATATATATATATATATATATATATATATATATTATATATACATACGATTTCAATTTTGTTTACTATTACACATACAATTACGATTAATGATACGATGTCATGCTACACAGAAGGTTCTAAGCTAATTAGTGCTATGCATTATTGTTGTTTTCCTCAGCTGCTCTACGTTGCTTCTGGTAGTAATATAACGACGAAGGACTGGGTTAATTGGTTTAATACGATATCCTCTATCGTGTTTGTAAATGGATACTAATATTAATATAGACCTGATCCAAACAAATGGAAATTTTGACTTTACAAAGTTATACACTGAAATTAATCATTACGAAGATGAAATGTATCATGACTCATCTTTAAAATATTTGACCCCGGTTGAATTCTCAAAAGCTTTCCAAAGTGACAACATTTCTCTATCAATGTTATGTATAAATTGTCGCAGTTTAGAGGCGCACTGGGATTCTTTGCAAGAATTATTTTGTAATTTATCATCAGATGGCGGCAAACTTGATATAATTGGCTTAACAGATATATTTAGAATTCGGGATTCTCAGCAATACAATATAAACTGATACCATAGTTTACTTTTTAACACACGATTGCAAAATTATGATTGCAATGGTGGAGAAGGTATATATATTAACGAAAACTTTACATACACTAAACGAGAAGATCTCTCCATATTTATTCCCCATGTTTTTGAATCTATATTTTGTGAAGTTCAAGATAACCAAAATAAACCTGTTATAGTAGGTGTAGTTTATCGTCCTAATTCAGCTCATCGTGCAGATGTAGATGTGTTTATATGCAAAGTAATAGAAATACAGTATAAAATATCAAATGAAAATAAAATTGCTTATCTGATGGGCGATTACAACATTAATTTGTTAAACTTTGTTACCCATCAAAAAACCAACGACTTCGTAGATAATGTAATAGCCCAAGTTTTTATACCGCATACAACAAAACCAACACGAATAACGTCAAACTCGGCAACACTTATAGACCACGTATATTCAAATCATAATCACCCTAATTATGAATCGGGAATTATCATAACTGATGTAGCCGATCATTTTGGTATATTTCATATAATATATGGTACACCTCGTCCAAAAAAACAATATATAGGCAGGTACGACAGTTGACCCCAAGAAACATTGCATTGTTTAGAAATATGTTACATATGGCCGATTACTCAACTGTGCTATCCACAGCCTATGTAAATGAAGCTTATGATAATTTCATGGTAATATACAAATCACTTTTCGAAATATCCTGTCCAGTTAAACATATGAAGGTTAAGAGAAAATACATTAAACGAGAACCGTGGATTACTTCGGGCATATTGACTTCATCGCTAAATAAAGCAAAGTTACTTCGAAAGAAACTAAGTAGACCTAATCCAGAAACGATTAATAAATATAAGGAATATTGTAGAGTTTTTAATCAGATCAAACGAGCAGCAAAAAGTGCTTATTATGCAGAAATGCTAGAAGCACGTAAACATAACGTCAAAGAAACATGGGCTATACCACGACAAGCAATACACAAACAAAAATAATTATCTACGTTCCCTGAAGCCTTCATCATAAATGGACATGAGGAAAAAATATGAAACAACTCGCAGAAGAATTTAATATTTGTTGTTGTTGGAATAGGTAAAACAATACGCAATTCAATAGGTCTTCCTGTTAAGCAATTTGAAGCACATCTAAAGGGAACGCATCCTACAGACACAAAAATAACTTATCGTACGTAATCTTAAAACTAAATACACCGAATATTTCGATGGTCTATCCACAAAACTACTTCAAGCGACAATACACGAAATAACCACTCCGCTTGAGCATATACTAAACCAATCCATTGTCACGGGAACTGTTCATAACAAAATTAAATGCCAAACTCGTGCCTGTTTTCAAATCAGGTAACAACAACTAAGTATTTTACCTGCGATTTCTAAGATAATGGAAAACATTGACTGATGATGTTTTTAGAAAAATATAGCATTCTGTATAAACACCATTACGGGTTTCGAGCAAAACATTCTACTGTTCACCCAATATTGTATTTGCTCAAAGACATTTCAGTAGCAAATGATAAAATAACAACAGACCTTACATTGGCTGTATTTCTGGACCTTTCAAAAGCATTTGATACAAATTGAATATTTAGCCCACAGAATAACAAATATCAGGTAAATAAATGTATCAAAATTAAGAATGAAACTATTAATTATATTGGAAAGGATAACAAAGAAGAATCAGTCAAGTTTTTAGGAATATATATTGATAAACACTTAACATGGAAAAAACATATAAATATAATCAGTTCTAAGATATCTAGAGCAATTTTTGCAATTAACAGAATGAAACATTTTTTGCCACATAATGCTTTAAAAACTATTTATTATACTTTTATTAAAAGTCGTCTAACTTACGGTATACAAGCATGGGGAAATGGAAATACAGTAAAAAAGTTACAAACTTAACAAAAACGCGCTGTACAAATAATTAACAATAACAGATATAGAAGTCACACGGATACTATTTTTAAATATCAAAATATACTTAAAATTGGTGATATACACAATTTACATTATTTATGTATGGTTATCACCATAATACTCTGCCTAAATCCTTCGAACAGTATATACCAAACAATAATCTAGCCACTAACAACATAATTACGAGACAACATAACCTGCTACGCACAAAAAAGCCCAGAACTCTCTTTTCCTCTAAATTACCTAGACATCATTTTATAGAACTATGGAATAACCTTAATTATAACAATTAGTATCTCACACCCAGACATACGTTCAAATCTCTACTATCTAAACAATATTTATCAAACTATCTTAACCAAGTACATTGCTTAAATCCCAGATGTGTAGAGTGCAACTAATTGTTTTCATTTAAAAAGACACACTGTTTGGATTTTCACACAGTTTCATACACTTCTTAAATTCCCCAAGTCCGTTGTCATGCAAATGAGTGTACCTGGATAAGTATATATACGTGTGTGTGTGTGTGTATATATATATATATATATATAATATATATATATATATATATATGTATATATATATATATATATATATATATATATATATATATCATTTCGAAGTTTATGTTTTGGGGTCACAGGAAGACGGCACAAAGTGTGCCATGTGACCACCACGTAACAATACTGTTTTCTGTTTTTGTTGTTTGATTATGTAGAATGTAATTTTGTTGTTACGAAATACATTTTGATTTGATATATATATATATATATATATATATATATATATATATATATATATGCATGTGTATTCAGATCAATGTACTCAGAACATTGTTAACAATAATAAATACAATATAATCATGCAAAATTAGCTACAATACTACAATATACAATATTGAAAGGGATACATTCGAAGTCAATTATTTTTTGTCAGTGACACATAATATGTATTTAAATACTGGTTACAAATTCATATACAAAGTGTAACATAAGCAAACATCTTGACATATAATATAGTTAAGAGATTAAAAATTGTTATCGATATTATAATAATACGTTCATATTAAATAGTTAATAACTTATTCTAATTACTTGTTTTCGTTATTTCAGCTTGCGTTCGTAGGGATACGAGGGCAAGCGTATACTGGAGATATTGCGCTGGATACCGTCAGAGTGAAATCCCGACGCTGCCTTTAAGATGGAGCCAACCGTCATGTTTGCTAGATCTATCGCTATATGCAAACAATGATTCGTCATGAATAGTACATATGCCATTACAAAATGCGAACCGTCGTCAGTTGTATATGACCCGTAACAAACGAATGACCCGTGTCTTGGGCGCTGGAACTATCAGTGTAACAATTAGGGATTATCAACATATACCGTGTTTGATTGACAAAAATTCGATGATTTCACAATGTGAAGATGCACAATCGATTATTGTTTTACACAAATTAGAGTGGCCCTGTGTTGCTATGCCTGTAGATATGATATACCAACATTGCTCCCTTTTCATCAATCTTAAACCAGCTTTTTTGATTCATTTGACTGGCACACTTGTATGCCACCAATTGGTCAACACTACACTTAATAGTGATATATTTTATGATGATAACTAGATGGTATAACACATACAGTATTTATTTTTGCTATATTTTGCTGCTGCTGCGTTTCTTATTGCAAGCGTACTTGTATTTATTGTTTCTATGTAATAAATTGAATAATATTCTGCAAAACTGTGAATGGTGTCGTGGGAATTATGCCAACTGGCTTTTTCGAATCGGTAGATATTGTGGTCAGCTGTGTCATCGTTGGTATTATCGTTATCGCTTATTCAACGTAGTACCTAGGGAAATCATTATGGGCATCATATCAGAAGAGTAACTATTTTTACATGTTAATGTTTGTCGTTGTCATCACTACAACCATGAAACATGGAATACCGACATCATCGAAAGAAAGAACTTTTCAGACATTTGCTCCGGGTGTGGTTTCGTCATTGCCCCTTAAAGAAACGAACGGTCTAATTCCTGAATCAAACGCACAGCCCCAGCTGTTATCTATTTTAACATTGTCGTCATCGTTGTCTTGTACCATTATTTTGATAGTGTCCATTTCAGACAATTCCGGCAATGTGACTTTAGAGAATGAATTCTCAGTCCAGTGTGTTTCCATTTCCCTGTCTATGATATATTACTTCCCTTACATAGACACCTCTGAGGCGGGCGACGTTGAACAGCCTACCGTCTGACCTCGCCCGCCTCAGAGCCAAAATAAAAATACGTGAAGCCGGAGTCATGTTGTTTGTTGATGACGCGGCAGTTGCGACCACCAGGAACTCCAGTCGCTGATGGACCGCTTCTCTCAGCCAGGCAGGAGAGAAGACTCAACACCTTCCACCTGATAAGTATTCGCCGTATCCTGGGCATATCCTGAAAAGACCGAGTGTCCAACGCGGAGGTCGTGTCTAGTGCTGGCCTTCCCAGTGTGTACATTCTGTTCAGGCAGCGCAGACTGCGCTGGTTCGGTCATGTCCACAGCATGAACAATGGCCGCATCCCAAAAGACTCCTCTATGAAGAGCTGGCAGGACGTCTGCATGAGAGACATGAAGGCGCTCGACATCGATGCAGCATCCTGGGAGGATATTGTAGCTGACCGCACGAGGTGGAGAAGTGCCCTGAGTTAACGCCTCAAGACAGGGGACGAGAAGCTGATGAACGCAGCAGAAGACAAACGGATACGCAGAAAGGAGCGCAGCAACTTCAACAGACCAGACACCACCCACAGATGCGACCTTTGTGGTAGAGTCTGCCTCTCCCGCATCGGTCACTTCAGCCACAGGCGTCGCTGCTCCAGCCGAGCCGACAGTCAGAACAGTTAAGATGCTTCACCCATGGTCAGGAGCCTACTACTACATTAGACACCAGATAGAACGGACCTGCGGCGAATATCGTCGCTTCGGAAAAACGCATAAAATGTAAATGTTCCGTCGCCTACTAACATAATCCGCTACCATAATCTATCCACGCTACTCCATCAGTGAAGTCGTTGCCTTGACCGCTCAAGACAGTTAACCTCTCAAATGAAACAACTTACTCACTATACAGTACGGCAGACCCATGATGAAAATGCTTTTATTCAGGCACGCGATCCAAGTGATCTGGTGAAAGATAAGACCATCAGATAAAATAAAACACAGCAATGTAAGACATTAAACTAATCCCGAGCCCCACGGAGAGTGGTTTTCATATTTGCAGCAAGACTAGACTCACAACATGGTCAACAATGTGACATTTGTGACATTGTTTGCATCCCGGTTGTGTCCATGCATACAAACAGGAACTTCGTGCATTTGAAACATACGACATCCCTTTTATCTGTTCGATGTGTGAAAGGAAGGAATGTGGCAATAATGACATAAACAATACAAGTTGTAATTGCTATAGATTCTTAATTATTGACATTAGTCAAATTAATATATTATACAAACAATGCTATACCCTTCCATTGTCGCTAGGATATCGTTTCTTCATATTAACGTAAACGGTACGTATTGATGCCGAGGGACAGATAGATGAAATGAGTTATATTTGTTAAAAGCCTTTCAACATTATTGGCACTGCTGATCCTATCAATACGAAAATAATACCAACTCATATTCTTATGCAATTACATAATGCGATAGTTCAACCACACTTCAACAATGGAGATGTAATCTACGAGTCAGCCTCAATAAACACCAAAGCAAGATTACAAAAATACAAACGAGAACTGCTAGACTCGTATCGGAGCCGCCCTTTTGTATCTACCTTCAAAAGAACCTTCCAAAACTATGTGAGTGCTAAACCACACATTGTTTTTATTTGTTTCATGTGTGTTAACATTATTTAATTTTGACTTTATTTATTTTCTTCTTTGTATTTTTGTATGCATTTAATAATTTTTTTTGTCCTTCTTAACTTATCCCTTGTAAATGTATCGTCGCATGTTGTATGGATGTTGTAAATGATGTGTGAATGGCTCGGCCATCAAAAATAGTGTAAACTAAAATGTCACCGAGTAAAAATAAAATGTTTAGTCAATCAATGTGAAAGTGTTCCCATTACAATACAACTAATTTCGATTAACCGTATTTCACGCTTCGTTTTTGTTTCTGCCGCATCTCTACTCAAGGAGGTTCATCGTGCAGGTAAGACAATGTACATGTACATGCGACTCACGTTTATTAAGCGTCAAGCGTTACACCACCAGAAAGCGCGCCGAAAACAAGCCAAAGTCACGCAAAACCATGATTTGTGTGTTTTTCACTACCTTAAATAAATAATACAATTGAAATATGTTACAATATCTTGCACTACAATCATATTTTGATGTCATATATCATAATTTAACATAATGACATTTTAATATATATATATTAAAATGTCATTATGTTAAATTTTGATTACTATATATATATATATATATATATATATATATATATATAGATATATATATATATATATATACACGGTAATCGAAAAATGTGTTATGCCCCGCATGTTAGGGTGGGTCGGCGCATGCGTCTTACTGCCTCGCATGTATTACTTTATCAAGTTCTCGCCTACTCAGGGCCGCTGATATTACTCTCTTGTATTGTTTTTATTTATGTCCACACCTTATGATGTAGATATATTGATATCACGCACACAAAACTAGCGACGGCGTTACGGCGACAAAAAGGCTGCTGTCACCTAGGTGCTGGTGAAAGGTCATGTGATCAAGCGCCACTATGGCAGCTATTTATTTGCCGTAGTGTATCGGAACACGTACAACACTAAGATCCTCCCAAAGATTATTTTCGAAATCAACTGGAAAAGGCAAGCAACAAAAACTTGTTTCGTACAGCAACCACCTGAATACCGTTTGGCCGCCCAAGTATGCGAACTATTTTCTCGTTTCTTTCGTGGAAAGATTGACAATCTCCTGTCAGGTCTGCAGTGTTTCAACGACATCGATATGCCATTAGACTGACTGTATTGATGTGTTTGATCGAACAACGAGCACAGAGATCACAGCGATTTGTTGTGCTACTAAGAAAACGTGCGTGTTGGATCATCTGCCAGCAAATCAGCTCACTGACAACATCACCAGTATTGTGCCTGTCATCACACGGGTCACAAATGCTTCTCTGGACGAGGGAGTGATGCCGAAGTCGTTGAAGCATGCAATTGTCCGACCACTTTTAAAGAAACCATCACTGGACAAAGACACCCTGAGCAGTTACCGACCATGGAGTAACCTCACTCAATTATCCAAAGTAATTGAGAAAGTGGTCGCGCTTAGGATAACGACGCATGTATCTGGTCAGCAATTGGTTGAGTGCTTTCAGTCGGCGTATCGGAACAAACATTCAACAGAAACTGCGCTGCTGTATGTTACAAGTGCAGTCGAAACAGCAATGGACAAAACACAAGGAACCATCTTGCTTCTCGTAGACTTCAGTTCCGCCTTCGATACGATCAACCATAACATCTTGATTAGGCGGTTACGTTTGCGCTTCGGCTTTGTTGACAAAACACTGGATTGGATGATATCTTATCTGAAGGAGAGGATGCAGTGAATAGTAATCGGTGACCAGTCGTCGAGTACAACTACTGTAACGAAAGTTGTCCCGCAAGGCTCTGTGCTTGAGCCACTGCTCTTTTCGTTATACGTCCAACCTATCGGTGACATCATACAAGCCCATGGACTATTCTTCCATCAATATGCCGATGATTTATAGGTATGTGCTCATTTTGACTTGAACCATTCTGCATTATTGGCTGCAGTTAAGCAAATGGAAGATTGTTTAGATGAGGTAAAAGTTTGGATGGCACGGAAATATGTTCATGAACGATGGCAAGACACAATATCTTCCAATTATGCCCAATGCAGATGCAATCGTGGATAAAAGTGTGATTCGCGTTGGTATGGCTACAATTACGGCTTCGCTTTGTGTTCAGTGTCTTGGTGTTTGCATTGATAGGCACCTTGACATGAAAAAGCAACTGTCGCAAACTATCAGTGCTTGCTCTTTCTACCTGCGCAACATTAATCATATTTGCCGCTTTCTTCCCAGACCGACAAAGGAACGCGTTGTCAATGCCATTATCACATCACGGCTTGACTACTGTAACGCACTCTTATACGGTACGTCTGCAGTTAACATCGTCCCTCTACAGCGAATACATGACGCGGATGCCAGGTTGATTACGCGTAGCTCGCGTAGCGACAGTGCCACACCCTTGTTACGCGAACTCCACTGGCTGCCCATTGTGTGCAGAGTTGATTTCAAGCTACTTGTATTCACTTACAAAGCCACGCACAACGACGCGCCAGAGTATTTGTGTGAACTCGTGTGCCCGTATCAACCGACAAGAACACTGCGCTTTGATAACATGCTACAATAACATGTTAGAAGTGAAGCGTACCCGTACCAAAGCTGGAGACTGCTCGTTCGCTGTCGCTGCTGTGTCCCTATGGAACAATTTACCAACGGTCATTAAGACTTGTGACAATATCAACAGCTTCAAACGTCTACTGAAGACACATTTTTGTCGTATTGCATACTGGTGTACTTCGACATGAACATTATATCATTTTTACTAGATTATTTGGTAATATTATCAATACATAGTTATACATTTATTTATTGGCATTATTGTTACGTAATTGATTATTATTTTTATTTTAACAGTTTTAATATATACTAAACTATTTATTACTAATAACTTATACCTATACCGTCAGTTATCAGTATAACTGTAATATAATTATACACTTGACCGCGATTATTATGTATGTTTATGACTAATACGTAATTTATTTATTTATCTAAAAGTGCTACGCTATTTAATACCATACTAGTTTTATTTATTTATTTATATACATGTATTATTTTACATTTATATTAAAACACTAGTATTTGTCTTATTGTATACATATATCTTTTTATGTCGTTTAAATTGTAATATGTTGTGAAGCGCCACGAACGATTATGGATGTGGCGCTATACAAAATAAATATTATTATTATATTATAAAGGAAAAAGGTCCGCATTTTTCAAAAGCCCATAACACTAGTTAATACATTTGCATCCGTATTGTAAGAAGTTGTGTTCTATTGGGAACACGCAAATTGAGCATGTGGGTTATGCTGGCACTACACCTGCTTTCAATAGAGCCGTAGAAGTCATGATTGAAAACAAACAACGCCAGCCTGCTGTATTTGGCTTGTCTCAGTTCCAATGCAGATGACCTTTGCGTACTGAAATCCTACAGTCTGGCTTAAAGTTGATACCAAAGTAAATAAATTGATGTGGTTGAAATAAATTGATGTGGTTGAAATTTGCATGAAGTTTATTAGTAATATAAAAGCATGACAGAAACAATCAATGGCACACACAAATAACTACATTGTAATGGAATTACATTTAAAAACAACACAATTGTCTCACAAAGATGTAGTTGAAGCAGTTCCACTTTGTGTGGTTTCGCAACAACAAATACTGAGTACTACAAGTACGGAGTACAATTATTCGATATTATATATATATATATATATATATATATATATATATATATATATATTATATATATATATATATATATATATAATAAATCCTGAACACTTACATATGTTCTCGTGTCATCCTTTACTCCTTTCCAGTAATATCGCTGGGTGGTTTTGTCTAGAGTGGCATAGACGCCACTGTGACCAGCATTTGGTGTAGAGTGGACCTCCCATAACATCTTGGTATTCTGTTTTTCATCAGTTATGATTTAATTTCTGCCGGATGTTTGTATGTGGCTGGACATACACTAACACTCCAGTTTCTGCAATTATTTCACATAATCCTAGTTACTATAACATGCACTGCTTCTTTTCATGATAAATACTTACAAGTGATTGATGATGATGACATTTTCTTAAGCAGGACCACCCAGTAGAACTTGTCAGTTGGCATTATTAATAGGGTTAGCAGTTCATTGATGTATATAATTCCCTGTAATACCGAAGCAGTTTCTGTAACACCATAATGAAAGGTCAAATTGATTAAGGAATACATAAATTATATGATGGTGGTTGTATAATTATATGCTGAACTTTTATTTTAGTGACTGCATCATTTTTAAAGATAATTGTTACTTCTACTTTCTTAAATGACGTTTTGGTTTTATGTATGTCATCCTTCTATGTTTTATTTATTTATTATGTTTTATTAGTCTATTTTTATGGCACTTTGGTAATGTAGAGTTAATTTTAGTCATATGTTTAAGTAATAATTTTTAAAGGAATATCTGCTATATGTATATGCAAAGCGCCCTGAATATTTTTTAACTATAGTGTGCAATGCAAGGGATCGAAAAGTAGGTCGTCGCTACAGCGCGTAGAAATGATTTATTATGTAACACAGTCGACGCGGGGGTCATGAACGCATTCTCGACATTGTGGCACGGGGTCAAAGTTGATCGGCCACCTGAGGTTATGCTAGTTCGGCGCGCATGTGCATACGTAGAACGACGTTCTGAACCGCTCGACGTTGCAGACCGTCACACCGGCTAATATTAGGTAATTCTGATAGTCCGCAGCGACGTCTATCGAATCGATTGGAACCTTCTTCTCATGAGGTCCGGCGAGGCCTCGTTCTGGTTTGCTGTTTTACCTAGCGTCTCCGGCCGGTTACGGTTTTAATGTTGTTGAATAGTTTTCTGTCGCATGAGTCGGCTGGGTTTTATGCCAGGTGGTGACGTATGTTGTGTGGCAGGATGCAACCAGAATCATGGAAGCAATACTTGCTAATTTTTGGCATTTCCAAAGTGCCCCAAATGGCGTCTAACTGTAAAAGTATGTGGAATTAACAGTGTAGTAGGATGGTCGGACCAAATTTTTCTTTCGAACAAAAAAATATGTTTTGCTCTTCCCTGAAAGTAGTCACCATAAGAAATATCATGGTAGTTGTTTCATGTATTTAAGTGAAATATTAAGCAAACTACAGACGTGTGAAGTTACGAATTTCATGACTTTTTCTGACGGCTTGCAAAATATGAATTTGTTTATATAAACCACCCATATTGTAATTTATTTTTATTTTTCCTTAGTCACATTCACTAACTGAAGTGCAATGGTGCTTGTTTCATCTATGTAGATGAAATATTAAGGAAACCGCAATTTTTAGAAATTTCAAATTTTTCACAATTTTCCGACAAATTTCTGACAGATCTTGCCAATAAACCTTTAGAAATGCTAACTTTTTTCTTCTGATATTAGTAATTAATTAAAATGCAATTATGCTTCCTTCAAGTACACATATGAAATAATAATGAAAATGCTATTAAAAAAATGTTTTATTGTTTTCCAAACATTCTCCTATTTGACTTTTTACATAAATCACAAGATCATTAAAAAAATTACACTGCTCTGACTGAAATATTAACAACAGAAAGTTAATCACCTTGTCATAATCTGTTACATTTTACATATAAAATATTCAGCTGTTATTTAAATATTCTTGTTGAACACATCATGTACATTTTTAGTAATATAGTGTTCATTTTATTTAACAGCATTCTAGATTCAAGACTGGCCCAGTGGAAGCCAGCCGTGCAGGCTCCACAACGATGGAACACAGTCTGTACTCCGATTCATGTTGTAACGAAATGGTTAATATTCTTTATTAGGTGTAGCTTTGAGATTTCCATGAGAGGCTCAAGATCAATTCCATGACATTACAGACTTGGCATGGATATGCAACTGTCCATTATTCACACACATGTTTCCAAATACTTAAATAATTTTAATGGTATGCAATAAAATGCAGGGACCATCAAAACAATCACTAATATCACTGCATAGTGAGTACTCGTAGGAGGGGGGGGGGGGTAGAAGTATTAAATTATGCAATTAAGGCGTTTTTGAAAAAAATTGCTTTATATAGCTTATATGTAATTTTGATTAAATAAATGTTTGGATCCATACATGTGACAACCTATTATGGTTAAACACATCATGTGTACATTTTATATAATATATTGTTCATTTTATTAAATAGCATTCTACATTCTAGACTGGCCCAGGGGAAGCCAGCAGTGCAGAGTCCACACTGATGGAACACGGTCTGCACTCCGATCCATGCTGTCACGAAATGGTTAATATTCTTTCGTAGGGATAGGTTTGAGATTTCCATGAGACACTCGAGATAAATTCCATAATATTAATGATTCAGATATACCATACTTTCCTCATGATCATAATATATATTCACTTACAAGATGTAATCTGTACATTCATACTTGTACACAGGACCAGGACTACCTGGCTACAAAGAGGAGTGGCTCCTTAGCCGAAGAACTGGATAGACTGTAAGACTCATCCAGAAATTGATCACCTCAAAGATCATGCTACCATGACAGAAACAGTGAAACACCATGAAGAAATGTTGGCACGAGGGCAACTTTTATTGTTGAATGAATTTAAGTTACACCCAGTTCTTTTTTGTTATTACACTGGTTTGCCTTCATATTCAGTGTTTACATCATTGTTTAATGATCTCTAACCAGTTTGAACAGACATGCAATATATATATCAAGCTGGCAAGCTGCATCATGCAGAAAGGTTCACTAGAAAACCTGGTAAACGAACATCCTATGCATTCTGAAATTACAATAGAATATAATTACTTTTAGAATAGGAAAACAACAAGTTTTTCAGAAAAGCTTAGATTTTGAAATTATTAAATTATGACGAAAGAACACCAGTTATGAAGAAATTGTATTACCACAATACAAAGTTCTACCATGATGCCAAATTTATAATATTTGTAGCATGTACCACAGTGAAGGACTATAGTAGGTTCTGCCACTGTGGCTATATGTTATTCTACTTATGTTATTGATAACTATAAGTGCTCCGTGTACTTCTGTTATTCTGAATGACATTGTTATATATTAGTATTATTTATTCATTGTTCTAATGCTAGTGACTTATAATATATATATATATATATCATATACACTGTGTCATATATGTGTATGTCATGGTTTTGTCTAATTCATATATTTTACATACACCCGGATTAGTGGTCAACAATAAATTTCCAGATGAAAAACAATTAACAAATTTATTCTCTTAGAATTAGTAAATTAGTAAGAAATATTTATGAAAACTCATCTGGCTGAAGAAACTACGATGAATTTCATGACAAACGGCAATAGGAACGTCACTCGAGTGCGAAATACAAATAATAAACCATATTATAAATAATTATTATTATTTAATTGAAACAGAATCTGAAGTGCAGCCTACTGCAGGTCCCCGATATTTTTCAAAGGAATAATAACAGAAACATAACAGATCGACTTACTTAGTCTTAATTACAACGAACATTAACCACCGGTATATTGGTTGACATTTTTTTGGTTTTGGAACATAAATAGAGACGACGCCAGGACCCCACGTAAAACAGCAAACCGGAACTCATGAGAAGAGGGTTCCAATCGATTCGATGAATGTCGCTACGGACTCATAATTCCCGAATTACCACTGACGCATGCTGCCTCTAGCGATCAACTAGTTAATTACGCGGAAATACAATTACGTCATGCATCCTAAACGAATGTTCAATTGTGTGTTTGCAAACTTATAGACAGACAACAAACGAGGTCCATCGACAACAGTTCGTATATGTACGCGGAATACTTATAATAGTAGTATTTTTGAATTATTATGGTACTTGTTGCGATGGTTTTGTATACATGTGATACTGGCGTTTCTGAACAATTGCTTGATTGTCTGGCAACATTTCTATTATAATTACATGTTACATGTAAGTGTTTACACTATTCAACCGGGTATAAAAGAGTCAGTACGAGATAATCGATTAGAATATATGGTTATTTGCGTGCGCGTGAATTAAGAACGTCTGAATAGAACAGTGCCAACATATCCCTATTTTTTAATTTATCCCTTGTTTAAAATGGTACGGCTGCGACTGCAAACATCTAGACTATGGCTAGACAAGCCTACATGTAGCGGTTCACTTCGTCACGATGTGTATTTGTTGAGCCATCGTTATCTATTTAGATAGATACACTGTTATTTGTTCATCAATATTATGTTAATTAAACGGATCGATGTTGGTTTACAGTCAGAGGACATGTTTTAAATGGTAGGGGCGATGAACCCCTGGTCGACTTGGATACATGTATTTTCTATTTATCATATCCAAATTACCACAACCCACGAGTTTTGATATCGTATTAATGAATGCCAAAAAAGGTAAGCTATTGTTTTCTAGGAAAATCGTTCAATGTATGCTATACACTATATCGAAAAGCTTTGTAGAGAATTTGTATAAATCCTATTAATGAGTTTAGGTGGTATACTGATAAGAGCGTGAATAATTGAATGCGTAATGAAATGAGTCGCAAAGTTACGATTTACTCGGTTTTTTTATTACTGTTTCTGGTATGATAATTTTCTTTATTGAGAATTAAAAAAAATACATTTTAGGTAAATTGTTCCAACGTAAGATGTTTTAATTTATAAATAAAATCTCAATAATAAGATTTTATTATTTATTTTATTTAAAAGATGTTTTAAACATAATAGTATGCCTTTGAATAGTTAGTATTGTTTTGCAAATTACATTTCCACTTGCATCCTAAATAGTTCCTTCCACTGACATTGCCGCCGGCATTACAAATGTACATTTCTTTATAACATACCTGAATCACTTTATTTATACCAGCCAATTTTTTTTCATTTCAGTAACCAGCTTCGATCGTGACGCTGGTACTCTACGGAATTCTGTCCAGACACAGAATAATAACGCCACTTCGAAGCACCTGTAGCGCTGCGTAGTGAACGAAGCGACAATAAACCGAGCGACTTAGCTCAAACAAATCACATTTGCAGCATATACACTGAAGTCCAAATAGCATGAGTCGGATCTTGTTGCTTCTTTTGGGATTCGCCACCGTTATTATCGTGACACAGGTGAGTATAGATAACAAATAAATATTAGATCAAAGCTGAAAGATTTATGCAATCCACATGTCTCCACGTAAAAACGATAACTATATTTGGTAACGTCTAGTTATAATGTATGACACATTTAGGCGATATTCAATGGCGTTATGGCTTCGCCAATTTGAACCAAAGATTCAGGCCATTCTGGCGGATAGGATATTAACTGTACTCCGACAAATGAATTTACAGCAACGTCAACCGATGTTCATTTCATAACTCCTAGTTTTAACTAATATCTGTATGTAATGAATATATGAAAGTTCATATATTTCGTGGTTGAAATTTGAGTTTATAGTATGATCGTTTTTGATACTATGCCTTCGATGTGCTTGTGTGTGTGTGTGTGTGTGTGTGTGTGTGTGTGTGTGTGTGTGTGTGTGTGGTGCGTGCGTGTCGTGCGTGCGTGCGTGCGTGCGTGCGTGCGTGCGTGCGTGCGTGCGTGCGCGCGAATGTATATGTGTATGCATGTACATGCGCGGGGTTATGAATATGTGCGGTTTGCAGAACTCCATCTCTTGTGTGCGCAGTTATCGAATACGTTTATTGTTACCCCTCTCCCCCGGCAGTATTAGTCATAATATAAGTGAATATAATTGAATTATCTTGTATATAAATTCGAGACTGACCAGTCAGTTGATCCAGCCCCCTGATAGTACCCGACCCTGTGAAAAATATACCCTGTGTATGCGCCGTCGGTCGCTTTCAATATACGCCGTTACTATATGGTGGTTTTCGCGTGAAAATCGTGCTGTCGTAAACGACACAATGACCACAATCTACGTCAGCCCAAGTGTGACTCACAAGAAGATCTTTTCAGAGAACTTATCGGGAAGCACATATGCCGCAAAGACGGGAGCAGATTCGAATCCTGGGAATCGTTGTGTTCTATAGTGGGTAGAGCAGAACCTAAGATTCAGTCGTTCCTCGTCTAGGAGCAACTTTGTTGGCGACTGGTCCGACTTTCTCGCGGAACGTGGCGGAACAATGCGGAAAAAAACACAGACAATTCTGATGCATTCGACCCAACGAATCACGACGAACCCACGTCAAAACAAAGCACATAAACAAAATGTGAACTATAAATATATAAGACACGTTGAACAAATCTGGAAGGATAGCATTTAAGCTTAATAGTCTGATAATCGATAGTATTTTTCTATTTAATATAAAACTTACTAGGACAAAATCTGCTGCGGTAGCATTTATGTCTATAATAGATAATATATTTTTACATGATATAATATCAATAATACATAGGGCTATAAATCCAGGTTACCCTGTTCAAAGACAATGTTACAATGTTACAATAACATAAAACTAACGAATAACTACACATTTAAGAATGCCGTAAATAACAACTGTGTATTATTACACATTATTGTGTCTATAAAAACAACTTTCAAAAAAGTTCCAACGAGGCGGAACACGTGTGTGGTATTGGAGTTTCTTTGTATCGCTTTCTCTGAATTGGCACGGTATTAACACGCAGTCATATGTATATGCATAATGATGTTAGGAATTAATTACCGCTGATTGTGTGTTAATCTCAAATGATGTACCAATACCTCAATATAATATGACCCATCTACTTACGTAAGCAGTGTTTGTGTACTACAAAAGAAGAACGCAATAAAACACTAGACTAGTTTCATGATAGACTGATAATGATCTGCAAACATCGAGTCATTCCATGCGATTAACTGATATCTTCACGAGCTCATAAAGGAATTGTGATTTTAAAACGTATGCCTAAAGTAGTATAAATACGAACACGATTTCCCTTCAAACATTTGTTTCAAAATGCACCATGCCCAAGATGTGCGAAATTGAGGATAATACGAGTGAAGTTTTTCATCTACGTTCACGGTAGAATTAGTCTAAATTGATCACATAGTTCTATTTCGGTCGAAAACGACCAGTGGTTGAAGTTTTCAATGTTGTAACTTCGTAAATTTATGTTGTAATCTGACTTTTGACATGTACAATCCACTGACATGATTCAGGCGCGTTGGATTGTGGCTACATCCACCAACGTGGGGCGCTCAGATAATACGTCGACAGACGACGTGATTCGTTGTTTCGGAATGCCGTGTAGCCAATGGAAACGTGTACAGTTCAAGATGCTGATGTTTAGCGCAACGGCCGCAATGAATGACGGAATAATGATGGACTTCCAGGTACGCCTGTGAACACTTAGTCAACGTGTCAGCTGCAGTTATTATGACAACTTCATTTCCTGATCATCGAATAGATAGTAACGACACTGGAAAAATGAACATGGACGATATAGTTGCTTCATTATTATTATTGTTGCTGTTGCTGGTGTTGTAGTATTTGTTGTTACATCTGCTGATGTTGCATTTGCTGCGCTGCTTCTGCTGTCATTGAAATCACTGATTCGAAATGAAAATTACACACACACACACACACACACACACACACACACACACACACACACACACACACACACACACACACACACACACACACACACACACACACACACACACACACACACACACACACACACACACACACACACACACACACACACACACACACACACACACACACACACACACACACACACACACACACACACACACACACACACACACACACACACACACACACACACACACACACACACACACACACACACACACACACACACACACACACACACACACACACACACACACACACACACACACACACACACACACACACACACACACACACACACACACACACACACACACACACACACACACACACACACACACACACACACACACACACACACACACACACACACACACACACACACACACACACATATAAGTAATTTTCATTTCGCATCAGTGTTTTCGATGACAGCAGATGTAACAACAAATACTACAACACCAGCAGCAGCAGCAACAATAATAATGAAGCAACTATATCGTCCATGTTATTTTTTCCATGGTCTTTACTACTATTCGATATATATATATATATATATATATATATATATATATATATATATATATATATATATATGCACAGACATAGATAGAGAGTGTTCACTAACACATTTACTGAGGCAACGTCAAACGTTTGTTTTTACATTTTCGCGTCCTTTTACGCCGTGTCAGGCAGCGGACGAGATAAGGAAATCTACAGGAGAAGTGTGCATCGTACTGACGGAGGAACAAATCGACGAACTGCTCGAGTTACAAAAGGAGCAGATCCACGGTGGCAATAAGCGACGACGAAAACGTACTAAACGGACACAAGTCTTTAAACGGTGGACGCTGCCAATCCACTGGAAGTTCGACGGAAGCCACAGTGAGTGTAGTAACGGGCGGGCGGGCGGGCGGGGGGCGAGCGGGCGGGCGGGCGGGCGGGCGGGCGGGCGGGCGGGCGGGCGGGCGGGCGATAAATAATATTGATAATATATGATAATGCTATATATATATATATATATATATATATATATATATATATATATATATTAGGGTTGCCAAAAATGTTTGAAATTAACAACGCATACTGTCTAAAAAGATAACGTTGGGTAAGAAAACATCTCTCAACGCATCCAAAGTTTATCGCATAGTAATACATTTAAGAATTTGTCCATTTGATTATCACATGTGTTCAATAGTGAACCCATACATGTTCTATACTATGAACGTTTTGGTTTATTTGGACTCTTCAGGTCCTAGGACGAATTCAGCATGACTGCTCAAGCGGAAACTATGGACAACTCTAGTAATTTGTATAAATCCAAGGTGACAACTGGTCAGATCTCAAAAATATACTTTAGAACCATTTGTTGTAGAATTATATGTAATACCTCCTATTCGTTTTTTGGATATGTAATATCCATTTCTAATGTTTTTAGTTCAAGGTCACGAACCAATGGAAAACCGCAGAGATTGTGCCAATACCTAAGAGGCCTTATTAATGATTGTACACCTATTGCTCTCACTTCACTGCTGATGAAATCGTTCGAGAAAATAGTGCTGAAATATATGTTACCCCAGGTTGGACATCTACTTGATCCGTTGCAATTTGCTTACATAAGTAAATGTAGTGTTGAAGCTGCCACATTGTCACCGTTAACTGTCATTCTTGAGCACCTTGGCTCGTATGCCAGGATACTCTTCGTTGATTTTTCTTCATAATTTCACACAATTCAGTCGCATTTGATGATCAGAAAACTTATTGATCTTGGTGTTGGTAAACAATTTGTCATGCTAATGCACAGTTTCCCGACCAAGCGCTCACATTATATGAATGACAGGGGCGTGTGTTCGCCACGTATATCTATCTCCACCGGGGTGTGTGCTGTTGCCATTCTTGTATACCATGTACATTAATCTATGCAGACGTGCTTACTCAAACAATCACTACTTCAAATATGCAGACGACACTGCCCTTGTCGATTTGCTATCTAACCACGAAACAGACTACGGAACTGACATAGATCACTTTGTGTCATGTGTTGGGCCAACTCCCTCGAGTTAAATGTTATCAAAACCAAATAAATTGATTGTAATAGACTTCCGATCAGGTGTACATCATCCCAACCCTGTCAACATCAATGGGTACACTATTGAAATTGTGCATTCTTATAAATATCTGTGTACAACAATCAGTGACAAATTATTTCCTGCAAGATCGCTGGATGTTGTACACCCGATACCAGTCTGGAGCAATTATACATGTCAAGAACACTGCAATGGCAACGAAAATATCTGACCCCACCCACTTTTTACATTTACTATTACGGTAACTGTAAAAACCCGGCGTGCCCTCAAAACATTCATTCCATCCTCCATCAAGTATTCGGGGTTGCTGTGTTTGGCAACAATGCGAAGTAGGTCGCGCATGCGCAGGGTCGCGTAGGGCAGAAAGACGTAAACAAGCGGTGTTATGTTGGTTAGTCATTCGTTTTGTGGGTGTTATAACTGTTATTAATTAGTTCTTTTTTGGATGGATACATGTGAGTAATTGCACACAATGTCCCAGACCAGTACAGCTTTTAAAGGGAACCAAAAGGGAAAAGTTACATGCTATGCACGTGAAAGAGCTAATAAAAACGAACTATTCTGAATGGTAATCACATTTTAAAGTCAGTGGTTTATTAGTAAAACAATCTGAACACCTTTTCTATCAAAGTTCGTAAGTCGCGCCATTTTGACTGATGTGTGACGTAGTCGAATGTTTGGCGCAATGAGCGGCAGATCGGGCAAATCTGTATTTAAAATTCCGCTAAAATAATCGCCAGGTGGCGCTTCGCGATGTGTACATCCGTTTCGTGTAGGAAGCGAACATGATTTTCGTTCAGAAATAGCTGAATTTCGGTTGCAACGATAAGGGCCAACATTTCAAGATAGAACTGAACACGCTGGTAAACCTGGTAAAGAAGACCCGCCGGAAGCCGAAATGCAGATGCGAGTAACAAGCCGAGGGGACATTGACAAGTGGTCGAAACTCGCTGAAACTTCGAAACACTAACAGGTATGCTGATGGCCACCTCGCATTACATCCCGGGATTCGGTGAGTTTCTACTTAGTCACAGCCATGCCGTGTATTATTCTCCAAGTCAGTGGTGTAGTGTCGGATATGTTATACACAACGTGAGGTTTCCCAATTTGAAACAAATATCATATGGGGTCATGGGCATGGCTCCCCGATTTATCTCAGCCTGACACAGAGTGACAGGCTCGGTCCTTCGCCCTAGCTTAAAACTGTTTTCAGGAATCAATTTCCAAAGTGTCCACAACTGTGACAAAAATGCAGATTAATTGTTGTTTTTCAAATACTGGACATTATTATATATTAACAGTAGCGACTGTGGCATGTTTTTGTATTATTGACATAGCATGACCTGTGCGGCTATGAAACAGATGTGTGTCGATCATATATATATAAATAGAACACACCAGTATAACTATAGGGGAAAGATTAATTATCTAACCATGTGGTGTCAATATTGATTGTTCTTTTAATAGGCGTGGTATATTAAAGGGAGGGTTTGGGGCATAATTCTGGAGGGCTAAATAAAGAAAGAAAATCACCACCCATGTTCATTATGAAATTGACTTCCTGCTGAATAATAAAGTTGTTTTTTAGCTGAAATATATGTACAGTGGAATGTCTCTATTAAAAATAACCATTTGAACTGGGTAAAAGTAACACAACTAGCAGAATAAATATTCTAAACTATAACATGTGGATATATTTTGTATATTCTGCGGTGATCTTAATTGCAATGTAACTTTGTTGTCGAGGTAACCATAATAGTGGCGAGGAAACCATAATAGTAGCTATCAGGTTCCACATTGTGCTACTAATATTTCTTATTCATGAAAAACTCATTTAAACATCTGGTTCTGTTTCAGATGTGCCATGATATATTACAAATGGCCATGGATTTTAAATTCTGTGTTTGGAGCAGACAGTGCTTCCAAATGTAACCGGTTAGAAAACATTCACATGTATCTGCTAACAAAAATGTAAGTATATGTTCATGTATTATAAACAGTGAAATGTGTTGGCTCACAATTTATTGACAATGAAAATAACATTAAAGCAACCAGAACACCAAGCAAACTAACATAATACAACATTTATATAATACAAATGACATTTCATACAATGAAAACACCAAACATTATTCCATAGTAGAAATATACCCAACAATTCATGCTTAACAGTAACTGTGTAGGATCATTCTAGAACATTTCGAGTAGCATGCCCAGTTGTCCACTATGTCAGAACTAAAAAAGTGTCAATGATTTTATAAAAAACACAACATGTATTCTACAATGATAATGGATTGAGTTACCTCCATTTTCATGTCACCTGTCAACACAGTTCTTATATAGTGCAGTATATATAAATTTGTATTTGAAAGTATTCAAATTCTTTTTAAGTATCTGTAATTGATATTTAGGAATAAAAAGTATTTGGATCCCTCAAGAGTATTTGTATTTAAATAAATTTCAATGTATTTAACCCAATGTCTGCTTAACATTTTCCTTGTCAAAGTGCTTTACACTTTACTCCCTGGCAGACCTACGTAATTAAGCACCATCTCATGACTGCGTGAAGCATCCAGCCAAGCAGTATTTAATTAATCAAGAAGGTTCGTGTACAAATATCCACCATTGTCTATGGCCAGTTACTTGTTTACACAGCTGAGTGAATTGGAGCAATGACGGGTGAACAGACTTGCCCAAGGTTCGACACAGCACCACATGGTTTCGTTCTCGTAGTTGAGAGTCTGAAGCCGAGTCCAAAGCTTTAAACCACTGCGCAACTATATACAGTTGATATATTTATTTAGGCCTTATTTTATTTCAGGTGTCCAAGTCGGCCATATACAGAGAGTTTTATCTGGTGGATCCATGGCAGGCTTGGTCGAAGGGTACAGAGAGTCATACCAGTGTATACCATCCATAAGATGGAACTTATGTCCTCTCAGCGGAGAACAATATATGGGATAACACTCAGCACTTGTTGACTGCTGCCCTTACAAATTATCAATTGATTTATAAATAAGCAGTTGGATTGACTATCAAATCAACTGACTCTTGACACCAGCAGATCTTGTTTCATTAGCTTGGGCGTATCTGTACCAAGGACTGCAATTCCGACATGGCTGGTGGATCTGCAGGTAAACATACAGCTGTAGTGTCTTCCGCAGCTCCAATTGCTTGCGTCTTGACCAGAAAACAGCCATGTTGTCAGGGTTCGCTAGGACGTGGCCAGACGTTCTTGATAGAGCCATGGTTCCATCCCTAAAAATAAACAGGACATGCTGTATTGCTAAATATCGACTGTTTGAATTTGCTATGTTTTTGTATGAAAAAAAGATCATTCAGTGTGCGCCAAATAAGCAGCATATATGTTACACTGTAATAGTGAACAGTGTCCTTTACTTTGGTGCAGTTTGTTGGGAGTAGCAATATCAACAACCAGGACAGGATTAGGCTAGATACATTTATCAAGAAAGCAAATGGGACTGTAAGGATGGAACGGGTCATGGATAGAGTACAGACGTTTTCTGGCAGATGACATACACTCACTAAGATCTTAATTTGACAGCTTACAGGAGTGACATATACAGAGCTGCATGCACTAGAACTGCATTCATATTATTGCACAGTGCTTGCACAGATAGATAGATGATGATGCTGCTCCAGCTGCTGTCTTCATTGAATAGAGATGTGTGTATGTTTGTGTGGTGATACATATTACATAAACTAAGGTATGATAGCTGATTGCATGATCACTTAGTGTTTATGCACTAGAGTTGGCAGTGCTCAGTCATGCAATTTCCTAATGTTGGTAAACGTGGTATTGAATACATAATTGGTAAAATAATACTGCGTCTTACAACATTTTCACTCCACTATGACATTCCTCTCACAAAATGACCACAATAGCATTTATCGCTACATTGTTTGTGTCATGTTGTATCTTATATTAAGTGCTTTAATTTATATTATCCGATAAACACAAACGTTGGCACCTCAAAATATTAAACGAACAGGAATATATATGACAATGTATTGTTCACTGGCAAAATGTCATATTGAGACATCACGCCAATGTGCATGGTGGATCATCTGACTTACTTGCTAAACTATTGGATTAAATTATTGTTGAATTAGATTAGTGATTTGCACGACACAGTGGTTGAGGGTAGAGAATTCCAGTCATTGTGATGGAGAAGAAACTGGTTTCAAATGTTTACCGAGTGTTTACCTGAAGATCTAGTGTTGTATTCGATAGAATGATCTTGTGTGATATCTACAAGTCCACGTTCCATCTAGTATATTATGCTAGTATGTTAATGTTTCTTCTTGTTTGCTCAGTGTGTCCCCAATATTTCAAGAAACTCTACCGATAAAGGCAATATTGAAAATTTGCAAAGTATTTTTTTACAGTACATAAGTTATGTCTCATCGTAGCTAATTATTCATCCTTTACTGTAAGCCTGTAACATGTCCTAGTATCAATGTTGTATGAGTATCTAAACTGATACAGCACACATAATTTGTAATTTGTTCTCTCACTGAACAAATAACATGATTGAAAACAACATTCGCAATGCTATTTTTCAATGTTTGAATAATATATTTACTTAAAAATATAGCAGTCATGTTGGCACTTTCAGAGCGGTCAACCTGAAAATAGGAACTGCATGCGTAGTTACGAAACCCGAAAGGCAGTACTTTTTGAAAACTTATTTAGCGAGTGATATCAAAGTGCCTATATTATCGTTTATGCGAATTGACTATGACGTCTATGATCTGGTTTGCATTCAGCTGGTGTTTAGTGTTATGGTCATGTAGCTTTACCTTATTTTTATGCCTCTGTTCATGCAAACGTGATATATACCATTCAACGTATGATACAATAAAACTAATAATAATGAATAACAATATCGGACAGTCTAACTCGCTTGGACCTAGGTAGCGGCTCCATGATCCCATGTACATACGTTCTAGAACGTTAACTGTGGTGGACGTTTATGAACAATATCAATATGTACATAAGTCATCACGACAGACATCGCAATGTGTCTAATGGTACAAGATTTAAATAGTTTAGATAAAGAAGACTTAATAATATTTACTAAACTTCTTGCGCGCTCTGATGACTTGGCTACGGCGACGGAAGGTTTCGACCGGTAACCCGTTTCGACGACTATCGTTGGTGATTAAATATCGCGCTAATATCGTCTTGCACAGCTCCATACTTCAAAACTCGACGTCGCCGACGTTTCTGCGGATCTTGACCCACTATATACGGTGAGTAACATCCTATTCGAAGCAACGTTCTTCGAACGGATGTCCTTCTTCGAAGTTCGCGTATGTTACAACATTGTGTTTACAACGGCGATATCATTAACACACGTCATCGGACACATGACTTTAAGGCCGGTTCTGCGTGCTGAGTGGTCAGACCACGGCAGACAACATGAAGAGGCGCATCATGGACGCCTCTATGAAGCCGATGATTTCAGTAAAATTATCCACTTTGGAATTATTTTACTAATAAACCACTGACGTTAAACATGTGATTACCGTTCAGAATGATTGCTTTGTATTAGCTCTTTCACGTGCACAGCACGTAATATTTCCCTTTTGGTTCCCTTTAAGGTTGACACTGACACTGATAGGACGGAATGGGTAGAAGATCTGTTAAAGTGGCCCTCTGTAGATTATGGCTGCATTTACACATACTTCATAAACACTCCGGGTATACACACATCAGAAGCCCTGAAGTTATATAGAAGTCTCGATTCGTATGCACCGTATCATGCAGCACGTATGCAGACTGTGGTGTATCATGCATGCACGTGGTGTATCATGCATGTTACTGCTTACATTTTAAATATTCCATAACATTTCTAGACATTGATCTAAATATTCTATCTTGCCTTATTTTGTAGACATATGTATTGTTTTTGACAGTATTTATTTATTTGTGCGAACGTTTAGTATGTGTTTCGCATGTAAATAGAATAATAATTTCTTTTAGTTTTCTAGTCATCGACTTTAGTTATTTATTTACAGTGTTTAATTAACAGTTTTAATATGGCCAATTTAACGTGTGTACATTTTTTAAATCTAAAAATAATGTTTATAGTTGTATTTATTGTTATTATTTTATAATACATATAATGAGTAGTTTGATATATTATTCTACAGCGCTTTGAGCATGTTGGATATTGCACTTTATAAATAATAGTAATTACTTTTTATTATTATCACAGAGCCCTGTTTTTGTACTGAGGACGAAAGTCACAAAATCCCCGGGCACGACAAGTGTTGGGTGATTCTATATATATACCCATACGTAGCACGCAAGCAAAAAGTCGTCAGTGGTTTATATTTTATATTGTAGCTGTCGTTGAGCAGAGTACAATTGCATGCTTTATATTTATAGATGCCACTGAACAGAGACATATAAGGAATGTATTAGCTCACTGGACGGAGCACACTTGTGTTCGCTTCTCGGAGCTCGGAATCAGGGAACGTTATTCAGGCCACTACTTCAAGTTCATTAAATCGACTAATTGGTATGTCATCCGGTATTAAATACTCTCGTTAGATCGTTCACCGTTCACATTATTTAGTTACCAATTCTACTCTAACGTTTAAGGAACAAACGATAGCATTTTTCGTAACAACCATTATTCGAATGTCACCCATTATTTGAATGTTGTTCTGATGTACGCACCATAGTATTATAGTATTTTTCTTTACACTGTTTTACTCATGGTATGAGTGCGATTTTGTATTAACTATCTTAGTCCTCTTCACCCTACACCACTTTCGGTTTCAAAACCTATATATTAATAAATCATTTAAAGGAGGGTGTTAGCTGCTCTGGCCAGAATTGGTCGAGCAGTAATTTGTAACGGGAATTCTGCTGTTTGGAAAGAGGGAAAAGTAGACGTCAAAGGGTTTTCCAGTTACCTCTGCTTGCTTATTATTATGTTTCATTTATAATTTTAACGTGTTGCATGCGGAGTCATTCAAATTGCAAACATTGTTCTGGGCTTAGTGAAATAATTAAACACAAATTGCCATGCAGTAAACCTTCAATATGCATGTTGTAGTCATAACAAATTAATATTAAATGAAACGTAGTAAAACACAAATTTGGCACCCTCGCTTTATTCTTTGGGCTGAAGGAGATTTTCTTGCAATTGTAATAATAATAATTTATTTTTGTATAATGTCCTGTATATATAAGTATTGTGTTTTATTACAAAAGAGTGAAAATTATGTATTGCAAATATACTGCAAATATTCATTACACAATGTAACAACTAGAATGAAGCAACATTGAGTATGTACCTTATTCATATATAGGAGGTGTAAGGAAAGCATAATTCGTTAACAAAAGGAAAAAACAGCACAATATACTAACTATTAAATTAATACTAATGCATTCGTTAAAGAGATAAGTGTTATATATATATATATATATATATATATATATATATATATATATATGTGTGTTTTTATCAAGATATATATATATATTTTTTTTTATCAAGATATATGTTCGGACCCTTCGCTAAACAGTATTACAAGAAGTAATATATGGGTACATAAGCACACACTATAGTCATTATATTGCCAGTATAGTGTGCATATATATATATATATATATATATATATATATATATATATATATATATAATATGCACACTATACTGGAAAATTGTTTTGGGGTATATATATATATATATATATATATATATACCCCAAAACTAATGTTGTGGTCTGAAGATATTGTGGCCACACCACAGTAATCAATAACTAAGAATCCTAATTGTTTGTCAGCATGTGTGTTCTTTTATCTTAGGTGTTGGTCATTCGTCGGGCAGATCAAGAGGTCCCCACAATACGTGAATTTGAATGAAAATTGTTTTAACGCAGTAAGTCCTGTTACAGTATGTTTTCGACATAAAAATGTCAGGTCAGAAAAGGAAAATCACAATCCAGATTATACGTATCGCTTGAACGAATATAACTATATTATATAATCTCAAGAACTTGACTTGAAGCTTAAAATTAGATCAATGGTAAGTCTGGCCTGTTGTTTTGTACATTTAATAAACATATATCTGTCATTTGAAAGTGACATTCGTATGGTTAAATGAAATTGCACGATGTCATCCCCATAATTTTCACCCCTGTCCAGTTCGGGGTTGCGGTACATGAAGTCGGACATACCCTCGGACTTTGGCACGAACAACAGCGGTCGGACCGTGATAACTTTGTGAAGGTCTCGATCAGCAGGTTCACACCCTACAAGGTCCAGTATGTTAAGTATCCGGCCACAAAAGATGAATTCCTTCCATACGATCTCAACTCGCTTATGCACTACAATGCTAAGGTAAGACATTCTCACCTGTTGTTAACAGGTAATTACAAATGTTGATTATATGTCACATTAATGTTACATACAATAATCGAGGAGTGAGAAATATTGTTGCAGAAATACAAAATAAATATGTGACTATGGTAAGCCAAGAATGCCACCCATATATGTACTGGAATCGCACTCTGCTGTACTAGTAGTATGTGTTCTTTCAACCACATAACTTTTTCATGGTAGTTAAATATACCTGTGATTAACCACCTACACATATCTGTTTGTGACTTCAGATTGGATCACCAGACGGGATCAATAACACAATGGAAACGCTGAATCCTCTCTACCAACATAATATCGGCCAGAGAATTGGACTGTCTTTCTTGAACTCGAAATTCATCAACTTTGTTTACTGCAACGGTAGATATCAAGACAAAAATAAAGATAGTAACATTTTACTATACTTCAGGGGTATTCATTTTGATATTTTGATTGTCAGGCTGTCAGACAATAAATGTGAATGCAATATTGTATAATAACGTCAAACACACATGTTCGTGACACCCATACACACATATGCACGCACGCACGCACACACGCACGCACGCACACACACGTACTGCCACATACGCACCACACACACCATATACACACAACCATATATACACAAGCATATATTCACTCACACATACACATACATGTAAGCATACATACGTACATCACACACACACACACATACACACGCACGCAAGCAAGCACGCACGCACGCACGCACCACGCACGCACACACACACACACACATACATAGACACACATACATACGCGCACGGATACATACACATTACAAACACCACACCACACCACGCACACGCACACGCACACGCACACGCACACGCACACGCACATCATTTATTTGCACACACACGTGCTTAACGTTGCTATACAATCTAAACATTAATTAATAACATTATGCAAAATGGCTGGGTTTATTGGTTACTTGTTTTGATATGGCTCATTTTAATATTGATATGTGCCATCCTCTTTCATAATTAAATCCATATAATATTCATAACGTACTGAAATCCTTACGATATTCATGATTTCGCCATTTCTTCGCTTCACGAAATAGCAATGCTTGATTTGATGTTAACTGAAAACGATGAATTACATGGTTAACCATCAGGTATTTATTCCATGCATTTGTATATCAAGCAAAATTATTGCCAATCATGGAATGTTGCATGCCTGTTGTAATAGTATGTGTATGTATGTAGATTCCTGCAAGACGAAGCTGCCCCAGCCATGTCAACGCGAAGGCTACCAGGATCCGAACCACTGCGACCGGTGCAAGTGCCCGGATGGATTCAGCGGAAAGTACTGTCAAGACGTGGCGCAACCTGTCAACGGTAAGTACTTCTAAGTTGTATCTGTATTAAATTTGTGTATGCTTAAGGTCAAGCAAGTTAACATAACATATGCGTGATGATTTGTAAACGTGTGCAATATAACTACAATTAATTTTATGTTTTAGCCGGCAACTGCATTTATAATTATCTATGGTATTCGTATAAGTGAGAATATGTCATTCGAATGGTTCCTTTTTTAGCACACTGCGGAGGACAATTCAGTGCTCTATACAAACCCCAAACGATCAGTACTCCTGGATACAACACTGTCAAACGCTATGAAATAAATCAAGAATGCAACTGGCTAATATCGGTAAAAATGCATTTACTTTAAGCATTTTAAGACACATACGCTTGCTAGTTCCAAACGTTTTGATGTGAACCATGGCAACATATTATTATTCCATAAAAACCTACCTATCGATACAAAATGAAATGGGTGCAGCTTTTTTGTGTAGTTACGTTTATAATTACCTGGATAACACAGTGTAACGTTACTGGATTAGACGCACCAATATAACTTCCCAAAAGAAGCAGTGAAATGTATACGTTTTCCCGCCGTGTAATTTGTTTAAAGGGATGAGCGAACTGACAAGAGAAAATAAAATAAAGGATATTTTATGTTCCAGGCCCCGGCCAACCACAAGGTTGAGCTTCGCTTCAAGGATGAGTTTGGGGTGTACATGCATGATGAGGGCCAGTGCTACCACTGGGTGGAGGTGAACTACGGCAAACGCTTCGGTTCTCCTGGCCCAAGGTAAGCGAACCACTGAATCTAGAAGACTACTGTATTACAGAACATTAGTCGACACGATGACAACGACGTCAACGAATATAATGATACGTTTGTTGTTGTTGATGATGATGGTGATACTGACGACGATGACGACGATGATGATGCCTACGCTGACAGAAATAGAGCACGTAAAATAGTTGTAAATACACTACATACATACTATATAATTATAATATATGTAGTAGGCCCTAAGTACGTATACGACGTTGTGTAGTTGCGAAGTGGCTCAGTGGATTAAGCTGGTGGGCTATATATATATATATATATATATATATATATATATATATATATATATATATATATATATATATATATATATATATATATATATATATATATATATATATATATTGTGTGTGTGTGTGTGTGTGTGGGCCGTGCGACTTCGGACATACCAATTCGTGACGCTTAACATTTCATGGCACCGAAGACTTCGTAAGCCCCGCGGACCGGGAAGGCAAGTCACCTGATTTCTGCTGATTGCAATTACCAAGGCTTTTTGTCACCGATGTGTCTGCCGAATATCATTCGGAGTTTGCGCCCAGCATCTATGGATGTGACACACCGATTACTGTATACAGTTCATAGATGACTTACGCCGTCTAAGTGAATGGCATCAGGAAGTTCAGCAGTGTTACTATTTATTCTTTTTCATCACTAAATTCAGTGCACACCAGAGAGACTGATCATCTACCAATGTAAGAACATTTCACCAGTATGTGCCACCTAATTCCACATACTACATAAGCTCAGACTCTCTAGAAATAAGCAGTGACATTGATTTGTGTGCCATTGATAGTTTTGATCGTCTTAATAATAACACGAAACGTGCAATCTGTGAGCTCTGCAGACTTTTGTTGTTGAAAAACTCTTTCTACAATGTCTCGCCACAAAGGTAAACCCTATTATTACTTATAAGAAGCGGCGACGTAAGCACGATTCCTGGACTCCCTGGAAGCAACGGGAACTATAAACCGAAGAACCCGTGTAATCGTTGCGGCAAAGACTGCTCGCAGTAGAGCAAACTCGTGTGACTCCTGCGAGCAGTGGACGCACAACAGATGTGCTGTTGTGTTCAACAATGAATTCTATGAAGAACTGTGCAACAGCGGAGACAATTTTACTTTTGTGTACGAACGTTGCTTGTTTTACGCCCTTTCCTTTGGTTTGCCAATGCCAAGGCTGACGACCACTTCTGTGACATTCCTGTGATTACTACGCTTTCAAACTTCGAGAATACGGGACGTTCTTTGGATGGGATCGACCACGTTGAATCTGACGAATTAAACTGTTTTCTAAGGAGGCCTTACATTTTATCCGTCTTAATGCCAGAAGCTTACTGTCTAAACTGGATGAATTGATTGTTTTCGTTTCAAAAACAAAGGCAGCTGTGGTTGATGTAAGCGAATCATGACTGGGTGACTCGGTTGAGGACTCTAAGGTCGAACTGTCGTCATATTCAATCACCCGTCATGACCGTAACCTGAATGGAGGTGGTGTGTGCCTTTATATCCGAAGCGACCTTGCGTTTAAGACTTAAAACCGACGGCGTGAAGTATGTTACTAGCCACCGAGACAACATGATTTTTACGAACTTTAGAATTGACTTTTAATGGCGGAAACAACTTTTGTAAATATATTTTAATTGGACACTTTAATACTAATGTGTTAGTGCCATTTAGTAACAATATTCATGTTAACGGTCTTCGTGAACGTGTATTTGGCTTTAAACAATTGATAAAGTAACTTAGCAGAGTACCTAGTAACAGTGAATCTGGTATTGATCTTATTGTAGTAACTGTCTATGAGGAAGTGTGTCAGTCAGGTGTCCTTAGTCTTGGTATTAGTGATCATTTAATAATATATTGCATGACTAAGGTAAACAGAGCTCCTGTAAGCAAACATAATACCTTTCGAATGCGCTGTTCAAAACATTAGAGCAAAAATCAGTTCATACACAATCTAGATAACGTTGACTGGTCAGATATATCTAGTTGTGACAATATGAATATGGCGTGGAACAAATTAAAATCAATATTGCTACATGATAAAGTGGCACTGTATAAGGAGATTCGAGTTAAACAAACGACAAAACCTTGGATATCCACCGAAATACTTAACTTACTCAGACAAAGGGATACATATCTACGAAAGTTCAGAAGGTCAAACAATTAATCGGACTACAAATTGTGTGTTCATCATAGAAATCAGGTCAAATAAAAATAAAAAGCTAATTCTCGGTATTAGTACATGTTGTAAATGAAAATCAAAACTGACAAAAAAACTATGGCAAATTCTGAAAGAGATTGGTTCATCATCAAAAAATGTAATACAACACCAACACTTTTAATCTGAACATTGAAAATGAAATATGTTTTGATAAACGGAAGGTAGCAAACTATTTTAATAATTAATTTACTTTTCTTGCCTCATCACTTGTCGAGAAGCTGCCACCTTGTTCTGGCCGATTTGAGGATGCTCACGTTATTGATTTATATCATAAACAAAATGTTTCTGATACTATTTTGTGTTTAGTCAATATAACTGTGAAACAACTTTCCAGTATATTAAATAGTATTCGCGCTAGCAAGGCTACAGGCTTAGATGAACTACCTGCAAGATTGATCAAACATGGTTCTTCTGTCATAGCAAAACGTCTTACTCACATTGTAAACTTATCTATAACTACTGCAAATATCCCTGATGATTTGAAAGTGGCTAGGGTTGTTCCATTGTACAAAAAAGAAGAGAAAAACTAATGTTGAGAACTACAAAGCAATTTCTGTGCTAACTATGATGTCTAAAGTATTCGGTAAAAATAGAGATCAATTAACTAATCGCCTTTTTAACGGAACATACACTACTATATGAATTTCAGTCTGGTTTTCGATCGTCGTATTCCACCGCCGCATGTTTGATCCACCTAACCATGGTATGGTATTATTGGATTTACAATATGCTTGTGATACTGTGGATCATGCCATTCGTTTTGAAGAAATGTAAGGGTGTAGGTGTTGATGAAGTATATGTATGTTGGTTTAGATCGTATTTGTCGGGTAGCGTACACAACAAAATCCTACACACGGGTCTCTACTATATCTTATATTTTATATATATATATATATATATATATATATATATATATATATATATATATATATATATAACATGTCTGCTGCATTTAAATGCAAGCTACTTTGTAGGCGGACGATTCATTCTTGCCTCAGGAAAGGACTTGGTAGGAATCGAGGCAACCTTAAATTCTGAACTAGAATTCGTGAATGACTGGTTAATCAACAACAAGCTATCGCTCCATTTGGGTAAACACAATACAGTGTGTTTGGAACGAAGAGAAAATTTTGAAAATGATACATCATTGATCCAAAGTAAACTGTCACCTATTTAGGCGTAGCTTTATATCAGCCTCCTTCTTGTGGTGTTATAGCCTCTGGTGTCCTTTCTGAAACGTCAAAACAAACTTACGTCTTTGTATTGGAACGTCAGAAAGTTGAATATCAAAATCTTTGATTCAATGTAATTTTGACTACACATGTTAGGCATAGTATTATGAATTGTCGAGAAAAAAATGAAGTGCAGCATGCAGCGTAGACATAACAAGATTATCCGATTTTCTTTTAATTGCTCGACCGAGATTCCATGTCGGTGTTTATGGATTGAAGACCGTTGGTTTGCTCCCTGTTGATTATAAAGTAGAACAATTAAAAATGGGATACATGTTCAATATTACAAATGTAAAGACATTATAATGTTTAAGAACAATTGTTGAAATAGTACACCATAGATGCCCCACACGAGCCAGCAACTTGGCATGTGTTATTCCAAGAGTGAAGGGTTCTGGGCAAACTGCCTTCTTTTTACAAACCAGTTTTAGAAAAAATAGGTAACGACCTTTCTTTTTAGTAGATTGTGGTGGCTCATGAGTTACACTCTTGAAGTGTAACTCAAATCAATTTTATTAACTTGATTTTATTATGTGTTATCATGGTGTAATATTTTAGTAGAGTACTTTTTATGTTAGCATATTGCTTTATTGATAACATTTATTTACCTGTACTTAAATAAAATTATATTTATATTTCCATTATTTTATTACTGTTTTTATTTATTTATGTATTTATTTTATTTTCTAAAACTAATTATTAATATTTATATTGAGGACCACATTGGAAGTAAGTGGACCTTAGTGTGTTTTAATGTGTTATCCTAATAAATATGATATACATGCTTATTGTTTATTTGCTTTTGAATCGAAGCTAGGTTTATTTGGACAGGATATCGCTATAAAAATAAAAAATAACTAAAAAATTAACTGTTCGCATTTTTCAGATTCTGTGGTCGTAGTCATCACAACAAGACGATAAAGAGTGAGACAACAGTGATGATGATCACATTCAGAAGCAATTTTTCGGGTGTTTCGGAGAAAGATCGACGTGGATTCAAGGCTAGTTTTGTGGCTGGTAGGTCGTCATTTATAATTTAGCAAGATTTAAGAAGATTGCTACCCATAAAATAACCCCCAAATGGAAGTAGATGAGATATATGTTGGCTTAGCACATATTGGTTTACAACTCGCAGGCCTTTCAAAAAAATAAACATTAAACGGCAATTTGTATTTCACATTATTCTCATATATTGTACAGATCATACATTAAAATGTGACATTGCTATTTGTGTCGTTCACACTAGGTCAGGTTTAAAGTAAACGGTAAAGATAAACAGTAAAGGATAACAATTAATAACTTTAAATTACATACTTATGTAATGCTTATGTTTACAGTTCCCCTGCCTGGGTTTCCTCGCGTCCAACACCATCATGGTCCATCACATAAGTGGACACCCGCTCCAGAAACCACGACGCCAGCTGAATCGGTCAATACCAGTACGTTAGCATCTATGTTCACACAATTCTTGGCACGCATACAAATAACCAGTTTGTGTTATCCTCAGTAATATTATATATATATATATATATATACATATATATATATATATATACATATATATATAATATATTCTATATATATATACATATATATATATATATATATATATATATATATAATATATTCTATATATATATATACATATATATAATATATTATATATATATATATAGATAGATAGATAGATAGATAGATAGATAGATAGATAGATAGATAGATAGATAGATAGATAGATAGATAGATAGATAGATAGATAGATAGATAGATAGATAGATAGATATATTTAACAAGATTTAACAAGATTTAACAAGATTTAACAAGATTTAACAAGATTTAACAAGATTTAACAAGATTTAACAAGATTTAACAAGATTTAACAAGATTTAACAAGATTTAACAAGATTTAACAAGATTTAACAAGATTTAACAAGATTGCCACCTAGAGATTCAACTCTAGATGGCAGGTGGACTAAGTATACCCCGCCCGTCCAACCTATCTATATAAGTATACCCCGCCCTTCTTAGGTATATGTCGATTTTATTTTTAAATATATTAACACTACTAGCACCTACACAATCAGCTGATAATCTGTTCCATTCGTTTACTGTTCTTTGTGAAAATTAAAATTTTCGAATATCTAGTCTACACTGCTTCTTTGCTAATGTAACTCCATGTCATCTAGTCCTTCTCTCTTCCTTGACTGTGAAAAAAATATTTCTGTCAATATTTTCATATCCATTCAATATTTTAAAAACCTCAATCTGATCTCCTCTCAATCTTCTGGTTTCTAGTGTTGTTAAACCACATTCTTTTAGACGCATTTCATAACTAATATTCCTGAGTTTTGGTATCATTTTGGTTTGAGCACTGTAGCCCATTTCTTCAATATCCTTCTTGCGATATGGCCTCCATGCTTGTATACAATATTCTTAGTGAGGCCTAACTATTGTTTTATACAGCGGTATTATTAGTTCTTTTTCTTTGTACACTATATTTCGCCTAATTAATCCAAGAATTTGGTTTCCCTTCGCTGCTGCAATTTCACACTGCTCTGATACCTTCATGTCAGCACTAATAGTTAACCTAAGTCCTTTTCCTTTAAGGTATTATTTAGTACTGTATCACCCATTGTATATTGTGCATCTTCATTCCCATGTCCTGTGTGAAGGCACTTACACTTTCCAAAATTAAACAGCATTTGCCACTCCTCAGACCATTCTATCAACTTATTAAGATCATCTTGTAAATAATGCTGTCTATCTGCATCACTTTTAATTTTCCTAAACACTTTTGTGTCGTCCACAAACTTCAACACCTTGCTTGTTATGTCATCATCCAAATCATTGATATATATTAAGAATAAAATAGGTCCTAGTACTGATCCCTGCGGTACTCCTAAAAACCGCTTTCCAGTTTGAAACCTCCCCATCAACTACTACTCTTTGTCTTCTATCAATAAGCCATTTTCTATCCAGTTGATCATTCCATTTCCTATGCCATGGGCCTTTAGTTTAAGTAGTAGTCTTTGGTGTGGCACTTTGTCAAAGGCTTTTTTAAAATCTAAGTAGATTATATCTACTGGTGATCCCTCATCTAGCCACTTTGTGACATCTTCCAAAAAACATAACATATTTGTTAAGCATGAACTCGCTTTTAAAAACTCATGTTGAGATGGGTTTATCAATTTATTTTTAACAAGAAAATCAAACAGGTGATCTTAATTAGTCTTTCTAATAGTTTGCAAATCACCGATGTTAAACTCACTGGTCTATAGTTCTCTGACTTATTTCTCGAACCTTTTTTAAATAATGGTATGATGTTTGCTTCTTTCCATTCTAACGGAAATAGTCCTTCCTCTAATGACAAATGGAACAAGCGGTATACTAATTTGTTCTACAATTTCCAATAGTAATTTGGGAGGAATCCCATCCACTCCAGGTGATTTATTATCCTTCATATCTCTTATTTTCATAGCTACCATTGTTGGGGATACAATTAGTTGTCCTAAATAGTCAAACTCTATCCCTTCGAACTTAGTCTCAAGTACTGGTAATAAACTAATATCTTCCCTGGTAAACACCGAACTAAAGTACTCATTTAGGTTTTCTGCCATTAAGAAGCCCTCTGTTATTATGTTTCCTTCACTACCTTCTAGAGGACCGACCTTATCCTGAACTTTCTGTTTACTTCGAACATACGCATAAAAACTCATGTCATGTTTTATATTAAAAGCAATTTTTTTTTCGTAGCTTCTCTTTGAATTTCTAATTTCAGCTGTAGCTTGATTAAGCGCTTCTTTATAAATGCTATAATCTTCTTCACTTCCGGTATGTCTATATGTCTTCCACATCATTTGCTTGTAATTGATTTTTCTAATGGCTTTCTTCGATAAGTGTTTCTTCTTTGACCGTTTCCCCTGTTTTTTCAAGGGGACAAATTTGTCAACGACGCAGTTAATTTCACTCTTTAAAATATTCCAGCATTCTGTTGCTGTCTTATTCTTCAGTGTGTTATTCCAGTCTATCTTTGCTAAATATTCCCTCATGTCCTTATATCTTCCTTTGTGAAATATTTTCCTCTACCTTATTTTTCTATTCCGTTCTCCCTTTACTTTGATGATAAAATGTATCTGGTTGTGATCACTACACCCCAGTGGCTCACATATCTTGACATTATCAACAAATTCCTTCTATGAGCTCAAACCTGTCTAACACGTTCTCGCCCCTGGTTGCTTCTAACACATGTTGAGGAAGGAAACTATTTTGTACTAAATTTGTAAAACTCTTGGTCCTCTCTCCCGGTACTCTGTAGAGATGTCCACTGTATATGCCCATGGTTAAAAAAAACCCCATAATAATACGGTCCCGTTTACTCACTTCTTTGATAGCGTTATGTATTTTTTCATTCTCTTCTTCCATGCTTATGTTTGGACTCCGATACACTAACCCAATAGTTAATGTTGACTTTCCTGTAACTATGTTACACCAGACAGTTTCTTCACATTCTGCTTCTTTTTCTAATGTTATTTCATAAGCTTGGATGGATTCTTTAATATATAAAACAACTCCGCCTCCCCTTCTTCCTAATCTATCTTTCCTAAACATTACATACCTGTCAGTCCTATTTCGGCATCTGATATCAGTTGTGGCCAAGATTATTATACCTATTATGTGAAGGTCAATATCTTCTACCATAACGTTTAGTTAATTTCTTTTGTTTACTATCTCCCTGCATTTAAACAAACACATTTATAACCAAATTCCATAGGGCTTTCCAGGCTGTTCTTTGCTGATGTGTTTTAGCTATCTATCTTTATCTATGCCTCTAGTATTTGGCTTCTCTGTGTATCCCCCTGCGAAACTAGTTTAAAAAGTTGCAACCTGTTCCATTATTCATCGATCGAAGAAAGTTCTCGGAGGACACTGCTGCGCCCTTTCCGCTTAGATGGAGGCCATCTCTCATAAACATGTCTTTACCAACAAAATATCCCCACAAATCTACAAATCCAACTCCTTCTTCTTCACACATCTGCTCTAATAGTCCATTAATTGCCATCCTCTTGCAATTTCTAAATGTTGTTCCCCTTCCCCTCATCACTGGCAAGATTCCTGAGAGTATGATCTGTTCAACTCTCGTCTTCTTCAGTATCTCTACCAACTCTCTGTATCTCTTTACTATCCTGGTTGTTCCATCCCTGTCTGCATTGTTCGTCCCTACATGTACTAATATAGACCCCCCTTGGCCATGCCCCAATACGTTCTCTACCCGTTCAGTCACATGCTCTATCCTAGCCCCCGTAAGACAAACAACAACGTCTTCTCCTTTGCTTAATGTCCTGTCTGTCTTTCGCAAAATGGAGTCTCCCATAAATACCCTTTCTGTTCTCAATGCCCCCTCGATCACTGCTTCAGAGTAGCTCCTCCGTTTTGCATCTCCCTGGTTGCTGACTTTTCCCCCTGCCGCTTTCTCTGTTGTTCCTTTCTTTCCGGTCTCTTTTCTTCCTGTCATCGTCCTTGTTATTGACTTCCGTTTGGTCACATCACCTCTCACTTCCTTTCTTCCATTCGTCTTACCTCCTGTCGCATCTACTTCTCTCATCTCCTGCCCCCTTGTCCCTCCCTCCTTCTCGACTGTCACTTTCTCCCCTGTCACCTTCCTGCATGTCATGTTTCCTGTTGTTCTTTCTCCATTAGTTGTCCTTGCAATCACCCTCCCTCCACTCTGCATCCCCATCACAATATCCGTTAGCCTACCTAACTCTGCTGTCAGACAGTCCACTTTCCAACACCCTAAACATTGGAACGTAAACCCTTCCTCCGTTGTCTCTGACCAAGTTTTTCCGCACCCCGATACGGCAAAATCCAC